>JASANN010000278.1:1236136-1320010 GCA_031762395.1 Calameuta pygmaea | reverse complement strand
AATAATGTTTAGTAGTATTAAAAAAATAAATATGTGAAAAACACTTTCTTACAAATTTCTTTAAAATGTTTCAACAATAGGCTTTTTCAATAGTTCTTGAGAAGTTCTATAGTTCCCGGTCTCGTTCTAAGGGTTGCTTTGGGAACCAGTGGTGAGTAGCGGAGAACCTCTGCCCGCCAAGCTACACGTTCCTTTTCGCACTTAGTTCGGCTACGACGGAATACGCGTTATCGACGGAGGCGATGATCACAAAATCCTGCTCCTAAATTTGCCGCTACGATTTAGCGCCATGTTTTTGGTATCGCCTAAAACCGTAGCGTTGTGCATCTCCCTACTCATCTCTAATTGTCACGTGATTGTTGCCTGTCATTCGTATTCGTCGAGTTTGAGATTCAAGAATAGAATTGTAGGGAAGAAATTCGTCTCCTCAATATTAATTCATGGTCTTTATGTCATCTACATCTATACGGTTTAAATGCTTGGATCACTAATAATCTAGATTTTGACATGTTTACTCTCGTTCGATGTTACGTTTAAAGGATTATTTGGGCTGGTTTGATTCTATTCTCGTGCATTGACACTTAGGCAAAATGTCGAAAATGAACTCAAAGGATAAGGACAGCAAGACATTGCATGATAAACTCAGACAATTCTTTCGCATTAATAAGGGTAATTACGGTTATTCGAATATACACCTATCATCCCGCTCCTTACAGTATTTCTTGCTGTCTGCACTTGATTTTGTGGAAACTAATGTCTCTTGTAGATCTGGTTTTTTGTTCTCTAAGCAATGCTACTGCAAATTGTATTACTGTATGTTTAAGACAGTATATTTTGAAGTATGATTCTGACCATTTTTGTACAGGTAACTATAAAAGTAGAGAAGACTTTACTTTGACTCATGATATTGAGAAAGAGATAAGTCCTGACAGTCCAGTACATCATCGTACAAAAGCTATCAAAGACCTTTGCGATGCTGTCCTTAATCATCAATGGGAAGATGTGTGTATGGAGCAGAACAAAATTTTAATAGAATACAGAATTCAATACTTACAATTGATTTACTCATTACAGAGAGCTCCAGAAAGATTATGGAACTTGGTGCAAGATCTATTGGGAAAGGATGTACCTAAAGAACACAGACATGTAACATTAAATTTCTTACGTTGTCTTGTACAGGGTCAATATACCAAACTGTCATCTTTGATGCGTGTAAAATTTTTCACTGTCGTCAAAGATCATGAAATTCCTGAGGATGTTGGTCCTAGGTAAACAGAAAGAGAAATATCTCTCGGCCTCCTTATATATCACAAAATTCCTATTGCAGACTGGAACTTTTACAAAGTCTCACAGAAAATGGTAAAGACATAGTACATTTGGAAGAAAGGATTGGACCCTTCCTTCTGGAATGGATGCCTGCAGTCACCAGCGGTGATGGTAAACGAGGAGCAGAGTTTCTCTCCTTGTTAGTTAACGTGATCAAATTTAACTCTGCGTACATAGATGATGACATTATATCTGGTTTTGTACAGTAAGTCTATGAACAGCCTGTAATTTATAATGGTATCTTTAAAGATTTATTCACTGCTTTATGATCTTCAGGTACATTTGTCACCTATGCTATTACAGCAATAGCACAGAAGTTGTCTCCGGGTGTCTAGAAGCTCTGGACTGTATTGTTTGCTACAGCAACTTACAACCTGACTCGTTACAAACATTTATCATAGCCTTATGTCGAAGTGTCAACGTAGAGACTTACTGTCAAATAAGTTGGAAGGTGATGGCCGATAGCATCAATTCTACTATATCATTATCTTTAAATCATGAATATACATTAACTTTATCCACTACTTACAGATAATGCGCAAATTATTAGGAACACACATGGGTCACTCAGCTCTTTACACAATGTGTCGTCTCCTGCAAGATCAAAGCTTACAACGTGACGTACGTCTCCTTCGTGGTGCTGTGTTTTATGTCAATATGGGTCTCTGGGGCACGCACAGAATACCCAAACTAGTTTGCACTCCTACCTCAGTTCTTTCATCCTTCTTTCAGGTAATCAAGATGAATTATTCTAATAGATAATTATTAAAATAGATTATCATACTGACTGCTCATTATTTCTAAGGCTCTGCAATGCAATCATCCAATAGTCATGTATGAAGTAACATTATCAATTCAAAGACTGGTCAATAAATTTGGACTTGAGTTACAAGAGCCTACCTGGAGCATCATCTTGGATATACTAGAGGAAATCATCGCTCACATAGGTACAACTTTTCAGCAATATCCCTTTATCAACCATTAGACTACTACGGAGAGTTCAATTAACTTATTTTAAATGTTAGAAACAAGTAATCAGCCAGCATCCCGACAAGTCTCTGTCAGCTTACACGAGACGATTCACAGTGTAGAAAATCTATTAGAGGCTGGACAGTATAATGGATGCATTCAACGGTTTTACGAACTTGTTGAGCGCTGCTCGGATTCCCGACCCGTAAGATACAAATCATATTCCCTGGAAGATTATTAGAAGTCGAACAACAGGAAGGACTGTGTCTATTCTTTCAGGAACTCTCGGTCTTACGGCTGATAGATTACAGAGCCAGTACAATCGATCCCACTCGGCATCTTTGGCAGTCAAAACTTGCTAATTTGATGGAACGATACTTTAAAAATGAAACTCGAACAAATATTCGAGTTAAAGTTTTAGACGTCCTTACTAACGTTATTCAAGTGAACAGATCGCGGTACGAGGATGAACTAATTGAGAGGATCGTCGTACCGTATTTGGTGCACGTTGACATGGATTCGGATATAACAATTCGTAACGTAGCTGCTTATTTACTTGTGGATTTGTGCATTGAGTGCGAGACCAAACGGTGCCTGGAACTTTTAGATATACTTGAGAAGGTTGAAGCGTTAACTTTGTATTTTATATAATTTTTTCTAACGTTCTACTTTTATATAGAATCTCATTCTTTTTACAGATCGTTAATAAACCATTCACATCAGACACACCGATATTAGTAGATGCTGATATTAAAGATGTGAAGACTGCTGTCACCGGTGTCATTAAATTATTGACTGTCAAGTTGTATCGGTTGCCATCGAATCATGCAATTCGTGCTTATAAAGTTCTAGTGAATCATTTGGAGCAACATTATAAAGAGCCTGCAGTGTTTCGTGATGTGTCCACTATTAGGTACCTGGTGAGTAATAAAGTCTTGTAGAGGATACACTTGAGAATCACAGTAGATGGAATATCATTTATTAATTTCTAGATCTTTGAGTGTTTCCTCAAAATCAGGGCTAATGCACTTTATCATCTTGGATTTCCTGATTCTGCAAATGGTACTGTGAATCGATTCAGTCCTTATCTAGTATTGGAACATGCCCCAACGGAGAGGCTTAGTGGAGCAGGCACTGCTGGAGGTGGTGGAAGTAGTCCACCTCCTGCTAGTCCAGCACCGTTACAACATGTATCTTGTCACATAACACACATGTCCCTGGCTCATGCATGCAAAGCTGTTGTCTCTTGTATCAAGCAGGAAAAAGGTTTGACCTTGCTTTCAAGAGTACTGCAGAACATTATTGGATTTTTTAAAAATTTATTTAAATAATTGCGTTTCTTATCAGATTGGAAGGTGCTTCAACTTATATTGAAGGAAATGCCTCAGGTCATGCAGAACAGGGCGTTGATACTGTCCAGGCACAGCAACGACATTGATTACCTTGCGGCAGCTCTCTGCTCGATGGTCTGTTTGATTTATTAAGATAGAACGTGATAAATTTTAAGAATCATTCTTATTAAATTTTTCTGTAGGTTAGCGATAAGACCTTGCGACTACCTGAGAGTCTCTATAACGTTCCACCAAAATTCACCATTTCCGAATTTCGCGTTTTCGTCTTTCCTGTCTTGGCATCCTTAGCCTCGTATCACGCGCATCTCGAACCAAATTTACAACAACGTTTGATCAAGTGCCTGGAGGTTTGTAGTTCAAGTGAGAATAATTTTATCTAGTGAATTTGTGACTTTAATTATCTCTTAATTAGGTCGGTCTCACCACGAGATGTGCCAGTCAGTGCGTTACGAGTCTGACGACTTGTACTTTGGAAATGCGGGATGCCATGAATAAGTTGCTCAGTGAGGTATTATTGAATTTGTCCAAAATCTCAGCAACTGTGCACATCGCTATTCCAATTCTTGAGTTTCTATCCAGTGAGTGTTGAGACGATTGCTAAAAATGTTGATTAGTAACAAACCTAGTAGATACAATAATTTCTTTTCAGCTCTTACAAGACTACCAAAGGTTTTTGCCAGTTTTATTGGAGATCAGTATATGTCAGTATTTGCTATACTGTTACCTTACACAAATCCCTTTCGATATAATCATTACACAGTTTCCTTGGCACATCATGTTATTGCTGTGTGGTTCCTCAAATGTCGGCTTCCTTTTCGTAGGGATTTTGTTAAATTTATAACTACAGTAAGTATACCTCAACCTCGTTTATAACTTATATCAAGTATTATTTGACTAGGATTTCTTTTAAATAGGGTCTGAAAGCCAATGTCCTAATACCATTCGAAGAAGGACATTTGATGAAGCCTGACTTCAGTCTGATCAATGAGGATTCTTCAAACAGAAAGCGTAGCTCAAGTTTAACCGAACAGGTACAGTATTAGAGTCGGATTATAAACTAAATAAAATATTAATTAATTATTTATTCCATTAGGGTAGTCGAGGTCGTAGAGAAAGACCATTGATAGCAAATCGTATGATTGGTGAAGGGAGGACAGCTGATCTGAAACCACCTATTGGTGACAGTTTGATGACATTTCATGTAGAACTTACTGAAACTTGTATAGATTTGATGGCTCGATATACATTCTCTACATATTCAGCACTACCCAGAAGGTAATTAATGCTCGATCGAATAGTATAATCATCAGCCTATTAAATTGAGTATCAATACTAATCAAGAGTTCTTCAAACCCCTCATAGACTTCCAGCAGCAGATTTTCTACTGAAAGATGGTCAATCAATGACCTGGTTACTTGGTAACAGAGTCATCACCATTACTACCAGTGGGTGTAGTAACAAAGCTATGCGTGGTGGTGTCTGTGATAATTGCTGGGCTGCATGTAAACCTGGACCACCTTCACCGGATCATAAGGCAGCACCACAATCTGGTCTCCGAAGAGCTTCCAGTACAGAGGTAATGGTTCAACATAGATAATAATTCTTTTAGTAACTACGTCTAATACTAAACAATTGAATCATCAGGGGCCTAAGGTCGAGAATAAACTGTCCAGACAATCCTCTATTGGTCACGTTGGTTCAACTGCCAATACCGCTACGAATTCGCCAACCGAAGAAACAAAGAAACCACTAGAGGAATCAGAACCACCTAAGCGAGAATTCATTACGGAAAAGACTGAGAAGGATTCTGCTGAGCCTTCAAAGCTTGAACAGATTCTTGGATGTGAAAAACAAGAGGAACATGTACCCTGCGCCTGCTGGTGTCAAGGATGGGCTGAGATTTATGTACGACGACCTACCGGCGATATGTCGTGGATTATGAGAATACAAAATTCCATGCAATTCGATAATCCTTTAGATTTTCCTGTCTACGATATAACTGCTCTGTATATGCCAACGTCACAGACGACTCTTCCTAATCGAAGTCAGGAAGTCGTGGCCAATAACACTGCTGCAGCTCCTACAGCTACTTATGAATATGTACCAGAAACTATAGAGATGGTAAGGAGATCCTTGCGGAAAAATTCTAAATTAAAACAAAACAATATATTGTTAATCGAACGTCCTTAGGAACAACCGGAAAGAAATCTCGACCTGCCTCTAAACGACCAAACCATTACCACGATGAAATCAAATATATCTTTAGGAGCATCAGGACCTATCGCCATTCCAGGATCACCAGCACGTCCTAGTCCTTCGCGACAGAGCTCACGAGACAGTCTGGAGAGTCTTGAGGAAGGCGAAGAAGGTTAATCATTTCCTGTATACCGATTGCCATTGGATAATGAAAGTAATATTTGAACTGATCACTCAATACTTGTCAGCAGACTCGCGACGATCTCGGAATCCTGTGCGCAGATCAAATTCCAGCCCAGAAATGAGTGCCAACTGGAAGAACCCTTTCCTCAATAAAGATAAGCTCATCTCCCAGCAGACTGACAGGGATCTCTCCTGCGCGGACTTTGCCGGTAAACTCGAGTCGGAGCTGAAGAAGCACGCGAAGAATACATATGCTAAGGATATGAGGTACATCCTTGATTTACAATTCAGATATTTTATCTTGCCATGTCAAAAACGTCCTAAACTCTACATCTCAGAGTAAGCTGTGAGGCAATTCCTGAAGAGATATCAGGAATGGGAACGACGCCGCCTTCGTCTGAACATGCAGCGACCACAGCACCTGGTGATCATCCTACGTGTTTACGCTCCCAACGTTCCTATCCTGGTGCCGCGCAGACCGCGCAGACGACGACCATAGCTACAAGCAACACCGTACCACCATCACCAACAGCAGCAGAGGTAATCATCAAATAAAATCTTTTTTGTATTCTATCATTAATGTATTTCAAACTTTCCACAGGCACCAGGAAATTTTTTGGGAGTTCAAGGACGAGGATTACAATTACAATCAATTGCTAATATGAAACCACCTCAGTCCCCGACACAAATCTACTCAAGGCTCACTAGTGTCGATTCTACCCAAAAACAGACACCCTTAACCGTAGAGATGAAACCTCCCATTGGTAGAAATCATGGAACGGATAAGGTATGATTATTCTATTACAAAATTCAAATTCAGTCTTCTAATTTCTCATCTTTATTTGCAGAAGGATGAGAGACCAGATCCATCAAATTTACCGCCATTTTCTTTTCGCGATAGAGGACACACTATATCTGTAATGAGTCCCGTGAAGAAACCACATGGCGAATGGAACAATATTCGCCGTGGAAATTCACCAAGGGCCAAGGATCCTCCTAGAACTGGTATAAATCCTAGGTAAGACAGAATCAATTATTAATTTCTAAAACAAATAAAGATCATTCTAAAAAGCAGGCAACGTTCGTCTTCACAGCTTCGTATTTTTACAACTTTATCATACGGCTCATTTTGGCACCACAACGGAGAAGCCTCTACTCGTATCCCAGACAGCAGCTACCCAAAGGACAGTCAAAAATCTGGACTCGATACCTCCGTACGAGACACACAAGATCGGCGTGATTTATATTGGACCTGGACAAGCATCTAACGAAGTCGAGATATTAGCTAATCAGCATGGTTCATTACGATACGCAGAATTTTTGCAACGCTTAGGAACCCTCATTAGACTTAAGGATGTCGATCCCCAGAGTGTCTTCCTGGGTGGATTGGATCGCAATGGTGAGAATGGAAATTTCGCATATATCTGGCAGGATGACGTTATGCAGGTATGTATCGATTATTGGTTACAAAATTCTTCCAATTACACCAAGACAAATTAACGAGACTTATTTCATTTTTTAGGTTATATTTCACGTGGCAACTTTGATGCCCACTAAAGAAAGTGATCCTCAGTGTACCGGCAAGAAGTTGCACATAGGGAACAACTACGTGAACATCGTTTATAACGAGAGCGGTGAACCCTATAATATTCAGACTGTCAAGGGACAATTCAATTATGCTTGTGTCGTAATACAGCCATTGGATCATGGCACGAATCAAGTAACTGTTCAAGCAAGAGAGGAGCTCGCAGAGCACATAGGACACAGTGAACCTAAGATTATCTCTGATCAAAATCTTGCGATTCTCTCTCGGCAGCTCGCACTTCACGCGAACGTAAGTACATCTGTGAAATAAAAGCTAAATCAATAATTCAAAGGCCCACCAGAATGAATCTGAACTTGCACTGTTCGCAGCTGGCTTCTATGGTTTCGTCATCGCTGAAACAAAATGGCCGCAATCCCTACGCATCGAATTGGCTCGAGCGTCTGAGACACATAAAACGCTTAAGAAATAAAGTCCTGCAGGACACGGCAAATAATAACCCTGAGGGTCAGTCCGATGAGATATCACCAAGATTGAACAAGAGGGTACACATGGACGATTTCACGGAGTACACGACCTAATGGCAGACGTCATTCTCTAATATACGATTAAAGAAATCGCACGACCCACGAGCATGGGAGACTGTACTAAAGAATATACTGTTTGCTCGTTATCATTGAATCATCTAATCTCGTCCTTAAAGATAACCCGACTCCAAAAATACCCAGAGCAGAGAGCTGGTCGACAAGGTATAGAAGATAAACAGTGGTTGTTGTTGGTGGTTTTATTAGCAAAGCTAAACTGGTATAATAAATAAGTCAGGATGGTCTTATAGATCGGAATGGGCGTGCATCGAGCGGATTGATTTTTAGATCATGCGCCTCTTGTTAGCGCGACGGCACCGCCATAAGACGGCGTGACACTTCGTAGCGGTCTAGACTCTGTCTGAAATTCAAACGAATTCTCAGGTTAGTCAAGAACCCTCTGGAGTTCCTGATCCCTCTTCCTCGTAGTCGACGGAGTCCCGGGATGCCAAGAAAAGGAAAGATATAAGAAAAACAAAGCGTAAAAGAGCCGTCGTTCTGGCGCAACGTCGGCGTCGAGAGATCAATAGAAAGGAGGCTGTGGCGACCCGCCACAAAAGCCACACTAAAGGGACACGTATAAATCATCCGACTCGACACACACACACACACACACACACACGCGCGCGCGCGCGCGCGCGTAGATAAATATCTTGAATTCTACAAATACTTTCTTCTTGTTTCTTATCTTTACTTTCATCTTCCATTGACACGTGTTTTCCTATGTGCGCAATTCATACAATTTTTTTAAATTATCTTTATACCGTCCTTGGGTGTTTATGGAGTCGTTACAACAATCAAAACCATGAAATTATTTAGTTTCCAGTCATTTCGAATTTTTTTTTTTTTAAGGATCGTCACAATTTAGCAATAACATTAACGCCTATGATAATAACACAGCAACAATATAGTAACTAACACAGGATACACCCATGTGACGGTATGTCAAATTTAATCAAATATAAATGCGACCCTAGTATATCTATATATGTGCGTGTATATATATATATATATATATATATATATATATGCATAACTTATCTAGCCTTTATAAAACCATGCATTAATTCGAGCACGTAATACATAAATGATGTTTTTACTTGAGGAAAAATTGCTTAAAAAATAAATAATTGTCTATATCGCTGGATCGAGAGTCGACCGACCTTTTTTTTTCGTCGAACGCCTAATATATAAATATGTGTTTTTTTACGCGGAACGTAAACTAGTTAGGCCTCCGATGTTGGCCTCTGAGTTTATAGCACCATTCTAGATGAATTATCAATATTATGCAAATATGTTAAATTTCAATTTTTATTATAAATATTGTACGTCATTCCCGGGAGATACGCATGACGTAATTTGCGTCAGGGATTTTTAGAGCGACGGGAACTTTTTTTTTCTTTCTATTAACCACCATTTTAGACGGCCTTCTAGATGGTGTTTATATTTACAAAGGATACGTCAGAGCTGCCGACTTTTCTTGCTTTCTCGATTACACAAGGGAGAAGAGAAGACTCGACCGCGTTTGTGACTTCTACAAAGTTCATGAATTCACGACTAAAATTGTCTATCGACGTTGTTATTGTCCGTAACGAACAAAGGACTCTGGACGAAGCTAACTAAGATCGTTCGATTCGACCGAGTCAAAGTTTCAGGTGACAGAGACATTATTATTCTCCAGATATTTCACAGTGTGACTATGAAATACTCCTCGCGTAGTTGGGACAAAAGTGTCAGCGTTGTTCGGCGCATTGAAGAAATGAAAAAAAGCAGACGATAGGGGAGAAAGAACAAACCTCAGCCCCTAGGAGGAGGATCTGGAGAAACCAAAACTTGGTAACCATCACCAAAGCCAAGAATACTTAAGACAATAATGTCCATTGGAAATGCCTTGTTAGGTTCGTCAGGATGAAAACGAAAAGAATCACAAGTAGCCTGGGAGTCACTGGAAATTAATGAAGCCGTCCTGACCGTGCGACATACACGTACAAAGGAAAGAGTCAAAGCATCATCATCATTCAGCGGCAACTCCTGCACCAGCTTCCTGGGTCGTCGGCAGTTCATTCGTCGACACTACGTCAACAGAGGCGATTGGCTGTGCCATTATTCACCTGTGTACCCTCGACATCCATTTCGACCCGAGCTTCATAATCGCAGGCCTTGGACTTGTCGACGTCAACCGAGGCATTTCTTGTTTCCTTGAAGAGATCAGCTATGCAGAAAGCCTGTAGCATACAAAAGGTATCCTTTGACTACCATCTTCTTGCACCTAGTATATTGGTCCTGTACTATTATTGACCTCAATAACTTACAACTATTAGGGCGATGATGACCCCAAGCGAAGAACCAGCCAGGACGTCGCTCCAGTGATGCTTATAGTTTGAGACACGAGTCAACGCCGTGAACCAAGCCATGTATAAACATATCAGCTGTAAGAAATGCTTGAGCAACTTGCTACCTCGCCACGTGAACCTTAGTTGGAGGTAAATCTGAGAAGAGAAAAGGAATAAGACTTTTTAGTACTTTTATTTCTGGACCACCCTGCCAGTCGGATATGAAATTATAATAGGGAACTTACCGCAAGATAGACCATCGTGTAAGCAGAGAAAGACGAGTGTCCTGATGGGAAGGACAACCTGTAAGGAATAAGATTGGTCGTAAGATAGGAGATGATGGCGTCTGGATAACCAGACAGTGAAAAATAAAGAGCGTGACGAACAAGACAGGACAGACTGAGTTTCTGTCATAAGTCTACGGCGACGTTACACGCTAAAGGAATCCTACGAGGCGCATAGGCCTCATCATTCTCTTCGTTTATCCCTGACATAAACGAATACGAATATTATCATTGAACGTTTATCGTACAAAAACTTTAAGTCCCTGTTATCATCCTGTTCCCTCGGATTCGTCAATAGCCATTTTACAAGATTCCAGACAAGCCGTTCAATAAACCAACAATGTCTGTGGATAATTTCATCGACAAAAGGCAACGTCCTAAGTCTACCAGAAGACGGTGTAAAGGGTCTGGATTAAAATGTGACTTAAAAAACCTCATTCCCTGGATCTAACTCACCGGCCCTTATACTCGGCTGGTCCTAAACTCTCTCACTATATATTATACTCGATCCCTTTCCCTCGGGCAGAGTAAAGAACGAATGAATGAATTCTCTGTGGGCTTTATCGAAGATTCCTCAAATGTCCCTATATATAGAACTGTCCCGCTTCAATCTCGGATGACTTCAGATAAGCTGGAGTACCCTAAATTCTCCTTTTTGCCATCGTCCTCTATAAACTCATCGGTTCTTATAGATCCACTCAGACCCAAGTAAATCTACCTGATCTCCTTCAAGAGTCTCGCTGAGACGTTGGTCGCCGTACAGGTGAAATCCTCAATATAACGGTGCTGGTTTTCAGGCAGGCTACAATCAACGTTAGGTATACAGGCTGTCATAAAGTGCGGCCTCAGTCTGCCAATGTTGTACTTGGCAATGTCAGTGGTCAGAGTAGTGGATATCGCACCGAAGCCAAAAACACCAATCTAAAGAATTGGTAATGGTTAAATAATTAAAATTCATCGAGTGACCCTTGACCTTTATTACCAGTCATTACTTACTTTCGAGTAAGCATTTACTATCCAGGGTGGTATCGTGTATCCAAAAAATACCATAGCAGACTGACCAGGACTCTTCTTGGAGTGTACGTACTCCCCTATTATCATCTGGAAGCAAAGGTATAGTCAGTTCTGAAAAAAAACGTCTCTTTGCCTTGTCATAACTGTATTATGATTATCTATAGGTATTTCACTAATGGCAATGATAAAATTATCGTTATGCAGTTCCCCATTAATGCATACAGTTTACTGGACAGTGCGATAAACGACAATGATTAAATTCCAGATGCATTGGCTGCACTTAACTGAACCAGTATGCTAGAATAATTTTACATAATTACAGCTATCATATCCATCGCTGCGGTTACTGAGTAGCAAGCTGATGTGTAAATGAAATGATATGTCTAATTAATTAATTTTTCAAAAGTGAGTGTCATGTTCTATTTTTTTCAGCTTCCAATTACGACAAAAGCAGCGCCCGAAGCATCTTGTCTCGTGTGAATCAGGTATTTTACAAAAACCGGAAGAGCCACGCCTATCACTTGGCAATGATTATGCACATGCGTGTCAGGTATCATTAGAATCGTCTATGTACCTACGTAAGTTCAAAAATAGGAACCGAAGAGTCATAAGTTGGAAACGACGATAGTTGCCAAATGAATAATTAAAATTACACGTTCTGCGTATGCAGAGGAACCCAAAGAAGGTGGCACGTGGGCTGAAGATAAAAGAAGAGTATTAGGATGACTTGAAGACTAAAAAAATGAGTTAGCTTCACGTTCTTGAAGCAAGTAAAAATATACATGAAGTAGACACGTGTTTATCATCTAGGGAATATATATATATATATATAAGTATACATAATATACAGTGTATAAATCGATTCTCACAACTCCCAAAAGTTTTTGCCAGACTTCTTGGTACCAGCAGCATTATGGTCGGTTCCACAGATACGTATCTTGGTAGGGTACAATATTTTTGGCAATTTTGACTCTTACTTATGATCCTACGATATTAACACACAGGTTTTGTTTCTACTAGGAATACTTTTAACGTAGCAAAATCTTTGTGACCTTAGACAAACCTGAATACCGTGCATAACTTACCACGCATATAGGAAGGAAGAGACCAGTGATGTAAAGCATCGGACTGGTCACTGTGGAATTTGCATAAGGATGATAAAGAGATTCGTCGTTGCAGAAGAATCCCCGCTTGAATGGCTTTCCGAACAAGAAGAAGCACAGAACCACCATGCCGACTGTAATCAAAGCAAACGATATTGCCTAATTAAAAAAGATAAAACAATTAACACAGATGGAACAGGTGTTCCGTCAATATAATGGACAATCAAGTATCTAAAGTTATTTGACTAGCATGGAATTTACTAATTTACATTTGCTTCTAATAATTATCCCACTTATGATAATGCGTAGCATAATTAATATTAATTATAAAAAATTAACTTGGACGTCGATTCCAGCTATAGTTTCCTAACAAGCTTGTACGAATGCAATCTTTGCTAATTACTAAGCTTAATGCAATAACGAGATTGCCATTGTGTTCAGCAAATATTATGAGTAAAGTCAGCGAATGTCTTGCAGATTAATGCATGACTGTTTATCAGTTTAATATGACGTAAAATCGGATAAGATAATTTACTCAAAATCAACCAGTAAAAGTTCGGCTACTCCCAACGTGTACATAAAAAAGCTATCACTTATATATATTATATCCTGACAAAGCTCACGGGGTACAATATAATTTCCGCTCGATTGAAAAACAATACGCACGGCCGCGCGTCCGGGAGGCCGCAAGGGAACAAAACCGGGGAATCCCCGGTGGCAAAGTAGAAATTATGGTGTCAAAGATCCACCATGTCTAACAAACCCATCGCTGGCACGTCCTGTACATGGTATATATGAACCAGCATATACACATGGGAGCGGCCATGCTCGGATTACCATTCGTATGGTAATTTCCATAGAGAGGATGAAAAAGAAGAGAGCAAGAGCCGTCAATATTTAAGAGAGTCCTGCGGCGAGGACTTGAAAACATTAAAAGCGACCCTCGTTTACTTAAATATACCTTAAGCTTGGCTACCTAATTCGTTAGGGACTTTATACATTTTATGGAGTTACAATACAGTTTCCCCACCTGCACGAAGTCTGCGTCATTCGACCAGAACGATGCTGGTGCAGATGGACTCTAATAACCTAAAGAAGCATCGCCCTACCACGTGGACGATTTAGAAAGAAATTATGTACGTGCGTGGACGGGAGGAGTCATTCTTGTGACGTAATGGCTGCCTCTGGACGCCTTGACACATATGACACTTACGTGCATTCAGTTATTGACGCATTTCGCACACATGCTCGATCAAGGTCGCCATTCAAGACACTGCGACGAGCAGCACGGATACGAGGCGGCGAGGACTTCCTTGTAGAATTCACGGTAGCCACAAACTACCGGTTCGAGTATCCGTTTAACGTGCTATTCATGTTTGCAGAGGTACGATAGTCCTGCCAGAGTTGTCTGTGGGTACACAGAGTATACTAGGAGCATACAGTGGAGACCCTGTGTGCACTAGGCACAGGTGAGCACACGTTAAGATAGCTCAGAGCCTGGAGGAAGTAAGATGTAGGAAGTAAGAAGGGAGCAGCTAATGAAATTCATCCGGGTCTAGTGTGCGACCAGTATTCCCTGGTGATGCCTGGATCGACTGGTTCTGGTTGAGCATAGGACGCTACGCATGAATCTTATCTGCACTTTCACGCCTTCTTTGTTTACCGGCGTAACGTGCTCTTCATAATGCCAGCACTATTCTCTAATCCATGCTCCCGTAGTAGTGGGGTCTTCTCTTGGAGCTCCAATGCATCCGAGCACGATTATAGACAGAAGTATAGACGGTGGTAAACAGTCAGGCAAAACAAGTTCAAGGACCTCGTCGAGAGACTCGTGTGCAGGGAAAATTTGTTCTACTTCTTTTTGCGGAGCGTCATGCCCGACGGCGGCCAGTTTTGAATTCTAAGGAGCTGCCGCGGTCCGACCTGTCCGTTGTGGCAGCGCTAACGAAGTCTGAAAGAGCCCGGTTATTAGGTGCCTGCCAAGATGCTCCAGACGAGTCACGAAACATTGACGAGAAGACCAGGATGATGTGCCAGTATGAATAGCGATGGTAAATTGGTTCATGAGACCAGTGGTACCGGTTGAAGGCGGCGCGATGATGTCAATGCAGTGATGAAACATAATAGACTGGTAAATCGATACCTTGTGTTATAACGTATATAAATACATCATTGACACAGTAAGAGTACAATCCATTTAGAGTTTCGCTTCGAAACGGGTACAAGGTATCAGACACTATTTGCTTAAGACTTAGAGAAACTGTAACTGTGACAGCTGAACCTCAGTATCCTAATCTGACGTTTGACCGAGTGGTTTCTTAAGCTACAGATACCGTGGGAAGACTCTATTCTAATTGAGTAGCAGGTGCTAAGACATAAGTCAAGATCAAACCAAGATAACAATAGCCAAGAGGCTAGGTATTTGTCACTCACCAACCAAGAGACATAGGAAGTCTATGACCAGCTTGCGCAGAATGGTCCTCGTGGATCGGTCCATCTTGACTCAACCACTTTTTTTTTCTTCCCAAGTTCTCCCTGATAAAATGTGGTCGTGTGGTCACGAGTTGGGACTGCGCTGTGGAATGTGGGACAGGTCGAGCAACGACGTGATCCTCTGCTCCAAGTGGAGACAGAGAGCCTTGGCAATGTGGTTGACACACGCGACACGACCCACTGCGAATGAAGAGCGAACCGTCTCCTTCGACGGTAAACTCTCTACTGTGATACTCCGCTTTCGTAGTCAGGCATCAGACCTCAGAACTCGAACCAATCACCAGGCTTTTTACTCCAAGACTCGGTAGACCTGTAAAAGCGCATGCGTATGATTCCCTATATTGAGATTGGATCCGCGCGGCCTCTACTTTGTGCTTGTGTATGTATTTGCCTTTACTACACTTTACCAGTCACGATCCTCCCTTGCTGACAGTACGTTTTCGAAACAACCTCCTGAACTTGCTACGTGAAGGATTCTGAAGCGTTGATTTACCTAGTGCGAAATTCCTTAAGGCTCTACGTATACACAATACTTCCAGTTATGTAAACTTGCGCACGTTAGGAGATACGCTGTAGATATCTGGGTATTACGTGCAATTTATGATATGCGCTTTTCTTCGGTTTAGTCGTAGAGCCGTAGGTGGCGATAGGAGAGTCCTAATCTGCCAGGTAGGCAGAAGAGTGACGTAGATCACAGAAAAAGAGTACCTGTATAATTTAGACGTAGTGATTACCTGGGGTAGAACATGAGTTTTACGTGCTTATGTAATTTTTTCAAGCTAAATTAGCTGGCACTGTTTACCTTTCTTGCACCGACGTATAATACCTTATTTTCCTGTCTGTTTCAATTGTAACTTATATATGAGGCGATCGATGTCACTTCAGCCAGTAAAAAAAAATCCACAAATAATTTTAAAAAATCGAGTTACTTTATTACAAAATATTCGCCGAGTGTCAATATTAAAAAAAATTTCTGACGTGTTTTCTCGCTTTAATTTCGACACTCGATGAATATTTTTCAATAAAGTAACTCGATTTTTCAAAATTATTTGTGGATTTTTTTTTTAGTGGCTGAAGTGACATGTATCGCCTCGTATAAAACTCTTGAATTCTATGACTCTTATTTCTAATCATAGTGTATCCTATTATTATTCTCTTGGATCATTCGGAGATGCTCTATAACTATGTAGAACTGTTCAGCTCTAACTGTATGAATTACAAGAAATGCAGCAGCTGTTCTGTCCTTTGGTTTACCAACGTTTGACAATATTTCACATTGAGAATTGAATGAAATATTGTAAATAGACCTGTAAATGATTTATCGGATAACGACACTGGTGAGCTACTGCAAAATGAAATCATAGCCATCGTTAAACCTGATCTCATCAAGGCGTTGCCTTGTCACGCTGGACTATTACACGTAATCTCCATTATCAGTGTAGCACCTAATCAATCCAAACGATCCTTCGTACTCCTAGTGGATGATCACCACGAGTGGCTCGTAGGCGGAGTCCAAGAGAGTATCTCGTTAGTCTCCCTGAAAGAATAAAATAAAAGTGAATAAAAAGAGAAGACGAAAGTCTGGCACGAGTGCCGAATTCCACGTCGCAAGGAGTTTCATTAGGGCGGTCCTCCTGCACGCAATGTAATCAGAAGGCAGGACCGCGACGACGAAGAAGAGGATGCAAGAGGTCTGAATGTAATTGCTGCACTAAGCGGGTAATAATGTTGGCCGCAATCGTAGGGCAGCTTGCGGTTCGCCGACACCAGCGCAAAGCTAACCCATTGCCCGCACCATTAGTTTTCTTTATTACACCCGTACGTGGGGATAAGACACTGGGCACATGTAGTAGACAGCTCCAATTACTATCGCTCTCTTACCAGATAAAGCAAGTGAGTATCAGCCTCTCAAGATGCGGCAAGACGATCAGAAGTAGCACGTAAGGGGCGCCTGTTCACTTTTATCTTCTTATCCATGCGTATCAAGACGTTCAATTGCGCAAAGCATCATGCTACGGAGTCGCCACGTGGAAGCGTTTAAGTCACGTCCTTATTTTCAATGGACGTCGATCGATGCAGCTATGTCGCTCGTCTCTGGCTGGTGAAGCCGGCTGTTCCTTGTGTTCACACTACATTGTAGCGACGCTCGAACCTTTGGAAACGCCTTTGAATTCGTTCGGCATGCTTCCTGGACAATGAGTACCTATACGGACCGCTGCGCCATGGGCATGGAATAAGTCAGGTAAACGGGTACTCCGGTGGGCGTCACCGGCGACATGCATACGTACCTACAAATAAGCGAATACAACGGCACACGAAGACCTCGACAGGATGAACGTCCACCCTGGGAGTTCCTCTTAAAATTAATCTCAGTACCAGCAGACTGCATGATTGTAGATGGTGATGTGGGAGAATTTAGAATAGCCTGCGGGATTCAATTTCGAATTTAATTAATCCTGCGAAATCTCAAGCCACAAACTCATCCTGAAACTCTCTGTGTTCACGAGAGTCGTTTATACGTCTGGCCTTGGCGCACCGCTTGCCAAACTTTCTTTTATCTTATTTCTTACCGTAAATTTTACCTTATGCTTTTATAAGCTTGTTTTCTCGTATTTGTTCTCGGATACTAATTTATATTCTCTTTTGATTTATCTCCCTGCAGTCACTTTGTTCAGTCAACTTTGCTTTATAGTAATTAATACTATAAGTTGATGATTAATATGTAAGAGGGGTATGTATGTGATACGGTTACGACACTGTAATTTATTGGTTTTTATCGGTGACTCATACTTTCAGGTTTAAGATTGTTCCTACTGTTATCAGGAGATATCGTTTACGTGAATCTTGGCGAGCAGGTGTGATTTTACTTCGAAATCGTGCTAGATTCCCTCTTCGGAATAGAAACCCATGACGTCAATTCATTGGTTCACTGTGAGTTGTCACATCAGAATGTTGCAGTATGACGACAATGTGTTCATGCATATCCACCCTAGGTTTCCTGTGTACGATGACTTTTGTTTCCCCAGTAGAATATCCAGAAAATTCCTCCACGACGTAATAGTTAGTCCTCGGCCGTCATACAGTCTGGCTGAAGTCTTGACACCAATTCCATTGTAAAGAAGAACGAGGCATTAAACCTTCCAGAAAAAACAATTGGAGCGCAACCTATTCATCTGTGTGTTCCGTTGCACCTATGCACTTTAGGGTTTAAAGTGCATCGTCCTGGATCAATGTCGAGAATGAAGAAGGTGGAATAGCTGTAAAAATATAAGACTCTTAGAATAGATGGTAATGCGTGAAAAGTATTTGGAGAAGAAAGGGAGGACGTAGAACGTCGATAGATACACCAGGATAAAACGATGTTTGTTCACTGGGATAATTTCGCCCTGGAGAAAAAAAGCATTAGGGGAAGCGTTAGAGACAAAGAACGAAAACTAGAGAGAGAAAACAATTTATTAGATCAGGGCCGCAAACCATGTCGACCTGAAATCACATGAAAGAGAGAGAGAGAGAGAGAGATTGAAAATAGGTTTATCCAGGAACCATTGAGAAAACAATCTGATACAATCGATAAAGGATTTAAGATCCATCATGTTCAAAAAAAGGCTTATGCTTTGTTTCTCAAAAAATATACAATATCACACCTCATCAATTATTATCCTGATTAGTTGAAGGCACGTGAACAATATTCGTGTTTTTTATCAGTTTATTTTTTTTTTTATCACGTTCTTATCGGTGGTAATTCTCTTTTATTCTATAGTATTATGGACTTTTATTCTATTTATATCCATAGTGTATTTTCTTGACACTAAAATAGACTAGGATTCATTGACATTCCTATGGTGCACCTCTTACCCTCTATTCCTCTTTTTCTTTCACGCTCGCAATGACTCTCTCTCTCTCTCTCTCTCTCTCTCTCTCTCCACCGTCCCTACTCTCTCTCTCTCTCTCTTACAGTTTCGTTCGTGTCGCTATTTGAAAACGAGACGCATTTACACGGAATACCGGTGGTTGGGGGATATGGGCAGGAACGTCTGGAAAGTTGTTCACGATCTCGCCAGATTATAGTTGAAAAGCATCATCAGGACGTCACCTGGCGCGGTTCGTCCCTTTGATGAATCGCTGTTAATCCTAGCCTGACTGATCGTCGAGGAGAGTCATCGTAATCGGATAACTTTTTTCTAGACTAGATTTAACCTTAAATATGACTAAGGATAAGGATTTCTTGATTCTCACAGTGCCTTTAGGAACCCTCTAAAACTGTAGCGTGCCTCGTAGATTCCTGAATGTCAAATTGGATCAGGATTACCATGTAAGTGGTCATTCCCTTGATCTGAAAGAAATTAAAAGGAATGAACAAAGATCGTTAAGTAGCCCCTTCTCGCTCAGTGACGTATTTTTCAAAACGTACAAACGTCAAGAATGAATTATTTATCATGAACAAACCAAAGGCCGAAAATTCAAATTTATCATGAGTTATCTGTAGAGATAACATGTTCATCTGAAACAAATTTTTTTTCAATATCATATAGATCAGTATATATATTTAACCGTTTTATACATACATCTACTTTTGTACGTGTACCTGGAACTACCCTGATTGCCTTATGTACAACGTACGCCATCTTCAGCGACTACGAAATTGATAACTAGATAATAGATAAACAGCTAATATCACAACCAATAATTCATCCATAACTTACGGCTCTGTTAACACTTTCGCAATTTATGGCAACGTAAACCAGTGGTAAGGCATAAATCCCAAGCCATATAACAGTGTCGATAATAGACAGAACACCACTGTCTTTCTTAATCATAAGGTAAAGAAAATAGCTGTAGTATGGTAGACTTATGTGATCCAAAATAAAACGTTGAGCTATCTGAATGCCGTATTCTTTGTTAATTCCAGCCACAACATCTGACACGTTATTATACACGTCCCTTAGAGCTTTTATATCATCCTGACAGAAATCTATGCCTTTGGGAATTTCTTGAGACTCTTGAATCTTTCTTTGCATAATAAGCGTCATAAACTTGACCCATCGCAACACCATTTTCACTAGACATCCGTAATAGAATGGAAACCTGCAAAGAAACGAGAAGCTGAGACCATTTAAAAAAAAAACAAAATGGCGGAAGGCACGATTGAAAAAAATAAAGAATTATTTACTGCACTAAGTATATAACTTCAATCACTATTATTAATGTCGTGTAAATATTTGCTTTGAAGGAATATATATCAAGAGTTACTATTAATATGTATATAATCGCTGGCAGACATATTCCAAGCACGCTCATTTTCTGTACTTCTTTATAGTTCATGTCCAGCTTAAAATTTCGATGAAACTTTTGGTCGACTTTGATAATCTTATCGATCAATGCAATTTGATGCTCAGCCCTGATGAGAGTCAACGTACAGATTGTTCCAAGTCCAAGATATATACAATAAGGTATAATAAATTCAAACAATGATGAAATGTTTGTCAAGTTAAACATCTCTGTTGTAGTGATATATAGCCATTTTGGATAAATCAGACAAAGTAGCAGCGCTATTCCTAACAAGACGTAGATCCCTTGTATCCTTGATGCTTTGCCGATAATTAATTTTTCAGAATTGGACTCAGTCGTTGTTTTAATCCTCATCCAAGGTAGCATCCCTAATAACGAAGCTGCGTAGAACGTCGGTTTTAACGCCAGGTAAAGATTTCTACTTTCCATGGTAACGTTGTGTCACAAACTGACATTGATAAGGAAAATGTGGTACAGTGTTGTAATCGTTTCCGTCGGTTATGAATGTGAAAGCTTCTATTTGACCTGTCACGCTAATTGCATTCGATCGACTGGTAATTATCAATATGATAAATAGCCGTGCGGGTATCTAGTAATGGATATTGAAGATAATAAATTCTGATATATAAAAAAACGATTTGATATAACAGGCTTTCAATAAAATTATCATACAAGATATATATTTATAATTATATGGACAAAAGGAGCTAAAATTTTAAGCTATGATGTTATTTTGAATTCTATTTTCTTTGTGGCTACCTGTTACAACGTTAGATAAAGTTATATATATCAAAGTGATTTGTTTCTCAGGCCTTATCAAAGTCATCATGTAGTCCAGATATGTATGATGAATTAAAACAATAACGAAATTATCGCTCAAGTCAAGCAAATCCTTCGTGGTGACATATTCATTTTGAATAAATCACTCTAAATATCAAGAGTATTGATAACAAAGCATAAATCCACCGTATCCTTGATGCTTCACAGATGCTTATTTTGCGAGAACCATAACCAGATGCTGTTCCCATATTTAACCAAGGAATCATTCTCGCTGTAGAAACAACGTAGACTATTGGCCTAAGCGTCTGGTAAAGCTTCCCAGCCTTTCATGACGACGTTGTACCAGAGTCAACATCGGTAAGTCATATATTATAATAATGTTCCAATTGCATCCACCGATCACGATTGTGAAAGCTGCCATTTGACCCGGTAATTGCATTGGATCGATCAATGATTACCAGTTTATGCTAGAAGGACTAACAATATATATATAATAAATAACAATGCCAATAACACAAAAAGGATATGAAGGATAAAATGTAAAAGTCTCTATATAACATGATCGTATTTTTATTTTATATTAGGCAACTATGTACAAAGGCGTTACACTGCGAATCTGTGATTTATTTTCTACTGTTTCCGATTTCCCTTTCGCTTCCATGCGCTACGCGGTGCAGTTACGTTTGTCAGCATCGTCGTTCACATCAGCCACAGAGATCGTACATCATTCGCGTGTCTCTATTTTTGGCGGTACCACTTCCCCTCGCCCCTTGTCTTCCTATGTATTCACGTGTGCGCAAGAGGACTGAGTAAGAAGGACCCGTTGCTATTCCACATGTCAACTTTTTAAGTACGCTGCGGGAGAGCCCTCATCATTCATACTTGTCCAGATTCTTGTAATATTTTCTTAATTTCCCTCTGGCAATCTAATGACGCGTACATTTTTTGTATACATATTTTGTGTTTATATACAAGACGAGATGATATTAATCGCAGTTTATACACAATACGCACCTAGAGGCTAAGCGTTTTATCTTCGTTTCATTCGCCGAAACACACACATACTTTTAGATGTTACCCCCTTAAGAGTCTTCCGTGACGTCGTGCAGTAAGCTATTGCAGTTACCCATTGTTTAATACTATAGGCGTACGTGCGTGACAGGTTTATATGTGTATATATATATATAAATAAATATATATAATATTCATAAATGTCGCGCGTCCGATTAAACGCCCAGTACGACAATTCGAAACGGCAGATTCTCTTTACATAGCTCCAACAATGCGCATCCGACTTCGCTTAAAAAGCCAGAATAACAAGAATAGTGGGGATTGAGGTCAAAGAAGACGCACGTACGCGATGTATAAGCCGATGCGCTTTTGGCAAATGTGTATAATCTATACAAGATCCACCGCCGACAGTCATCTTCGTGGTTCGGATGCGTATGCTGATATCGAGCAGTCTGCACATCCTGCTGCAAGAAGTACTCGGTGTGGATGAAAGTTTAGACAACTAACGAGACCTATTCGGGTCCCCATGAAGCCTTCGTGAAACTTTATTGCATTCAAATGCTGTCCTGATGTGTTGTAGATACTAATGCATTGATTCATCGAGCCACTGGAATACAAAATTGTCATTAACAATTGTTGCCATACTTTGTTTGTGACCACAGTTACTTTTTTTACTGTCCAGGACACGAATACTAACCAGGCGAATATGTCTGCCACTCCGTGGACAGCTAGGGCTGTAATGCCCTGTGTAGTTTGTATAGTGCTCACTGAGGAATTCTTTCTGAGATCGAATATTTTTATGTCACCGGATAGAGAACCGGTTATGAGATGTGGCGAAGAGCTTCCATTTTTCTTAAGGAAAGCTCCGAGGACCCAAGCATTGTGCTCTCGCCATGTCATCACCCTGGACTCCAGAGGTGGGAGTCGTCTATCGAATAACCTCACGGAACCGTCTCCACAGCCAGCGGCCATCATGGCGCCCTGATCGTCGGTGTCTAAGCAAGTTGCACAACAATCGGCACCCGTTGGAATGTCCTGCTTCTTTAATTCCGTCTCCGCGTCCCAGAGTCTGACGATGCGAACATCCCCTGTTACTGCCAGGGTCAGCGAGCGTTGCTCCCACCTGGTGACGAGACCTGAGGTAGCTATAGATAATATCTTACTCAAGCCAGAGATGGGGATCATATAAATTCACCCTTAGGTGGTACCTACCGACTGGACTCTTGGAAATTAGCTGTACGTCCGTCAGGGCTTGCCATGCTGTCAGTAACGTTGGATCTCTTCCAAGCATGTTACAATAATTCTTCCATATCCTTACTGATCCATCGTCAGAGCCAGCCATCAGCAGAGTCACGTCGTGGGCGTTTATGAACTCCAGGGCCGTCACACGAGACATTTTATTTCCACGACTCGCGCAATAGGTTAGCCTGGTACCTGTTTGCCAATCCCATACACTGTAAGGTAGGAGGATCAATTAGAATCGTTAGTTATCATCATAGAATAAAGGAGCGGAGGTAAAGATGATCTTCCAATTACCCAAAGGAATCCTTAGAAGCTACAGCAAGGTGTGTGTCAAAGGGATGAAACGTTAGGACATCTGGTGCCTGAGGACTCCGGGCGTGAAAGACTTGTGACTCTATTCTTCCACGAGCTGCTCTTAATTGCTCATCCCTTGGGTCCCGCCTCTGCCTCTTATTACGCAGATATCTGAAAAAGAATTCCAGACGCGTGTGACCCTCATCTATATTCGTATCTCTCTGTCTCTCTTCTTTACACCGTATCTCTTTGACTAATGAGGTCACATCTTATCATGAAAGATGCAGAGGACATACCTCCATTCACGTTCATAATGAACTCGGCTCTCAAGATCGTTCGTCGACTCCACCTCAGACTCCAGACTCACGGGCTGAGCGAATTGGGCGCAACTCCACTCGACGAACTGCGAGGTCGTCAGGGGGCTTCTTGTGCCGGGGACGTCATCGGCTTCCTCCGATATCTGATCGAAGGTTCCATGATTAATTGACGTTTCATTGATTTACCATGATCATTCTCACCGTGTTGGGCATTGGTTTTCTCGTACGATTCGCATGTGCGGGCATCCTGGAGGAACGTAACAGCTCTGTCGTCGAGTTCACCGTTGGTGGAGACTCACCCTTGCTACCGCTGTGGAGAAGAATTTTTGAGTATTAAAATATATTAGCTTTTTGTATCGTTACACAAAGATATTAACCTAAGATAACTCGTCCTATTCGAGGGGGATGGAGGGAGTGATAACGACGAGGATATCTTTGCTTCCGTCACTTCCTTCGGAGCTGAGGAATCTTTCACCTAAACAAGGTTAATCATTTTCACTTGTCTCTCTCTAGGAAATCCGTACCATCCTTATCATACCTGGCTACGTATATTCATAGTGACTTTCTGCGACATTGCTGCAACTGCAGGGTGAGGATCGTTGTCCAAGCTGCAGAGGCCGTGCCACAGTTTCATGTAGACACTGCCGTAAGAAAGACTCGGTAGATTACCCAAGGAACTGTGACCTAGAATAAAGAAAAGAATATTTTTTTTTTAATACATTACCGAATATTAGTCATTATCAAAGAGTTCTGCAGAACGCAATGTGTAGCGAGGTTCAACGTGCGATAATTGATACGGATACAAGATACTAGAACGTACTTGATAAATAGTAAAAAAAGATTTAGAAAATACATAAACAGTGAGAAACCATCGACTATCCATGCGTGCAGACAGTGGTGCCTTTTTTTATTAATTAGTTACCGAGCGATTCGCAAGGTTTCCTCACGAACTCCCAATTATTTCCTGGCGCACCAGATGGAACAAGAAAAAATAATTAATCAAGCTTGATAATTATATCGTGCTCGATCATACGTAATTGTCCAAGTCCTCACCCAAGCTACTGATAGATGACGAGGAGGACACTCTCTTGATACGATCCTGTCCAAAACCATCTGTCGTATCTCCGCTGTAGTTGTTATTTGGTGATAACATTTTTATTCTGTCTCTGGAACCAATTCGTCGCATCCCACTGAATGGTGATAACGTCTCGACCACGAGTTCCCGTCGACTATTTTCCTCAGCCAGGGCCAGGGTGACAAACGAGTTCTCAAAGTGCAGAACCATCCACTGTAGAGCTACCACAAGTTCCTGGAGAATTTTATAAGTCGCGTTAAAACCCTAAGACTCATTTCTGACGACGACTCGCGTTACTTCTCGTGGACTTACATACTTTTCTGACTAAGGGACTCATATCGTGAGTGACTGTATTGATAAGTGTCATGGCGATGATCTGATCAATGTTATTCGCATGCTCGCTACGTTTTGTAGCACTGTTGATAAATGTTCCCAAAGCATAAACAGCTGCAGCTCGGACCTGTGTATTAATTGTATTGTTAAACTCTGGCAAGATAGAACATTGTACAAGGGCAAGACGAACCTCTGGAACGGGATCCTGTAGAAGATTGTACAGTTTCTCATGAGCGATGTCTCTTACTCCACACCATCTGGCTCTGTCATAATTGTGCCACAGTCTAGCAAGGCATAGACATAACCATTGACGTAGAAGAGGATTGGAATCTCCTAGCTGTTCCAGGCAGATGGAAACAAGGCTACCTTGCAAGGCAGCTTCCTGTCCAGGAAGGTAGTTGTTCACGATACTCGCAAGGACAAAGGCTGCCAGTGTCCTATGCTCGCTCTATTGATAAGTCAAATGTTAGATTCCTTTACTGTGTTCTGATAAATATATCCAAAGTACCTTCATGGTTGCGTCTTGTAGAACCGATAGGAAGTACTTGTGTCCATTGTCACGAACCAAATCAGCCTGACACGTCTATATAATTCAAAGGCAATGATGTGCATTGTTAATATTGGGTTAATTTGATATGAAGTCAATCTTAAATTATGTATAATTGACTTACACTATCAACAGCAAGAATTTTCGCCCATATAAATACTAAAAGTGGTCTCAGTTCTCTGGCATTACTTTGCAAAAGCTTCAGAACGTATGGAAATATTCCCACGCTCAAAGCAAGGTTCACTGCCCATGGTCCCAGATCAAGAAAACGACCTAGGAGTTCCAATGCTCTGAGTCTATGTACTTGGCTGAGGAGGACCTGCAGGACAATTGGGAGTTGTTCTGGAGGATTGCGTGATTTTGAACCCAAGGTAAGCCACACTTGGAAAGCTGTTAATTGTTCTTCGAAGAAGGGAGAATGTACGAATTGGTCTTCTGACTCCAGGATGGCTGGAAGCTGCGCCAGACAGAGATCCAGGGCGAGATCCCACGCTTGCCACATAGGATGCTATTTTTTCATAAAATGTTTAGTGAGCTTGCAATATAATGTTTATTTCGTGTAATAATATTAGTTTCTCTACATACCTGGAACGTGGGTGGTAACTTTGGAAAAGACACTGGAGTACAGTCGTACGATCTCAGAATCCTCTCTGCTAATAGGAAATTTCTAAATAAACTAGCGACTAGTAAGTCCTGTCTAAACAATCTCTGGAACAAATCTAAAATTCATGACTACGTTATAATACATACATATAAGACATGTTATTTATTAATAGTCTATTTGTTCACCTCGAGATAAAGTGTTCCAAGCTATTGTATCGGTTATGGCTGTGAAGATCCAGTTCAGCTCTCCTAACATTGTTCTCCTATCAGTCAGCTGGCCAGGAATTCTAAATCATACAGCAAAAAAAAAATAGAAAAACGATTGGACCATTAATTATCTGCATGACATAAATGCAATAAAAAATCAAGTAAATTAATGTCTTACTTGTCAATAAGATCGAGAGATACTTTAGGCACTAGTTTGGACGTATTTTGCATAACAAACCTATGAAAATTAAAAACATCTGAATCACGTCAAATACACTAAGCACAGATTATAATTGAATTAATTACCAGCGAAGTGCAATTTTAATTGGGGTTGTTAAACAAGATGTAAATATGTCAGCTGGTAAATCAGGATTCATTGGTAAAATCTGATTCGCAGCACAAGCAGCCAGTTGAATACAATTTTTGTACGAAAGTGCACCAACTCCAGCTACGCCAGCTGCTCGATTTTGTTGTACAGCTTGCTTTTCCATCTGCAATTGTGCATTACAGTGAGACTTTCATGGCCGTAGTCA
Organism: Calameuta pygmaea; assembly: GCA_031762395.1. Taxonomy (NCBI): domain Eukaryota; kingdom Metazoa; phylum Arthropoda; class Insecta; order Hymenoptera; family Cephidae; genus Calameuta; species Calameuta pygmaea. Next base: position 1,292,399 of record JASANN010000278.1, on the reverse strand, counting down.
ATATTTTCTATTTTTAGATAAAACAGTTTAATTCATTCTACTATGCTATTACTTCATATTCCTTTTCATGTTGGTCTGCAAATTGCTGGAAGGATTCGACAATTATTCCAGCATTGGAACAATCGTACACATAAATAGACGGTGCTCCCATCCATGTTTGTAAATCGTAAACCGACAACGGTATGTACTGCGTGTACGTCTGAAAAATAATTATTTGTATTTGACTAGCTATGATTAATCATCTAATATAATAGCCCGTCAAACCCTTTCCGCCCAATGATTTTACTTAGGGAATTAAAATCTTAATGGATTTTCCTCTTCTAATGATAATATGCTAAGTGGGTGCTCATTGATCATGATTAGCTAACGACTAACAGTCCTGAATACATTATAATATTAATGGCGTGTTATCTCATGTCATTTACCACATGATAAATCCTGGTATACGACATGTTGAACTGAACATAGGATAATTAAATAATTTTCAATGACATTCACACAAGCTTTGATGCATTTAGAGCTGTAACTTTAGAACCTCTTGAGATATCTAAGCAATTATAATTATGAGCAATAAAAAAATCCGGGTTAAAGCGGAAAGTGCCTGAAGCAGCCTGAATATTATTACACCAACCCTATTAAATACCCAGATCTCTCCATTACTGGTAGGTTTTGGTACTCCATGCCCATTATAATGAAACAGTACTCTCTCCTCTTTAGCATTACGCCTTAAAGAGGTACATAATTTTTTGACCTCTTCAACAGTAGGATCAAGACTCTGCTTATACCTGGCTCTAGGTTGCCATCGTTCGTATTGTTTTTGTAAATTTGATCCTATAGTCTCAAGAGCTTTTTGTGGGCTCACTGAGAGTGGATCTGAAACAAGACGAGCAAAGGTCTTTTAAGTCATGCATAATTCAATTACTCAAGGAAAATATAAATTATGAAAACAATAATGTCCATTTCTTGATATTTAGAGTGAGTACTCTGCAGTACCGGCAATCTGCCATACCGACTGCGATACAACAAAAGAACTGTCCTAAGCAAGAAACAATCTGTCCTCGACTGACTTCGGCGCAACAATCGCTTAACCTCAAAGAGCGTTATTACATAATGGCGATGACACGCGGAGCTCCTAGTAGACGTAAATAAAGGTGTGAATTACCAATCCAGCACTCTAGACGAGCGCACGGTTGCGTCTTGACGATGTCCGGAGGATCGACGCCAACATTGAGGCATAGAACCAGCGCGACGCTCACTGTTTTCATCTGAAAGAGTTTAGTGTTCGTATAGCAGAGAGAAAAAACAAAGAGAAAAAGACAGAGAAAGTAACGCGTGTTCGACGGAGATATCGATTGGCATTGTCCCCCATGGTTAGGGGGGGAGTAAGGGGGCAGAAATATCCTCGAGATTAAGGGCCCACGAGGTCAATCCTAGAGCGATACGCACCCGCTCCTTCATACGCCAGGTTTGAGTGATACAGTTGACGCCCTCGATGGTAGCTGTATGCCTTGGCTTGCTAAAGGCAATAGGCATTCGCCAATCCTCGTCCTCGGACTGCTTCGAGTCCTCATCTTCACAGCAGAGCCTTGCCCCGACAGTCGACATTCTTCGCAGTTAGTTTATCCCACAGGATTTTACGCCGTTTATGAACGGGACACGCGCCCTGGCACCAAAAGCTTACCCACCCGCCCGCCTTACAAATACTACTTCCACGCAAGACCGTTCACGAGGTGCATCGAATAGATTACGAGCTGGACACTTGCCCGATTCACAGCTCCTCCGTACCCTCGTTCAATCGAAATACGCTACGTCTCCGCGGCTTTACTTCTCTAGCCACCATGATGCGATCTTGTACTCTTTACCGATGAGAATTTGCCCTCGGCTGACGAACGGTTCTTGGATAACGATCCACTTCGCGGGGCTGCTTTTGGCTGTTGCATAAAGATGGCGCTACTGTAGATGATGCATAGGTTTTAAATCTGCCACAGGCGCAAGAATTTACCCGCTGGATTTCTGCTTGTTCATTTAATTACAATACTTGATTTAGAGACAGTATGAAGTAGCTTTAGTTGTATTCGTGTTATTTCATTTATTCTTATTGGCTTCAACGATTCACTATTTGCCACAGTTTAAGACAAATATTGTTTAACAAACTGCGCTTCTCTTCACAGGTCTTACCTCTCTAAGACTTAGTACAATCATTATAAGATTGGCTAGGAATGACAAACGGTACTTTATGGTAACATTGGTAAAGGTGGAATAGCAAGGTCGATATTTGGTGATATAATATAAAAGATTTCAAGAAAGAAAATATAATTGTTAGCCCTCGCGGACTCAGGTCGTCAATGTCCGCGCCGCATTATGTGGCATACCGATTCACAGCCTATGTGCAATACAGGGCTATTCCTATTAAAATGCATTAGTTAGATTTAATAGTATTATCTTAAATTTGATTGTAAGATACTACCAAATTATGCTTGATCAAGCAGTCGCGTGATAACTGTCAAATCTTACTAATGCCCTTCATCTGAATAACGCTGTATAATCTATGTACAATTTCAAAGTTCATCAGTTGTCACACCCGGCACTATATACTTATTTATTATTTATAATTAGTGTATATGGTGTATCATATATAAGTGTCGATGCTATACTTCGAAGAAAATGCTTAATCTCTAAAAAATATTACAATCAAATTTTAAGGACTCTTTAAATGTGAAGTTGAATGCGCGATACGAGTCCGGACGTTTTTTCATTTTGATTTGTCGGTTTACCCGAATTTAATAAACTTCGTACACGCTTCAGTATGCGTCAGGCATTTACTACGTTCCGTAGAAGTGGCACTGGAAACAGTTTGCTCTTCATTTTGCTCTAGTTGTGTTTTTGTAAGGTATCGTTACTGCAACAGTTGTGGATTGCCGAGTGGTTTATAGCCCTGAAAGAAAGAAAACAAAAAAAATATCACAATTGCCATTAGTTTAATCAGTTTCAAAAGAACATGTAATTTTGACAAAAGCAAAAGTGAAAGACTGAGTGTCGTTTCATCTCGTTGCGTAATTACACAGAAAACTCTAAAGGCAATGCTTGAGGAATCATGCATGACGAAAGAATTTGAATGAAATTATTGAACTGAGAACTGTCATGCAATTTTCGAATGCGTCTGGAGGAGACATCCTGTGAATAAAGTACAGGATCGTTCAGATACTTGAAGCAAGCGACAAAAGCCAAAAACGTAAAAACAGTAATGTACGTTACTGCTTGCATTTTACGACCATAAAAGTTGGCGAGTGATCAGTTATTCATCAATCCGAACTTTTCAGTGGTTCATGCTTCCATAATAGGGTGCGCGTACACTTATCCGATTGCTTCCAGGTCTTACAGCGCTGTCAAAAGAGTCACGTAATCGCTCGGCAAACGTCTTGTATTCCATATCAGGGTTGCTTTGACCAAAGTCAAAATCAGCAACCTCAACGGTGAACCTCGCTCTGCTCTGTATGTAGTAAGCGATGCCAAAGATGATCAGTACAAGAGCTACCAGAGAACATGTTACTGGCACAACAATAACTGAGAGCTGTGGCTGTGTTGTCGCTGAAATAGAGTTAATGTTTTCTTGAACGTACTTCAGGATATAAATTGGTAGTTGTATTAATGAGGAATATAATAGCAAGAGGAAGAGCTAGAAGATATAACTTCCGGTTCTGATATAGCAACTCACCCTCATAAATGTTTATGGTTACGGGATATATATTCGTGCTGATGTCGTTTGTCAATATTATAACAATGGTGTAAACACTTGGTTCTAAGAAATAGTGTATGATTGAAAAGTTGCAATTGGGCCGGCGTTCGCCATCTCCGCAAGTCTCGTTTCCAATTACTTTATACTTTCCTCGATGGAACTGGAGACATCTTATAAATGGTCCTGAGCCTTCACAGGTTACGTTGAGATTCAGCATGGCCCATGGCTGAATCCAATTAGTACCATCCGCTGAGACATTTGTTATGGGTGCTGAAAGATCAAATCTGTTATATCAAGGTTACTGCCTAGGAATATTTCTTATCTAGCATAATACTTACCTCTGACTTCGATTGTTCTTTGAAAGTAGCCATATATATTATGAGGATCCGGGGGGACGATGGAAGAGTTTAAGCACACGAAGGGGAATGAAATGTTTCCAAATACTGGTACCGTAGTGTTTTGTAATGAATGTAGTGTTGTTATCGTAGACAGTGTCGTTGTAGATGATGTAGTGGATGGTGTTGTAGAAATAGCTGTGAAATTAATGGATGAATTTGATACCATAGAAAGCGATGGTGGATTGACAGTAGTGCTGGTTGTAGGAGGTGGTAAGGAGGTCGTTGTGGTGGGTGGATCGAATGACGCAACTACCAAGGCCTCAATTGTATGACTTCTATCGGGGTCTGTAAAGTTGTAGGTAAAATTAAAATCCTCTGTGTGACCATAATATTGGCAGTCGATGAACCAAAATGTGGAAATTGATGTTGCATTGGTCATTATGAAACTGAGATCACCCTTGCGAATATCTATTCCGATAGTTGACTGGAGTGCGGAGGAAACAAAATTTTCCTTTGTCGTAGCATTTGCTTGTTTAATCGTCATGTTTCCATTTAATAGTGCTTTAACAAAATTCTCACAGTTAAGAAAATACTAAACATGTTTCTTACATTCGGATTATATTAAAATACCTACACGTTATAGCAAATTTTGTTGCTACTCTGGTACTCTCATCAAACCAGAGTGTGTTTCTTTTTATGACTTTAACTTCTACAGTGTATATACCTACATTGTAGGTTTTGGCAGGATATGATATTGACCAAAAAGCAGTGGTATTCCTTGTATCGTCAGGCTAGAAATTCAAAAAAGGAACTATTGAACATTTGTAATTTTAAAAGAAGATTTAAGTAAATATGTACCGTATATTTATGTGGTATGATACCATCATCCTTCCATTCATATGAAAACGTACCAGATGGCCTAGTACCATCAAACTTATAAACATCAGCTCTAAATGTTATTGTGCCACCAATAACAACAGGTCCGTCATGGGACAGTGTTACATATCCATTGAAGTTAGCATTAACTAAAATATTACAAAATTAAAGTCTTTTGAAATTATAAACAATATCATTCTAATGAATCATAGTCAAAGGACGAGCATCATATTCTTAACTTGGCTCCGAAAAGAAAATTGATGAAATAGAAAAAGAGGTGACATACAGTATCTATCAGAAGCTGAAGAAACGGTAAGCGAATTTTCTTTATATAGAGTAAAAGACAAGTATTAAATGTATAAAAATTCATGAAGAACATGCAAATCCGACGATAACTATGAGTTATAAAATGTCATTTTGGATCTGTCACCTTGCAAGAGATAGCAAAATGTGCCAAGGACAGCACTATAAAAATGCAGAAGACGCATTTTGCGCATCAGCGATGTCAGATAAATCCCAGGAGGCTTACAAAATTACGTATCTTTGTTTTCCCGTGACGTTGACAGCAATCATTTGCATGTCAGTGCGACATTTTTCCACTATCAACCACTACTGGCTAGCTGAACAAGAAAACAGGAAATAGAAGGTGGAGCCGCATTGTTCTTACATGACTGCGATCCAAATTTGAATTAAAGAGGAAAGCAGTTACGACATCTGTTGAATAAACTCGTAACTAAAGTGTTTTCGTACTTTCTGAACATGCAACTCCAAGTAAACCGGAAGTCGAATGAATGTCAAAGCAGTCATGGCGGATTTCGGCGATACGAATTCGCACGATATGACAGAAAATCATCTACCAAAACGTTTTAAGAATCAGTGGGTGCGATTAAATGTGGGTGGAACGTATTTCCTGACGGCAAAAACTACACTGGCGAGGGATCCGAATTCGTTTCTCTATAGACTCTGTCAAGAGGACTCCGATCTGATATCGGACAGGGTTAGTTGGCATTCCAAACTTCCCGCGAAACTTGAATTCGCGTCCCTTATTAATTTACGTTTTACGTCTAATAAACAATCGTTAGTTTCTGTCATTGTCTCGATTGTTGCAACGAAGTCGCATTAGATTAATTTATAATATTACACCGATAATACTTCAACAACGGATGACTACTATTTCTTTCGTATATTCGATGTTCGATAACCTCGAATCAGAATTATGGATTATTTTAGCCTTAATTTTATTATACACGTTACAATAAACAGATATTTCGTTTCAGGATGAAACTGGTGCCTATCTTATAGATCGGGATCCAACGTACTTCAGTCCTGTGTTAAATTACTTGCGACATGGTAAACTTGTTATCAATAAGGACCTTGCTGAGGAAGGTGTACTGGAGGAGGCGGAATTTTATAATATCACTGAATTGATTCGGCTCGTTAAGGAACGAATTATACTCAGGGACACTCGGCCACAACGAGATTCCAAAAAACATGTGTATAGGGTCTTGCAGTGTCATGAGGATGAGCTGACCCAAATGGTATCGACGATGTCTGATGGCTGGAAATTTGAGCAGGTATATTTGATTATTTAATCATGAGATGACTATAGTGAAAGTAATTATTCTCTAAGACAGTTTTATTTATTTCCAACTCTTTTTTATTATAGCTAATCAACATAGGCTCTCAGTATAATTATGGGAACGACGATCATGCAGAATTCCTGTGTGTTGTGAGTCGAGAGTATGGGGCGAGTCAACTCACCAGCAAGGAACAGGAATCCACTGATCGTGTCAAGGTATCGACATCCCATTCAAACCTTACGCACCCCTATCCCAGCCAAAGTAGTCACGAATAGTATGAATTTTTTTATGTATATATTTTTATTGTACATCTGTCATTGTATCAAAATTTAAAGTATTCCTTTTTTGCACGTTGTTTCATAAATAATTGTCGAATCCCATATTTTATTATCGGGAAATTTTATATCATAGTATTGTATTTAAATGCATTTAGACATTAGTCAATAATATAATTGATTCATTGTAATCCGTTTATAACTCTAATTCAATTGCGTTATGTTTAATGAGAAGCCAAAGAGCCACGATTAACATTGGATAAACTTTATTTGAACAATAGATTCTTTTGTTTTACCATAGCCACTCACTTTTATTAATATCTTAGATTTTTTTTTTCTTGTCACTCAATCATATTAACATCTCTACTTTGGTTATTTCCTTTTATAAAAAAAAAAAACGAATCTCGCGACATTTTCAACGTACATGCTTTGCGTGCAGGAGCGTGGATTATAGTGATTGACCGATGTGTCTTTTCGCTAGAATCGAATTTTATGAGGTGGTTTGTTATATATTAATTTCAAACAACCTTGTATCATTCATTACTAATCAAAGAGGCCAATCCGCATGAGCATGTCCTGCCTCTGATATTTTTTATTGTAACGTAATTATTATTATGTATTATCGCATGCAATTCATTGAATAAAGAATTTTTTCTTTCATCGGTTTGGTTACTTCCTGCCCCGCGTCCTGCATGATCTGTTTTGCATGCTAATTTAAGTGTCTCATCCATCCATTATATTTCTGCCTATTAAAAGATATATGTCCACTTTACAATCGATCAATACATAAATTCATATTTCTCTGAAAAAAAAAAATAGTCCACGTACAACCATTGTTTTCAGTTGGGCATTTCTATTTTCTTTTTCTTTCTCTTATAATATATTTCACATTCATATCCTCTGCTGGTAAACAAATCAAATAAGCTTAAAGAGAGACAATATAAAGAATAAAGAAAATTAATTATCTGAAACACTGGTATCATACTTGAGACATTAAAAAGGGAAGTGAGTGAGAATTTGCATGCAACCAAAGTACACAGGGCAGGCTGCGGGTTTACAGAAAAATGAAATATCAAATCATTTGACTAACGGATGTTGAAATAATTAAAGAACAAATCCTAGAGGCAGGAATGTGTATCATCTTGGTAATTCTAGTTCCATACCGCATAGATCATGGACTCCCCAGTTTCTCCTGGTAGTAATTCTAAATAAATGAATATAACGTATCTCCAGTATTATCTGTGTAATTATAACTATTGTTACTATTTGACCTATTAATACATTGTAATAAATTGGGGTGATTCGGTTACATTCTAGGTCCTGCAGCAGAAGGGCTCGCGCATGTAATCTAGTCCTAGCATCCTCACTCCCTTCTCTAGACCAGCTACACGCAGCAACAAGATGAAGACTGTTTTTCTGTTGTTTTATTTAGCAGCTTTTACTCCATACGAGATACGAGATCCGAGCAACTACCATTTGCCAGGATCTCGTTTAATTTATAGTTATAGGGATTATAACGAATAAGGAACACGCGCTGTGGTGCAAGAGATTATGTAAAGGAACAAGGAAAAGAAAAATCAGCAACTTAATATATCAAAATGGCATTTTCAATGGCTTTTACACCGTGCTAGCAGAGTGAAGATAAAATCGTTTATATTCAACGTAAAGGATGATACAGGATACATCACAGCATCCGGAAACACTTAAGGATTAAGATGAATTCCTGAGATCTTTGGATAAATTCAATTTTGAAGAGTTATCCATATCATCTGGTACACTCTCTAGAATTCCTTCGAAACAAGGAATCCTGACTCACTAATATAACAATTATGATATCGAATGACAACTTTGGTAAGATTGGCACAGTGGCAAGTGATTATATTATGATGGCTCTCTAGAATTATAATCTGACAGGAGAAGAGAAACAGGAAATGAAGAGACTTTGAGAAATAGAGTGAATCCTTGTTATGAAGTATTATAACTATATGAAAGGAAACACATTATATAATTACATTGATAGAGGCCAATGGACAATAGACGTTATGGAGGAAATCTCTGACATACGACTTTCTAACGCCACGTGCATTACACACATACAGGGTGGCCCAGTCAAAAGTATCCAAACCAATCGAGCGCTTTGACCAAGGTGATTTCTTTTAACTTAGCTACCCAGTATATATAAAGAGTCGTATAGCTATACCAGTGATGCTCAGGGGACTCATTTTACATCGCAAGTCATTCACAAGAGACCCCTCATCTATTGATGCTGAAGTAACCAGCAAGATAATACATATGTATTTTAAAGCGTCTATCAATTAGAGTGTTAGATAATTAGGTACTCGTATAAAAATTGATAGAAAATTCATGGTCGTACACAATAAGCGCACATACTTCGTATATCCATGATCATATAAAAATTTCGAAATTCCATAAATGCGCACTGCCGTTAACACGTACATAAAATGTTTTGCGTTTTTAAGAACGGGTGTGACTTTCTTAATGCCTTATTGTTTCTCTTTTCTTCTTTCACTATGAGGATCCATGAGTCCTCGAGATGAAATCAAGATTTAATTCTTGGAAGCTCCGAACAACTGAGCGTACTTGTTCTTCGGTAACTTAATGTAATAATGATTTAAGGATAATTAGAGATTTTAATGAAAGGCAAGAACGAGGCAAATTATGCAGGATCAAAGAAAATATGATGAGGGATAAACGTATAACGGTGTCTTTTATCTTGTCCCGTGAAAATATTATTTCTTCTCACATTGCAATAAGACAGAGTAGAATTTAAGGATAAACTGTCAAGCGGAAGCACATAATTATAGTTTAAAATAGTTTACGATGTCTTAACGCGCGTTGTCATTTCTTATATTGACGCCCGGAAGTCCCTTGACGGGAGTCTCTTTTCTTTTGCGCGTGGGACTTCCGGGCCCGTCTACAAGAGTGTATTTGAATATGTTATACTTGCTCCTTTCTTTAATTCTTTCTTGAAAATATATCAGGATCGTATTGTTACACGGTACTGAATTTATCTATATTATATAGTCGAGTGTGAGAGTAAGAGATATAGGTTGTCAATTGTCATAGGCCTATAAGGAAGCGTCCTAGACAATATATTCATGCTTGCTACACACGTGCATCTGAAAGTGTGAGAGAAATAGACGGAAAATGAGAGAGAGAGAGAGAGAGAGAGTGAAAAGTTTTATTAAAGAATTATACAAGTAAGTCCAATGGAAAGTTACGAATATACAAGATCATGGACCTCGGTGTTATAAGTGGACATAGAGAAAGATCAGAGTGCAATTATCATTGAAGAATTCATATACAGGAATGATTGGGAAAGATTAAATGAGAGTAAGATGAAATTTGGTCCTTTTATTCTAAGGAACGCGATACCCGTTTGCTGTTCTGGTATCGGGTGCGCATATGTTGTTTTAGTGAAAGAATTATATGATTAGAGAGAGAGAGAGAGAGAGAGAGAGAAAAAAATCATTCTTTAGCTCAAATTCATGTGACTAATATAGACGACATTGATATTCGTTATCGTCAAACGTCACGATTAAATATAGGTACGTCATTACGTATTATATATGTAAAACTTTTTCGACTATGTGAAAGGATTTGTACTTTCATAGACAAATTTCTAAAGCTATCGACTACTCGATGTGTATCGTTAAGCATAAAAATTATATTTATATGTATAACCGAAGGGAAATTTTTAATACGAGTAAATGTTAATGAGTGATTAAGAGATGAAGATGGACACGAGAGCGAAAGAATGTTTTAAAATCATATAGTCAAATAATGTTAATCCCGTATGGGACGATGTAGAAGTTAAAGAGGAACTTTACTAAACATTTTCTTCATTCATCGATTATTATTAGAATAGAGACAGAGGGAAGGAAGCAAGAGGAAGATGACGAAGGAAGAAAGGTGACATTCCCATATTAATGATACTATTCGACATGTGTACTACTCTCAGAAGAAGTATCTGGTGCAGATCTCCTTTCTCTGTTTTTTTTTTGTATTCTATTGCTTATTCGTGTGAAGAAGAAAATGTTATCGTGTGTAGTTTTGTTCAATTGCTGTGTGGGCATTCTATGCAATACATGTTGGATACATTTTTGACTACCACACCTTGCAGAAGCACTGTATCGATAGTAATTACCAGAGTTAATCATTAGTAGATCATTAAACTTAATCAGGAAGCAATTCAAGTTAGATGCTCGTACTTATCCACACTCCTCTGGATCTTACTCTCTATGTACTATGACCGTCTTGACAGTATAAAGTCAGCACGAGAGTTGACTATCAGCAACCGAATTAGTGTGATACAAAGTCATGGATTGTAATAAGTTGTATGATCATAGTGTTACAATATGAATTATAATGTTCTGTGCAGAGAGGTGGTATGAGAATTTGATTATTTTCTATCACTTGTAAGTTAAAGTAAATAAAGACTTTATTGTATAATTTTTGAGTGTTTAGCAATACCTTGAAAGAAATTGCAAATTTACGTTGAAATGGATTTCACTAAAAATATATTTATATACAGCTGTGAGACAAATTACAAAACTTGATATACATTTGTTACAGCATTGAGAGAATATGCAGATATTGATGGAACATGCTTGCACAAAGTTGACTGCAATTCAGTGTTTCTCATGGTAAACTAGCTATTGTCTTTAACGGTTCATCGAGGTACTGTGCCAGGGCTTGTGCTTTTTCTCTGAGCAATCCGAAACCAACGTTCTCGCGAGCGTACAGGCACAATAATAGGTTTGCAACTTCTGTAATAACGACCTTTCCTTCCTGTAAGCATTTGACTATTGTTAGAATCACAACATAATTACAATAACAAATAGCATCCAGTCAATTATAAAATTGTAATTACTGCGCAATCCATCAAGACAAATTGCAGTTCATCCTCTTTGAAGGCATTTCGTCCATTTTTCTCATAAGCAGACCAAATATTACTCGTTATAGCTGCTGTCACTCTAGCATCTTTATCTCCATAGCCACTATATGCTAACAAACCACCATCCCTGGTCAGTAACCTAAAGTAACAGAACAACGATATCACTGTTAAAGAGACGGAATGAAATTCCTGAAATATCAAAAGTTTCACTGTAAGAATACAATTCATTTTGTTATCAGAATAAAAAGTAGGTTGATAAGTTAATAGCTTACAGTGTATTTTCCACACCTCCAGTATTTGCTTGACTCAAGACCTGCGTAAGAGCCTTTGGTTTCAACATTTTTCCAAGCACAAAATCTAAAAAAATGTCCTAATGAATATTCTCTCATTAACAATAACAATTGCAAATAAATATTGCTTATGATCCTTTCAGAATAACGTTGATCACAACAATCCTGTCTCAATATTCCATACTTCTTTAATTGACTGCTGATATAATGACACTAAATGTCATTATTTTTTTATTTACACTAATTGTTATTACATGTGCGACTACCGAATGACTGCGTGTAACAAAACGAGGAGACGATGAAGATGAGAAAAACCATGTAAATACAAAATCCGTAGATTTCTTCTTTTTCTGTTTCCTTTTTTTGGGGTTTACTCCTCCATCAGACCTCCATCCGTTGAGTTTCCATTCTCAGTATCTTCTTCTTTAACAGGCGTACAATCCGTTTCGACCAATAGGATTATTTAGATTCCATCAGACTGTCACTCCTATTGGTTGATAAGTTGACGTTACATGCACCAGAGGTCTAAAATTGCAACTTCCGGAAGTTGTGTTGCACTTGCGTATTGCATTTGTTGACTGGAGATGAGAATGGAAATATTTTATATCTCACCCATCTATCTTATTGATTCTTCTAGCAAACTGTGTGGATAGTGAAACGTTTAAATGTATTGCATCTCACAATCTCTGACGTATTTACTCACAGCAGTGGACTAATCGTAATTTTATGTTGAGAAGAGACGCACCAGCCAGGCGAGGACGCTGAAATTGAACACCAATAATTCTTTCATATTATATTTTTTCAATTAAAAGTTACGATGGGCTGAGTTCTCAGGTAACGTGAGGCTAAGAGCATTATTTTCTGTATGTTACTCTGAACTCAGGTTTTACGTATACGCAAAAGATATACTTGTTGTTACGTATATCATTCGTGTTATTATTTAATAATTTTTATTAGATCATTATTAAATTCACGAATGTTTCCGATTTTGAGTGGCTGGAGTAAATATTTTGTAAACAAATAGATACAATATCTTTGTTTTTTTACGATTGTTATGCCATTACATTGCTTTGTAGCATTACTGATCTTTCACCTCAGTCAATCAAAGTTGAATAATCTTGCAATTAAAATCTTTAATGCTTGTATGTTTCAGTAGCCGATTAACTGGCATGCTGGGTGATACGATAGTCAGATCACATGGCAGTCAGGAACTTTTTTGTGCGCTTCTGTGCAGAAAGTGATGATGAAATAGAAGGTCTAAATGAGAAACTTCTTGAACTTCTCTCAACCTTAAAGAGTCCACAACCAGTTAATCAGCTTGAGGTTCACAGTACTCAACCTGCATCAGCAGCAAGCACTGAAAATGACACAGATACGCAATTGGAGTACAGAGGTATGGCGACTCCGCCGTCTTTTAGACGCTACCGCTATGACTGCTCATTTCTTCATTGTGGAAGTCCAGTTAATTCAGGCTCTTTGTCAAACTGCTTACCTCCAATCGGAGTATTCTGGGATATTGAGAACTGTCAGGTCAGTAAAATCCTTTATTGTGCATTTTTCATAATTGATACAGAAACTCATGCACCCATTTCTTTTTCAGGTTCCGAAAGGAAGATCAGCCGTGGCAGTAACTCAAGTGATTCGAGAGAAATTTTTCTCTGGCTACAGAGAAGCAGAGTTCATTGTAGTCTGTGACGTTTATAAGGAAAACAAACAGGTTATCCAAGAACTGAACGATGCTCAGGTAATTCAGTTATTAATTTAAGAATAATAAATTTATATTTGACTATAAAAAGACACATGTATACAATATCTTTGTTACTATTCATCAGGTTAATTTAATACACGTCGCATCAAGTTGTAAAAATGCTGCTGATGAAAAGCTTCGACAGTCCATAAGAAGATTCGCAGATACACATGGTAGTCCCGCAGCTATAATTTTAATATCCGGTGATATCGATTTTGCTGCAGATCTAAGTGACCTGCGGCACAGGAAAAAGATACACGTGATACTCCTGCACAAGGAACATACCTCCGAGGCTCTGATACTCTGTGCCAATGAGCATTACAATTTCATGGAACTGATGGAACCACTGCCGTCCCGAAATCCTACGAAGGTAAATAGATTTCTTATTCATTTCCAGAGTCTCCTTTGCCCTAAAGTAATAAATTATTCTAATAATTTTATTACTACTTTTTCCAACTTTATGATTTCCCAGAATATTATATTTCTCATATACATGCGGTGCTTTCTATTTCATGTATCCTCTACTAGTATTGTTGAATTCTAAGCACTCGTACCTTTTTAACTGTATTTTCCAGGTTGCTGAAAACTTCGACCTACTAGTCTATAATCTTCCTAAGGATAAGGACGTAGTAGCTATTAAACGTCGTCTTAAGCAACTATCAAGTAACTCTGGTGGTCGAGTTATAGGAGTTTATTCGAATTCAGCTACAGTACGTTTTACGTCTCATGACTGTGCCATAAGGTATGTAAAACAATGAGATAAATCCATACATAATTATTATAAAACTAATCATCTATAAAACAATCATTAAACTCTATATGCTATACTGATAGTCCAGCCAAAGTTGGACTTAAACTGGCCCGCTTATTCCCTCAATATACCACCTTGGCAAATAGAAAGACCTGTATTTACTTTAGGAAAAAATTTCTCTAAATTGACTTCCTCGATACTAGGAGTAGGGATTAAGGTATAAATAATAGTGAATTTGAAAGGGCGAACAGCAATGTAACGAATTCTACGTATCGTCACTGGTCATCGTAAAAATTATAGTTTTAACGATTATTAACGTTAAAGTGTTTGTCAATATATTTCGTATATATGGGTATATAGTGCTGTAAAACGAAAAAGATTCATTTATCCATTAAGTTTTGATTGATATTAATTTATTGTTTCAATAATTCGTATTGTTTGTCTTCGCCTGACCTCATGATTGGACTGCATGTACTCAACGCTGGTAACACGCTTAACAATTTCATAAAGAATCGAAGCCATTTTGATAAACGCGAAAATTTTAGATTCTAATAACATCAAGTAACCTCTTCGGCTTGCCAGAAAGAGACATTTAAAATTTATTTAAAAATCATACATATTCCTCTTCTTCACAAGCAAGTTATATTCTCCCAATAAACTCAGCTGACTTTGACCGTGAATAACAACTTGTCCTTTCACTCTTTTTTTCTTTCTTTTTTTTTTCTCTCTTACTCTCTTCCTTCGTTCTAAACAGGGCTCAGAAACGTATGGACGGAGAGCACGTATTCGGATCTGAGATTTTCGTGAGATTTCCCAAGAATAAAGAAGCTTATCCCGGGAAGATACGAGGTGAGCTGTCTTTTCCATTAATCCTGTGTTTGAATTTCTTCTGCCTGTTTTTATTGTTTACTCAAACTTTATGTCTCAGATCAATGGTAATAAATATTTTCGCACTTGCCAACTTTGACCCTGAAAAATATTATTTGAATCCTGCATCACACCCATGCTTTTGTAACTGATCATCTGCTACTAGTCTTACAATTCGTTAACATTCCTAATTAGGATGGAAATCAGTCATCGTTACACATTTTTGTTCAAAATCTTGCAGGTAGTTCTTTAGCGCGTGAATATACAGCCAGTGATTCCGAAGCTGCTGCTGGATCACCTAGACCAATGTACAGTGCGAGTTCCTCAATTGGTGGTGCCAGGAGTCTCCCCGTTACTCCACATTATCACTCTTTGTCTCCTGTCGTTGGAGGTTATTCTGGTTGGAGTGGAGTACATTGTACACCAGTTAATGCGTCAGCTGGGTATGTCCACTTATTTTTTAAATGTAATTTTATATAAACAAAACATAATTATTTATTTTATTCAATGATGATATTCCGAGATGGAGCTCTGGAGTCGTGAGTTGACTGCAATAGTCCTTGCTTGACTCGAGCTATGACTTAAAGAAGCTTTGATCTTATCTGACATATAACCTGAATTAAAGAAAAGATAAATACCTGTGGCCTTTCTTTATACTACTTTGTGCTTTTTTCTTGTTCGTTTTGCAGAATGATTCAGCCACCACCTGTATGCATTAGTAGAAATTGCTCCAATACTAATGATGGAGTTTTTAGCAGATCGTACAACGAACTTCCCAGATCGCAGTCTCCTGTAGTCTGGCCAGTTACAGGACCACAACAATTTGCACGATTCTGGGACGAACAATATGGTGTAAGTTGGGTTTTATAATATTAAAAATTTAGCAAAACCTTGGGTTTTTGAAATATGGACATTTCAGAATGATCGTACAAAGAATCTTGGAAAGCGATTACAAGCATCGCAGGGCCGCGACAATGGAGTCTCCCACGATAACAGAGGAGGTTCTCGTACTCCGGATGGTCTCAGGGGAGTTCGAAGGTCTCACAGCTCTTTGTCTCACTCCTCTGATTGGAATAATCCTAGATCAAATTATTTCCCAGCGCCTCCAAATTTCAGTGGAAATGGTACTTCATTCAGTTTTGAAACTTTGAAGTTGTTTGAAAACTTAAATATTTTAAGGGATTCTAATTGTATATTCCCTTCAGGTTACGGACAATCACATTCTTTTAAACGTCGCAGTCCATCTCCAATGTATAGTATACAGAGTCGAGATAATCAATGGAATGGACAGGTACGTAGTATTTATTGGATCAACCAATGTATTGTTATGTTAAATAATTATGTATAAGTCTCTTAATTAATGTGTCTTACAGAATCAGCAACCTGGCACGCAACGAAGAACTCCATCTCCTTATGATTGCACAACTTTGCAATCAATGGGTCATCAGACAAGTCGTACGTCGCCATATTATCAAAGTGATCCGGAGAATGAGGAGGTCGAGGTGAGTTGATTACGCATTATTTAAATTATTTTAATAAACTAATAAATCATCCTGCATCAAAATCTAAAAAGAAAATGAAAACAAATTTGTTCCAACAGAAGTTTTTCAATCCTATAAATAATCGCAATGGAAACAACGCGGCCAATGTTAGTTACACTCCCATCGAACTTCAAGTCACAAATTTAGATCAAAATATCGATCCAAAGGAGATGAAACGAATTTTATCATCCGTTTTCATGGAACACGTAATGGTGAGTCAAGCAATAATAATTGATCCGACGTGTGTAGATGGGATTGTACATTCCTTATCATTTCTATCAATGAATTTAGGTATTGCACGTGTCTGTCTTTATGCAATCTGACGGTAACTTTGCGGCCAACGTTAAAGTTCCCTCACTTCCGGACGCGCAATACGCCATATCGCAACTGCATCGTCGCAAAGTTGGCTACAAGCGAATTCTTATCTCCTACGCTCACACCGGTGGACCCAATCCGCAATTGGTTCGTTCACACATTGTGATGCTTCTTCAAGAAGTACCCGGACACAAGCTGCCCCTGTTTAAACTGCGTGAGATGTACGAAAGCCGATTTATGGTCTCGATCAGTGTTTCCGAATTGTATAAGATGAAGGACGTCTGTATTATTACCGAAGATCCTGATGGAAGGATGGTTTCCTTGAATCCTGATCACAGGAACACTCCATCACCTTGTTTCAGCAATAATACTCAGGTTCGTTATAATGTGTTTGCTGATAGTATTATTTAAACTTGGAAACACTTTTTTGACATTTGTCATTTGTACGTTCAATAATTACCCTGATGACAATTAAGAGGCCGAGTTTGAGTTACTGTAATGAGAGTTGAGCTCAACTTGAGTTCCTTTTATTATGGATAAACTTTGATAATTGCTAGAAGCGACTTGATTTATCTGATTCTTTTAAAAATTGCTGCACAATTAGTTATTCATTGGTACTTTCATTTAAACATTATTTGTCTTCTGGGTTTTACTATTCAGGATGGAAATTTCGACTTTCCTTATTGCATAATCCATACTCAAAAACCATGGTCTGATAAAGGATGGGCGGAACAGGAAATGGCTTCCTTACCGAATGTTAAAATATCATTGAGTGTTCTTGCCACTCGTATACATCAGTTACTCATATCACATAATGGCAGCTTACCGTTACCCAGGTGAATGATCTTTCCTAGTAACATTTTAGGTCCTCCGTAACAATTCTTAATGAATTTCTGTATATATTTCTTAGCTTGTCAAACTGCTACGAAGCAGAATTCAAGGAATCATTAGAAACAGATAAGAATGGAGTTCCTTTGGAACATCTTGTGTCGTGTTTGCAATCTATCGATTTGAAACAAGGTGTAGGCTCTGTAAAGCACATTGTTCGAGTAGGAAGCAAGGGTAACGATGACAGTCACGAAGGTAAATAAACAATAACTAAAGCAAAGCGTACAAGCTTCATAAATTGAATTCTCTCAATAATCAAATTCTATTTGTTTCATAGAAAATAAGTGTGTCAGTCCACCATTGGCAAATCAGCTGGCTCTGTTTAGCCGTGAACTGGTGGATCTTTTAAAAACAGCACCTCACTGTCAATTACTATTCAATCGTTTCATACCAGCCTATCATCATCATTTTGGCAGACAGTGTCGAGTGGCTGATTATGGTTTTACAAAATTAATTGATCTTCTCGAAGCTCTCACGCACACAGTGCAGGTTTGTATCCTTTTTGCTATTGCAAGTAACATTTTTCATCTATTCAGCTAACTTGCATCATCTATAAATTTATTAATAGGTAATGGGCGAAGGAGATAAACGTGTTGTGACACTTTCACATCGTGCACAAGTCCGCCGGTTTACATCTGATTTATTAAGAGTACTAAAGGCTCAAGCAAGTAAGCAAGTAGCACTTTCCGAATTTCCAAGTGTCTATTCCAGAGTAATAGGTAAATAAAACAAGTTGAATAATTTTTTTTTATGAACAAACAAAGAAGATAATATTAAATTTCCCTGGTGAATTGCATTAGGTAAACCCTGGGACGTTGTGGACTATGGTGTTTGCGAGATAGGAGATATCCTCAGTGAAGTGTCTGAGAATACAGTGGTGGTAACCAGTTTTAATGGCGACGATAAAATGATTGCCATTCCTAAACGAGAACAGACTCCAGAGGAAATTGAGCGTACTAAACAATTTGCTATTGAGGTAAGGACAGTGAAAGATGTCTAAAATATTCTTTATCATTTAATCGATCCTCAAGTAAAATATCAATGTTCAATAAATACTTAATTTAAAGGTTATTGAGCTATTGAGACACGCTCCACAATGTAGAATGCTTTTCAACAAATTCGTACCGTCCTATCATCATCATTTTGGTCATCAATGTCGCGTATCCGATTACGGTTTTACAAAACTTATTGAACTCTTTGAGGCCATACCGAATATCGTGCGAATTGAGGAAATAAATGGCGGAGAGCGGCGCATCGTTCTCACTGAGAAAGAGGGTCTTCGTGTTCTTGGCGAGCAAATATCAAAATTAGTATCAAGATCCAGAAATGGTCTTAGCGTTACTAGCATTTCTCAGGCTTTCCTAAGACAGTTTGGTTATGCCCTGCGTCCAGAACTATTTGATTGTAACTCCATGCTGCAACTCATTGAAAAACTGTCAGCCACTGTCAAGGTAATTGAAGTTATAAAAATATTTATACAAGGTTAGAACATTTTCTATGAATAATTAAAACACATTGTTTCATTTACCATCTTAGATTATTCGTACAGCCACTGGACCAGTTGTTCAGTCTGTCGATAAATCCCATTTGCAAGAGTTAGCATTACAGTGTCGTCGAATATTAATGGATCAACCTGAGCATCGTCTCTCAGTAAAGGAATTCGAAAACTTTTATTCCCAGTACTATGCTCATTCTTGTAATCTTGATGAAGTCGAGAAGGAGCTTACTGGTATAGTGAAGGTAAACAACAATTTCACTATTAAATAATATTTCTTGCCTTTGGTTTTTAGGTAGTCTAATCTTTTATATTCTTCAGTTTACAATTGCAAATGGCGAACGGTTTATCCAGCTGACGCCTCTCTACTGCTTTGCCTGCAACTTATATCAAGTGATGATCAGACACGGCGGCTCCTTAAACATGTCTCAGTTCGAAAGTGCCTATTTGGCTGTGATAGGATCAGCAGTAAGAGCTGCAAAATATGGATTCCCCACACTTTCAGCCCTACTCCGAGCCTTACCATGTACAGTAATAATAAAGGATACACGAAACAAGAAGAAGATCATGCATCTCAATAAGAAGCTAGCCAGTAAGTCAAAATGATTTATTAACTATTTATAGAGACTTTAATTGCACTAATCTCAATCGTTTTTATTTTTTCTTATTACAGCAGTGGGAATACCCTTACCGTCGACTTTCTCGTCCACTTCTCCTTATCGTGATACAGATTCCAGCAATGAATCCTTTGAGAGCGATACCTCCTCTCGTGCCAATGCCTCAAATGCTTCCATTACTTCTGAGGAACGTAACAAGTGGTCAGCACAGTCTACCGGTTCTCAAAATACTTGGAAGCAGAAAGAGAATACAGATGTTTGGGAGAAGAAGGAGGAAACCGATTGGTCCAATATGCCAAACACTGGGACATCCACCAAATGGCCTGTGCTGGAAAGCAGCGGTGAATGTTTCCTTAAGAGTCTCGTTCGCGCTCCTGTAATATGCAAGGAACTTCCGGTGCCGCCATCTTCGCCACCTAAACCAGATTCCTTCGTAGCAGTACGTCTCTTATCTACAGTAAAATTGCTTTGCTTTTCTCTTCTACATTTGTTCGTTTATATTTTAGGAGGAGATGAGCCAGCAGAAGCCATGGAATTCATCAGTTTGGTCTAGTCCTCCTAATTATGTATATTCCCAACACGAGCACGCTACCAATGTGGATGTAAGTATTGGAAAAATGGCGTTCTTTAATATTAAAATTAACTTTCTTGTCTTTGTATTGTCCAGGTGCCAGCGTTTACTCTGCCACAGTGGAATCAAATGCCTGGAGAAGACATTCTATCAAATTTATTGTCGCCAACAAAAAATCTACTACCAGCTGCTGCAAATCCTTTGAATCCACGTACTTCCCCTTATTTCTCATCCAATAGAAATTTAGTTGTCGCGCCTCATCCCTCAGAACTACCATTGCCTTCAATGTCGTTGACTCCAAAAAAAATTGGACTCTCAGTAGGCAATGAGAATGGTACCACCCCGGTAGTCAAGGACGACGTGTCAAAGGTTACGGATATGAACCCAAAGCCAATAGAAGTACCAGCGGCTTTCCAGGAGGAGAAAAGTACTGATCACGATGCCAACCGGGTCGACAGTACACCAACAAAACGCTGTGAGTATTATTTCTTATTTTTAATTCACTTTAATACATTCCGGGGAAATTAAGTGCTGTTTAGAAATGACAGCTGACGGTAGTTCTCATTAAACTTAGTATTCTCAGGGAAACGTCGTCTAGCTGCCCAGTTCAACCAGCCAATCGACTCGTGAGCGAAAGCATTGAAGAAGCGTACGAATATCAAGAAAATTTATAAGCCTAAGACTTACGAGGCTGCTCAATGAGAAGATTAAATGTTAATATCAAGAATGGAGCCGCGTGCGAATTTGCGCGTTTCAATTTTATTCTCCGAAATAAAACCATTAATTGCATAATCATTCGGTAGGCCAATTTCGCTCTCAGTTGGATACCGAAAATTCTTACTTGTAAATCGGTAGTCGTCTGCCCTACAATTTTTTTCATTCGTTTCATTGAAAATATTTTTTTTTAATCTCACTTCTCTTGATATACGGTAGATCAACAATTGCATTCGCGTTCAGCTCTCTAACACGTTACTGATCCTCTGTAAAGTAACAGTATTACATAGTACCCAGCATAACAGTGCGTAATAATATACAAAAACAGGAAAGAAAAGAAAAAAGGGGTTGAAAGCAATGAAGAAAATTTTCGGAGCCGTTAATATGCACGTGCGGCATTTATTATCGAACAAATTACGTATTAAGTTCGCGTTGCATATATCAAGACTGTGATAAGAAATGAATACCGATAACATGGTTAAAATTTTTTTGAAAAATGCGGCGACGTGACGAGTGACGATGCTCCTAATTAAATCGCGAAATTAAATAACGCCGTAGATCGGTCTAATAATTTGAGGGGGGGAGGGAAAAAACAATACGAGATTCCAGCGAATGGCCCATTTTATGTTCCCTAATGCCTAGAAGTCATTCTGGAGCTGGATCTCCTCGTGAACGTTGATCTCATAAAAACGTAATATGTATATTAAAGCTCTTTTTACATTATGTATTATATTCGTTTCCAGTACAAACTATAAAGAGAACGAGAATCACGCTGGAAATCCAGCGATTTGGATCCATGCGATTGATCTTTGATCCATCCTTAGTTTTTTCCGTCTCGAACACAAAAAGAAACCAATGGGGTTTTTTTTTCTGTTTTACTATTGTGATCGGTCCGCTCTTTTTTTATACGTACACTGCACCTGATTTTATAAGATTTCTTCTTTTTTTTTTGATTGTCAAGGGATTGATTAGTTTGTCAAAATTACCTTATATTTTTCTAATCAATCACGAAGACGTAATTTAAGGCAGCGCTCAATGATAAGTCTAATTACATGGAGTCGGCGCGCTTTTAATCAGGGAAACATTTGTAATGTTTAGTATGTAATATAGTACGGTAAGATTATATATATATATAAGATATTGGCACGGTTATATTAGATAAATATGCCATAAGGATATTTTACCGTAAACCGTATGTGGTAACTTCGCTGTTTAATTCTTTAGATCCCTGGCCGAATCTCCCTGTTCGGTCGGAGAGTCGCTTGCGTAAATTTTAATTCTGAAAAGACAACAGGAGCGTATGCGTAATTGTGAATGTTTTATCCTTTCGGTAATTCGATAAGTTTTTCTATCGTTTGTTACCACCGGTGTGGAGTGTTTGTTAATTTTATTTTGATATAGGCGATATTTTAATCCGAGCACTAATGATAACATTATGTATAAAATATTTGCCGGCAAGACGGGGGTGAAGCCAATTATCGCATCGCGCAGCTACGATATTTCATAAGTATAAATCGATATCAATTTCATCCCTCATGTTTATTCGATTAGGATAGACAATCACTTTTATCGGATTCGGATGCATTGCTTGTTAGACATTTAAGGCATAATATTAATTGTTAATTAATCTCCCGACGCTTAATGTATAAACGGTATTGATGTAAGTCGGTATTGATGCCGCCACGAGGCTTCCCGCTTGCTGCGCGATTTTGTAAAATGATCACAAAATTTTATTTATTACTATATCGCTTCATATGATTTTGTTGTGTTAAATATTTATTGCGTAAACCATGGATTCTTGAAAATTTATTATTATCATCATCGCCGATTTAAGTGCCGGCTTATGGTTTCTATTAGTCGAGGACAAAAGGCAATACTCGTTTGATTGATTTTTCTTCTATCTCGTGGGAAAACAATCTTAACCTTTTCCTTTTTTTTTTCCATTCTTTTACGTAAAAAGTATCTTGTTCCATTTGGAATATTTTTTATAGGAAAACAAGTATTTGCTATCTTTCTTTTCCCATATGAACTTTGGCTAATGGTTGTGTAAGCTGTTGGATAAACGAAATGCATTGTAGGGACCTAATTATGAGCCCTAAGTGCAATCAGTTGTGGAAAAACTGATTTTACTTCAATAACGAAGCAGATAAATGATATAAAATGTGAAGAAATACCTTGACCTATCTTATCCTTCATCCTCCTTTTCCTAATCAGTATTTAATAGGTTAATTTGATATGCGTCTACATTAGATATAGATGTTTTGTATACAATGAAGTGTTAAAATAATTCAGAGGAAAAACATCAGTTTATGAAACAATAAAAAGTTATACTAACTATTGCTGCATTTATGACCTCTTTATTTTTTTTTTTTTTTTTTTAGTGTTTCTGTACAATTAGTTGACGATGCGTTTAATTTACTAGAGCGAGATTATCGCTTAGTTCTTCAATGTTTACCTACAACATTGGTATTACGATAACTCTACATGGATGACATTGCTAATCATCTGTTTTCATGCCAGAACCGACTGGACCGTGTCTTCTTTCCCAAACCATACGATGTTTTTGTTTCATGAAAGCTTCTCTTACATCACCTTTTGCACCTAGATCTCCGTCTATAACAGATTGATGTTAATATCATAACTTTGAATTGTCATTTGGAATAGGAAAAAGTGGAGTAACTTACATTTTGCAAACCAGGCTCCGGCTGCCTCTTCATACATCTCATACAAAGGTTTACATTTCTCTCTATCTATTCCATGATAAACTACACAGTCTTCGTATCGGTTTCTCATAATATTAAGAATTTCAGAATCGACTGCCCTGAAACACAGATGGATAGTGAATTATGCAATTAATGAAACTGATGCATATATCGTTAAAGTACAATATGAAATTCTTATCAAAGAAGAATATCTACAAACACCAGGAAGATTTACTTGTCACGCCGGAATTGTATATCTGCTTCGAAGACGCAAGCTGGATCATCATCGTAACAGGTATCGATGGTAGGAACACGTCGGAATTTCTGATGGTACCATGGATAGAATTTTTGATTCGGCTTAACGATCTTATCTAAACAAATAATAATTTTAGAGACAACAAATGGAATACAGTATCTATAACCTAAGGGAAGTGATTAGGTAATACCATGTACGAATGTCACAGGAGCATCTAAAAGATTGTACACCGAATTGGCAAATCTGTCCATAGGACTGCGTCCGCCCTCCATTTTTCGATGATATTATTATTCACCGTATTATGAATATTATTTCAATTTAAAAGTAAAAACTTAATAATCTAATACGACAAAATCCTACGAAACCATCCAAACCAATACAGTCGTCAGATCGGAAGGTCCTGCGACTGCGTATTCTGAAATAATGAACAGACTAGTAAAGTTACTAAACAAAAATATATAGTTATTTTTTATTTAGTTTCTAGTAATATTAATGTATGAATTGGCACTACTGCCGCTACCATTGCTCAGGGTCGTCAGAGTATAAAAGGAAACCTTCCACCATTTTATCCTCCATTTTCTCTGCTGAT
Source organism: Calameuta pygmaea (assembly GCA_031762395.1). NCBI lineage: Eukaryota > Metazoa > Arthropoda > Insecta > Hymenoptera > Cephidae > Calameuta > Calameuta pygmaea. The sequence continues at coordinate 1,267,333 of JASANN010000278.1, read as the reverse complement.
CGAGCCATGGTAAGTCGTTACGTCGTGTTCCGTGTAATATCTAAAAACATCTTGTAAATCTTTAAACATTCGAGTCGCTGATAAACAAATACCTGTAAAAAAAGGCTTTAACTTTCTATTGATCTAAATATTTATCATATTACTAAAGCTCCAAATTAATTGTACAAGTAAAGCCATCGGCTTGTAGAAGCCTCGTGTGCACATGAATTTTCACTTGGTCCAAATAATGCTTTCTCTACACCACGGTGATGATTTAGATATTAATGTTTATGGTTTAAACTGAATAACCCTGAAGATATTATTCTAGGGCGGTCTGAGTAATTAATTATTTGAAAAATAATATGATATTTTTTTTGGCCATCTTGATTCATTGTGGACTTCCGTTTGTTTTTCTAGTCTCATAGAAAATTCAGCGCCCCTCGTCATGGGTCTATGGGGTTCTACCCCAAGAAGAGGTCCCAGCGTCATCGTGGTAAAGTAAAGGCATTCCCTAAGGATGATCCTAACAAGCCTGTTCATTTGACGGCATTCATTGGATACAAGGCTGGTATGACGCATGTTGTACGTGAGGCTGATCGTCCAGGTTCAAGTAAGTATCCTCACCGAGTGATACCGATAAGAGTATTTTTAGTATTTCAATCTGGCAGTTTTCTTGTGTGTTATCGATGCTTATACTGGTATCAGATAGGTACAGTAATGTACTGGTCAGATGCCAGTTGCAGTTATGGAGCTGCTTGATCTTGTGCAGTATATTCTAAGCTGCAGCATCGAAAAACATCTCTGTCCCCTACTTTGTAGGAGTGTATGGAGGCACGGCATATTCCATAAGCTCTTTGTAGCCCATTGGGCATTGACAATTGAGACAAACCATGCTGGGTACAGTCCCTCCTTACTAATCTTATATTATTAATAGTTTGATTGTTTTTGAAACTAATAATTAATTTTTTATATTGTGAACAGAGGTGAACAAGAAGGAAATTGTTGAGGCTGTAACGATCCTTGAAACACCCCCTATGATTGTTGTTGGTGTTGTTGGATACATCGAAACTCCTCATGGTCTTCGTGCCCTCACTACTGTTTGGGCCGAGCATCTTTCAGAGGACTGTAGAAGACGGTTCTACAAGAACTGGTGAGTTATATATTTTTTTCTAATACAAAATATGTTTTAGTATATGTGGATACACCTATAAGCTATGTATATAACATAAAAGTTGTGTGCTCACTATTTAATAAAAAATATATCAGCTCTCCAATCATACGATGAGAGTTTTTTTCGGAAACAGCCATTGAGCTTTTTTTTGCTTAAATTACGGCTAGTCCGACATATGTGTCCAGCCTCCGCTCGTTTCGATGAGGCTGGCACGTTTCAGAGGGGATATGAGCAGGCAAAAAAAGACGGACATTTCCATTGATTCTGCACAGGTACAAGAGCAAGAAGAAGGCCTTCACCAAAGCTTCAAAGAAGTGGCAAGATGATCTTGGCCGCAAATCTATTGAGAAGGATCTCAAAAAGATCACCAAGTACTGCAAGGTTGTCCGCATCATTGCTCACACCCAGGTAATTTATCTTCAACATCAAAATTGTATAAGATAATCTCGTTGAATTAAAACTTATAAAAGATTGTTGAAAACAGATGAAGTTGTTGAAACAACGTCAAAAGAAAGCTCATATCATGGAAATTCAATTGAACGGAGGAACCATTGATCAGAAGGTTCAGTGGGCTCGTGAACATTTGGAGAAGCCTGTGCCAGTAACCAATGTCTTTGCTACCGATGAGATGATTGATGTCATTGGTGTCACCAAGGGCAAAGGATACAAGGGTATGTATTACATTTATCATATTTAAAAAAGATATATATATTCTCAGGCAATATGATGAAAAAACATGATGTGCATTCTCTGATTATTTTCTGACGATAAAATCATGCTGCCTTCCTACTGATGCCTTCAAATTAGCGATAACCTTTTATGACTACTAAAAATTTCTTCTAAGTATTCAACGTTCTTTATACTTATATTAATTTTTTTGTTCAGGCGTTACATCCAGGTGGCACACCAAGAAACTGCCACGCAAGACACATAAAGGTCTCAGAAAAGTTGCTTGTATCGGTGCATGGCATCCTAGCAGAGTATCTTTCACTGTTGCTCGTGCTGGTCAGAAGGGATACCATCATCGTACTGAAATGAACAAGAAGATATACCGCATTGGACAGGGTATCCATACAAAGGAGGGAAAGGTAATGTAAATTGTATAACTATTGATTCCTAACACATGTAGCCTTGTGACAGGTTAATTCTTCCGTGTAAAGTGGAAGTGTTGATTCATAATACTTAACAAGGCTAGATGAAGCAACTTGACCATAGTACTCAGTGTAAATTGTATTTTACCTCTGAGCCTCCAATTCAAGTTACAAGATCTCAAAACAGATCTTTTATATAATAAAACAAATTCGTACTCTAACAAAACTTTGTAAATTTTATTTTAGATCGTCAAGAACAACGCTTCCACCGAGTACGATCTTACTGAGAAGACCATCACCCCCATGGGTGGATTCCCTCATTACGGTGAAGTCAATAATGATTTCATCATGCTCAAGGGCTGCTGCATGGGACCCAAAAAGCGTGTCATCACTCTTCGTAAGGTTAGTAACAAAAGTTTTACTTGATTTAAAGTTTGCTTAGATTGCAAGTATATTGCAACTATGATGAACGCCGAATAGAGCCAAAATAATATTCTCTATGACAACCAAGTGATATTTAATGATAGGACTGAGCAGTAATAGTATCACTAATTACTCATTCTGATAATGAAAAATAGAAAATTAAAAAACTGTTATTTTCTCCAGTCCCTACTTGTGCACACTAAACGAGCTGCCTTGGAGAAGATAAATTTGAAATTCATCGACACCAGCTCCAAGTTTGGACACGGTCGTTTCCAAACTGCTGCCGACAAGGCTTCCTTCATGGGTCAACTCAAGAAGGACCGCATCCGCGAGGAACAGGCGCAAACAGCAGCTGCAGCTCCATCCACTGCAGCTGCACAGTAAATGTATTTTTACTGTGTTCCATTCAATAAAGAAAAAAGAACCAAATTGAATTTGCTTTTAGGATTTCCACACTCCTACAAATGTCCTACATCCTTGGAATTTCTAAATTCCATGTACAAAACCGGTTTGGAGAAATAGGAAGAATGAATGAAATCCAAGTCGGTGCATCATATGCTTCTCCATTTCCTGACTACTGTCAGAACATTTTGCAGCAACAAATACTTTCTTTTCTATTATAGCTGAGTGTTGCTGTATTTTCTGATAGCTAGATATTCGTCGCCATAGTTCTAATTTAAAGGTCTACTCGACATCATCATTCTCGTTAACTAATTGCTCCTCGTCATAATTAACATGCCTGACCTGACTATTACTTGTTTGACAATAATACTGAGGAATGCATTTTTCATAAGCAAAAGTTAATTGCACTGCAGGTAGGTCTGACAATGTAACACTAACCAAACTGATAAATGGATAAGATTAAATTTTCAGTCCCCTGTTGCTTTGGGTCAAGTCCCTCATTATTTACCTGCAACTATGTAGAAACCTGACTATATCTACCTGCTAGCCCTTTGCAACCTGCCTCTCCAAAACGGTACAACTTCTACAATAGAATATTCTTGGAATTTCAATAGCCAGGAAGAAATATTTAAGGTAGGTAAGTAAGGTTTAATATATTTATTTAGCGATAAAAACATTTACAGCCGCAGAGATTAGGACTAGAAAATATATTGCCAATAAAGTACACGTAGCGGTTGCTACAGCATTTGTCAGTTATTCTATATTGCACGCTATTGAAGCCCAAAAGCCCAAAAAATCTACCGGTCTTCATTCTGAGTCCCAAAAAGGCCCCTTTTTATTACAATGGACCCTTTTGTTGCCCATCTTTTGGTATCCAATTTTACCAAAAGCAAATATTTGAGGTACAATCAGCGCCATCTAGATACGATGGTTAATCAACTTTATTCGACGTTCGACTGTATTCGACTCTCGAGTGTAAACGACAAGAAGCGCCAGAAGTTTTTTCATGTCTGCCATTTTGCGATCGGTAAACATCGTATCTTCAATTAATTAAAGAATTTTCGGAATTGTAAGTATAACACGAAGTTCAATCCAAGTTTCATATATTGTCAAAGAGGAGCATGTAATTTTGGGTTCTTATTGGGACCCCGAATAACAGCTTGTGCAGGTCCCCTTGTAACGGAAAAATGTTCGTACGTCCAGCAGTGCGATCAGTGACTCATATTAATTAGTAATGACATTTGTGTCACATGTGTCTGTGCTACAACTTTTTATTACTAGATACTTTCTCAAAGACCTGTTTTAGTTTTTTTTACTGATCTGCGACTTTATACGCGTTTCTTGATTGATATGTAGGACATTTCTCTTTTGTATTTTCATTGCGCTTCGTAGTCTCTTGATGTTTCCTATGTGAAAACACGTTGTTCTGCCAAGCTCTTTTCACCTGTCTCAAAATGAAGCTACGTTTATTCATTTACGTCATTCACTAACTTGCTCATGTAGTTTTTGCGTAACTTGGCACGCGCTACTTTCATAAGAAGTACTGAATACAAGGAGAGAGGCTTTATTTTGAATATTAATATTTCATTAGTGATGAATAACTAGAAAGTAAAAATTTAATCTATGCAGCTGTAATAGTCATTGATGGACTTTTGCTTATTTATACAGTAACCTAATTGCAGATTACTCAATTGAAGATTTTGTGTAACCGTCTCTTTTTAATCTAGAACCTGCACTTATGTACGAAAGGGACTGGAAGATTGGGAGATAAAAGATAATATTTCTTTGTTTTTGAGAAATAATCTAAGAGATTTATAAATTGGGCACATTAGCCGTAGTCATGATGGAAATCGATTCCCCCCAATTTTCATCAAAAGATGAAGAAATACAATATTGGATGGATGTCGCTCAACAAATGCATCAACGGTCAGTATATTTATTTTGATTTTTATTCTGACGTTATTTAGTCTTATATAGAATTGTCAAGCTAATGTTAAAAAAAAAAAAATATTGTAGGAAAGAAGATGTAGAGCGAGAATTAGAGGAATTTCAAGAAAATTCTCAGATGCTTGAGAGAGAGCTCGAGGCATCATTGGAGCAGGCAGAAAAAACAAATAAAGAATTAAGACAGAGAAACTCGAGACTTGCAACAGAAATTGAACAGTTAAGAACACGATTAGACCAGCAATCAACAGATTGTACAATATTTCAAACACAAGCACAAGAACTGCAAGCCCAAAATGATCAATATATGAAATATATCCGAGAACTAGAACAAAAGAATGATGACTTAGAGAGAGCAAATCGAGTAAATACAGTGACAGAGGAAGAGATAGAGGCTAAATTTAATCTAGCGATTGAAAAGAATGCTTTATTGGAATCTGAGCTGGATGAAAAGGAAGGCTTGAAAGTAATTGTACAGCGCCTTACTGACGAAATTAGAGGTTAGTACGAGTGTTCAAATTAAGATTGTGTCAATATATCCCAACACTTTTATAATTGCATTATTGCTCTTTTGTTACAGATTTGAAACAAGAAATCCAAGTCCACGAACGACAGCAACCCGATAACGACAAGTCAGCTGATAGAGTACGAACTGTGGTTGACAGTAACAAACTACAGGTTGATTTGGAAACGTGTACACCGTCAATTAGTCCGTTGACGGTACAAAATGCAGCTGGTATAATACACACACCATCACCTCCACCAATGAAAAGTAAGATTCGTAATGCTCTTCATAAAACGAAACAGTTATTATCGTTTGGACATGTAAGAAAAGCATACACAATGAATAGGAAACAAATAATTTATAGAGCTCCACAGTTACCCTTAACATCCCGATCTAGTATAGCTTTTGAGCTCTCTGTTTAAGGCTTACTAGCATTATTTATTTAATATTTTATATTTATTATTTAATAAGTATACACATTTTAGCACAAATTTTACAAATCAATTTTGAATCACTAGCCTATTTGTACATAACGCTATTAGTTTTGTGTTAGCAATAAAGACTGACATGACGATATAAATCATACAAGTTTATTTTTCTATTAATCTAAGAGACACTGCACGAAGACACTTGTAATTGAGGTTTTGGTTTCCCATCCTTTCATCACCCTATGCAGTTACGTAGTTGTAATATGTCTGTTCTCATTTGCTATTAGTTGGAAATGGCGTTGTTGGTGGTGTTATCGGAAACAACAACAACAATAACAATATGAATCCGCCAATGGCACCATGCACCAGAATACTGGCAATGAACATGATCGGTGACCTCATGCGAAAAGTTGGGGTAAGTAAATTTCCCATTTTTATTAGACAAACTATCTGCATGAACTGTCACTCAGATCCCAATCTGTATCCAACTTAGTGTAGCTCATTCCAAGGCTTCCAGCACAGCTTTTTTTCGTTCTTTTTTTATTTATCACCAATGAATGCATTTCCTAAATGCAATACCCAATCCTAAAACAAAATTGTTCCTCCCAGAATGTCAGTACTGTCTCTATTTCTCTGGTCATGGTAGTTGGGTGTGACGTAGTCGGTGTGTTGGTAGCTTGACAGGTGGCTCTGCATGGACTGTAGAAGAGTGAAGTGCTCTTGTCCCGGTGGAAAAAAGACAAACAAAACACCAACCAGTGAGCTCCCATCAGTTCAGATTGAAACACCTGTAGAGTGCATACGACAACAACCAAGGCCAACTAAATGCTGACCAAGCCTGACCTGATATCTCCTACACTACACTGCAAGCCTTTTCGTCTCCGTTCAACTGCAGGTCTTCGTTTGTTTTTCTTCTTTTAAGTTTGCACGCTTTTGCTCTTCACCTGCTAAAACACATCCTCATTTTCAAACCATTAGTGCACTGTTACACCACCTTTAGAAAGTTAGAACAAGACCCACCACGTCACCCTCGACCCAGACCAATTTTAATGTACCTAACAAACTAGTATTTCGTTCTCTCATCTAAGGAGCATTATCGTTCATCCTACTGTTATCGTCGACAACGCAGCCAGTCACCAAATTAATGCAAAGGACTTACACTTTCTGTATTATTTTCATTAATAATTCTTCTCCCTCTAATCATTATCATTTTAATTGCACACAGGCCCTGGAGAACAAGCTCAACACCTGTCGCAACGCATCTCGAGAGGACCAGGCAATGCGTGATCTCTACAGGTAACGCTAAACAATCTAATCCCATAGGATTGTTGTGTCGTTATTATTCCCTTGTTGTATCTTACGTGTTGTTGGGCACGTAGTGCGACGATATCATGTACCTGCGACTTCCTCGTGTCAAAGACAATTCGTTATAAACGATGTCGCTTCAAAATCAAACGATGCACTTTGTGATACGAATTTTAAACGAGAGGATCAGCAAGGTGCATGATACTTATATCAAATTATTCGTACTTACACATCTTAGTTCTGCTGGTTGTGCTTCCTCTACTCATCATTAATGGTCATCGTATTACGTTAGGACAAAGGACAATCTTATTTTAAGTCCTTTCAAAACTCCCAGTACTATTCTAGTGCCAAGTCTGTGCTCCGTTTGCGAATTTACACTTTTTTCCATGTCGTCCTATAACGCAGCTGTTAATTACACAGCGTCATTAGTTCATTATGCAATATCCCAATAGGCAATATTTATTGATTGCTCATCGCATGTTTCTTTCACAAAAAAAATATTATCTCTTGTTGACAATGCAATCAATACTGTGCATGTCCAGAATATTACGGATAGTCTGTGCTACGCGATACCTAAGCTATGTGGCTTGCCAAGAATTTAATAAAGTACAATTAATTTACGTTATTTTGACTTAATGTATTCTTCACTTCCATCATCTTCAAGCTTACTGATTTTTATCGTACAGTTCCTAGGTGAAGTCGTGGCAATGGGGTAAGACGTGATAATGTCATCTGTCTACAGCTTCTTCCAGATGACCCTGACTTGTCTTATCCCTCCAATACGTCTTTCCACGACTTCATCTACTTTGTATAACAATCTAAAATTCATTAAAACTTCAAGTCATTCCTTTCGAGATTTTTTTTTCTTTTCTTTATTTATCACATTCGACGCTTGTAATATTTTTGCAAGATCTCTTTTCGTTGGACCTGTGGCATAGACCTTCTGTACCATTCTGAATTCATATCGAACGTACAAGCATCTAATTGCTATAATTTAATTTATTGTATTTGGGAAACTATACGTATGTGTATATATATATAGATGGCAATACTCAGTACAATAGCATTGCGAAATTGTACATCGAATTCATGAATGGTAGTATGTGTATATATATATCTTATATACAGGCTGTTCCATATAAATGAGTCTAATAGGATTTGTAGCCTGGTTTGGACGAAGTCCATGTCTATGCGCCCCTATTTCTTGGTACTCTTCGGGTTCAAGTTTCAGTTTTATTTGCTAGCTCTTAGTTTAATTAAAATCTCCCCAAATATTAGGAATGAACGCAGGCGTCACTTTACTGGAAAAAAGTCATAATCCTGGTCGGCTGGTTACATGGAACATTCTGTATATCTGTAACGTGCGCCAGTCGTGCAATTTGGCTATGTAAATTTTAAAATAATATTTTTAGCGGTTAATCGAGAGAAAATCGATAATTCATAATGACTTTTCGACGACGCAAAGTACTTCGTATATTTTTTGTATATTTCTTTTGTCATTATCTACGTCCGTTCTGTATGTTTTTTTAACGTGCGCATTGGTGTCATCGTTAATTACGATGAATTCGAATTTTATGTTTTGTTCTACTTTATTTAAGTTTAACGCGACTCTCGATGTCTTATTTGAAGTTTAATTTTTTTTTCTATTGCCAATTCATTATGATTTTATTACATACAACGAACGTGTAAAGATTCTCGAATTTATTACTGTACATAAAGGTTTAATGTAATTTTATAAAATATTGGACCAGCGTAGAAAGACATCTTTCTATATATATATATATTATTTCTTTGTTTATTTGAACCAGTGATGCTCATTTTAATGCCTGCACTCAATAGTAGCAACGTGGTAAAATCAAAATGCATTAATCAAATGTTTCAGAAGGAATCACAGACTTTCTGCGAAGAGAAATTGATAAAATATTTATTTAAAATTGTTACACCATCCTTACGCTGTACTATTATAGAAATATTTGTAATGATAGTTCATCGTCTCTCTACTGTATCAGATTGAACCACAGAGACAAGAAAAATAAGTGTAATTTTAAAGAAAGCAAACTTTAGTCGAAAGCCTCATTATGAGACGAGGGTCAAAAGTGGAGTAAAAGTTTTGCGAAGCAAAGATCCAATTCATTTTGTAACTCGTACACTAAATCATAGTGTATTGACACTTTGGCATAATTCAAATCTTGTGGTTCGGTCTGCAGAGAATCATTAATTCATTGGAATCATCCATTTGTGATTAAATTCATGAAAACTGTCACCTGCATGAATTGTCTGTTGCACTGCACCATTCCCTAACATAGATCATAATTAATTTATCCAGTTGAATGATTATGCAATAAAAGATAATGCAAGCTACTTTTAAAAAGAAAAATATAAATTAAACTCACTTGAAGAGCGTATAACCTCTTATATACGTTTTGTCAATGTGCTTTTAAAAGAAAGAAAAAATTAATTTGCATTATCCAACAGGCAAGAGCTGTGCAATGATTCTGTCAGTGTTTACTGCACGAGCTTCTATCTCATAGGCACTGTAACAAGAGAAAAAAGAAAGAAAGAAAGAAAAAAATATAATCATTTATATTTCTGTCTATCCTGTTATGTACGTTGAATGTGCTTGCATTGATTTATTCTGTATCTCTTGATTATTTATTAAGACAAAATCTATCTTGCTTTTGCGTATGTTCCATTAGGACTAGACGACAGTTCCGCGCACCTGCTTCTGGAAATAACAACCACATTCGATTCTAAGTGTCTCATTACGAAGTTGTCTAATTAATTAAGTGCGCCAGGCGTCTGACGATAAATTAGAGAACCTACGAAATTTATGAGATCTGTTTCTTCGTTTTTTTATGAAGAAGTTTACTGTACCTTGTTTCTTTTGTCGGCATCGTTTAGGCACATATTTATCTTGAACGACGTTCAAAGTTTTTTTATTTGTCGCAATTATAGGAAAATTCTTCTACGGCTACAGTGATTTATTGTAATAAAATTAATCGAACAATGATATTCTTCGTAGTGATTAACAAACGCGCCCGATTTTCGTGTCACCGACATTTAAAAGAAATTAAAAAAGTACCTACTTATATACCACTGCAATATTTTGCTCCGGATACAGCACTGTATTAGAAATCTAATCAGCGGCTATGAAATCATAGATATTTTTAATATGATCGTAATGCGTAGATTTTGATGGAGAAAGAAAAATTGTATATTAATTATTAGACGTGACAATTGATCTTTAATTAAATTGTCGGTGACATTCGCATGGTACAAATTACGGTTGATTAAAATTACAAGGGAAATGCAAATTTGAAATTTTCCAAAATTAAAGGTCAGACGCGTTTTCAATCCAAATGGATGATCTTTGGATTTCATTGTTCAGTGTCTAACGCCTTGTATTTATTTATTCGACACGTAAACAATGGACATTTAACGTAATCCGGAGTAAAGAAATTTCTTTGCCGCTATACAAAGTAACTTACAATTATTATGTATATCGAATTTGTAAATACCTATATATTAATTTATTAGATACCTCCGTTCGAACTTGTAAAATATTTATAATTTTCATTAAATGCAATCCGTGCAGCGTTTGTAGATATTTTCGAAAAACAATTTAAAATAAAATCATTCGTTTCCCGTCAAGTATTCGGGTATAGAAAATATAGTGTTTGGACTATCACGATAATTCAATTAAGATAGTGATTCAAATGAAAAGTCATTCGCTAATATAAACTATTACTCGTCGATATAATTTTCATTGTTCTCCTTTGTTATTGACCTAATTTTTAAAACCGTAAATAACGTAAGAAAAGCGGGAAGGTATTGTAATCTATTTTAATTAAGGATGCTAGTAATGATTTCTTCTTGCAAGTAAAATAATTGACCGGCTGACTAAAAAGCCGCATGAATGATTAATCATTCAAATTTGTACCTTGAGTCATTGTAGAGAAATTGAATGATAATAACAAAAATTTGCATCATTAATTTGTTTTTACGACTTTCCTCGTTTTATTTTCTAATTGATTTCTCACACATTGGCCGGTGGTGGTGACGCTCGTGCGAAATTCACAGATTCACTGAAGCCCAGTAACTAGATATATATTTTTTAGTTTCTTTTCGACTACTTATTTTTTGTCGATATTATTTTGTTTTGTATCTTCAATTAATATATATATGTATATTGAGTGCAATATTTAAGTTTGAGATTACAGCGACGATCTTGAGTCGAGAGAACAAATTTTCGGTTTTTTGCTTCACGTTTCTTTCTGGTTTTTTTATCTTCCTTTTGGCGACGATATGACGATCTAAATTATGCAGTCAGAAATCTTAAAATTTACTGGTAAACGGGAATGGTACGATAACATATTGTTCGAATATAAATTAAGTTATTCTTGTACGTTTTCTATGTTTATTTAAACACTTGCGCTGGCAACGAATTGACAGATTCGCGTGACAAAACGCTACAAAAAGAAAAACATCTCTACACGTGCATGACACGTATTTTCAGCACAAGTGATTAATAAAGAAATGTTTGGATTACCGAAAAAACGTTGGAGCTATAGAAAAAGTATTGTTTGCTCATTTTGGAAAATAAAATTTATCTCAAAATAGTACTGTGTACTTTTCACTCAAGATTATGCTAGAGGATTTAATTATTCATATAACCAGAGAAGAAAAGAAAAAGAGAAATCAATAGAATTTAGACGATTTATTTATAAAACGTTTTTCTCTACACAAAGAACGATGAATACTTGGGTGACCCAAAGTCGACTTACGTAAATTTCCATACAACCAGAAACCTGCGAGGAAAGGGCTATTGCTGGATCGCTATAGAAAGGAGCTGCTGTTACTTTCTAATATACACAACTGTGTGTAATAATTATAATAAGGATGAGAATAATGATAATGAGGGATGATGATGACAATAGTAATAATAATGACAATATAATAATTGTGTAATGATATCCATAATGGAACAATGAAAAATCAAAGTCTGCTATCTCCAAAGCTCACGTGGGACATTAATCACAGGAAAGTTAAGAAATGTTTAAGAACACTCGAATCGATGACGAATCTTTTGCACAAGTATTAGATATTGTGAAAAAGATAAATTAAAAAGTTCAATACTTTTGAATTTTCAAATTTCTCTCTTGAACATTCATCGAACAAATTTCTCCATGGTTAGTTTTTGTTCTATTATTATAGGAGGATGCTAAAGAAGATTTGAGTCTAGAGACTATGAGACCTCTTGTGAAACTGCCCTAAACCTAGCGACTATGAAATATGAACGAATAATGTTAGTATAATTTTGACAAGCATTCATTGTGCCTTATGCCTTTGGCGCAAGAATGCAAAGTTAATGTTCGGAACATTAATTTCTGGCGAAATACAACACAATATAGATCGGAATGAATGTGCTTCATCCATCGATATGAATATTAATAATAACTGTAGACGGTATGCATGAGGATTGGATGCCACATCTTAAGCACGTTCTCCACGGATTCGCCGGGCCAACTGTATATCCTTGGGCATGATGGTGACACGTTTAGCATGGATGGCGCAAAGATTTGTGTCTTCAAAGAGACCAACCAGGTATGCTTCAGAAGCTTCCTGGAGGGCACCTATAGCTGCACTTTGAAAACGCAAATCAGTCTTGAAATCCTGTGCAATTTCACGAACCAGACGTTGGAATGGTAACTTTCTGATCAACAATTCCGTTGACTTCTGGTATCTTCTGATTTCACGAAGAGCTACAGTACCAGGTCTGCGAGTAAACATTAACAGTAATGTTATTAGTGGTACAATTCTATGATCCTACGCATCGATATCACAATATCTACAATCATTAAGTTACCTGTAACGATGGGGTTTCTTAACTCCACCAGTGGACGGAGCACTCTTACGAGCTGCTTTGGTAGCAAGTTGTTTGCGAGGAGCCTTTCCTCCGGTGGACTTACGGGCCGTCTGCTTGGTACGTGCCATGATTTAGTCTAAAAAGAAGTAATAATTCGATTGACATAAATTTCTCCAAAATCAAACCAAGTCTTCCCAATCTTCAAAACGGTGGTACATGGGAAAGTTTGCCGAGTTAGAAAGTACTCTTAGAAATAGCCTATATCGTCCGCACTATAGTATTTCAAGCAATGTAAATTGGCACAGGTTTTCCGTATTGATACAAGGAAAAAAAGTCCACCGCAAGATAAAATGAATCACTTGCGCAAACACACTACTGATATAAACACAACACAACGACAGCAAGAAGAATGCAGCACGGGTGCCATGAAAGAAGCCAGGAAAAAAGGGAAGAGGTGGCAAATCAGAGTAGTGGGAGCGAGACCCGTTGTGACTTGTGCAGCGGAACAGAGTATACTGAAAAGCACTGAGCAGCACTGGGGAGCGCCGTTGCGTTGCGCAATGCACAAACTTTCCTTCTTCCTGCGCCAAGAAAAAAGCACGCCGCCGAACCGAATTTTTTCCGTCAATTAATTAAAAGGTAAACGCCGATGGAAAAGTGACGCGAGAAGCCACATGAAAAATTTGCGTGACAAGCATACCGAAGCCAAGCCAAGACGTTTTGAATGTGTCCCGAAAAAGTCAATACCCGAAACGGACAATTCCCTCCAAGCGACAATTACAAGATGGAGGCGACGGCAACACATTGGCGCTGCCCGTGAAAACCCACGATTTTTCACGATTTTCCACGTTTATCCTAGTGCTCGTGTTCCGTGTTCCATACGAAATTGATCGACGGCCGTTGCCTCGTACAACGAGTATTATATTGACGGGGTTACTCACCTCTGACGCGGAAAATGTCACGAGAAATGCGGAGCTAGTACTACGTTTCCTTGTACTTCAATGGCAGTGGGCGCTCTCCACTCTTCACCGCTCTGCTGCTCTCTACCGATGTGTCTACCTTCTGCCTCCCTAGTCCCTACCCCTAGAAATTAAATCGTGAGGAGCACGTAAACCCGCGGGAGACTCGACCAATCCGGTGTCCCGTAACAGATATTGTATTATAAGAGGTCGATTTCTATTGGCTCTGCTCTCCTGAACGAGTGCAACGTTTCTTCTCATAGTACTCTTCTCTTTATACGTCTAAACTATACATTTCGTATATCACAGAGATATATGACATACGTGCGTTATCAATTTTCAATGTATCGAATGGTTCATTAATTATTTTATACGTATGTCCTTGTGAATCCTCTTACGGAATCCGCAGTGACTCCTTAATGTTTTAATCGTTATTTATAGATATTATAATAACGCAATATTTGTGTAGGCCGTTTTTTTCTTTTTTAATTCGTTATTCGAGTAAATCTTGCGGCTTTAGATTCATTTAAATTTTAGAAGCGTGACTAATTTGTTATTTCCAAGCACTGATTATGTCTATTGTTTAGTTGTTATTATCCTCCCACTCCCTTGATGTGGAAAAAACAAAGTAGATCATATAATTGTATATGAATAGGCTGATCAAAGAATATTTTGTAACGGCAGCTTATCGATAATATTTGATACCGCGTATCAGTACGTAATTTTTTTACGCGTACGAATGAGTTATGGGAATTGTTAACATAATCAGAAATGATTTTACACTCGAAACAAATTTATTTCGTGGAATTCTCGAGTAGCTTGCAGTTGCGCAATCACTTTTGATAATTTAACACTACGTTGTTAGTATCTAGGGAATTGGAACGGTATAGGTGAAAAGAACGACTAGGAAAACTGTTCATTCTGAATTTATACGTTGTCGTTCTTTGTGAATTAGTTACTTCATGACACATAGGTTCCATTTTATAATTTCAATTGTACATCAGAGAAAAAGTAGGTTCAAAAATGAATTAAAAAAAAGAAAATGCATATCAATCGATATAACGTTTTTTGCAGCATCCTTGTTGCGGACGCGGGATAATTTTGCCACGAAATGCCATCTTTGTTCTTGTATCGTATAAATTCAATTGTCTGGCATCTTCATTGTCTGATGTTTCCATATCATCGCCGTATTGTTGATCAGATAATTGTCTTAGCATTGCTCTCCGGAGTTGCGTTTCCGTTTCCTCTGTCTCGGAGAAGACTTCGCAGGCTGCGTAAAGATCCATTAAGTTTGGACTATGGAAATTAGAGAGAATCGACCTTACAAGAAGTGGACAAAGGACGTGGCTCCTCTTCATAACAATTCTTCCATAAGTATGTCTTCTCGTGAACCTCTGGATCCCCACATCTGCCTGTTCCTCGCGTCCGCACTATTGTTTTCCCCACTATAGCTGAAGAGGGACGATCCAATAGATTATGTGTCATGTCTTCTATTTCTGCCTCGTGTAAGACGTTTCTTGAATGCATCTTCTGAGTTTTATAATCACAGAGGTTGTTGAAAGCCGTATTATTTGTGTAATTGTTGAAGTCCGGATTACAAACTCGTTCCTCTGAAATTTATGAATCCAGATTGCGAATTCAGGCCATTTTTATGCTTTTAATCTTTTTTTTTAATACCTTTTGTATTTTTCCTGAAGAGGTACTCGTTGCCATCATCGTAAGGGTCTCTAGAGGGAAACAGTCCTTTTCGAGCTAGACGATTATTAGAATAGGGAGTTGAGCAAAAGGATTTAATTACGTGCAAACTGCCAAGTCCATCGCTCTCTCGACTTGTCGTCTCTTGGAGGAAATTGCGCAAGGGGATGATGCTGGTAGATTTGAATCCTTATCGATTTTTCGCATCTTCTTTCCACTGTAGAGATGCAGTAGTGCATCTGCCTGAGAGAGATCGAGATCGGCCACGTGATGAGCTGTATTACATATAATTATGCTTATGAATTTCAGGATATCAAAAAAATTGCTGTAGATGTGTTGTGTCTAGGAACTTACGAGACTCGTCAATGAGTCTTTCGATATAGCGACTTCTTCCCCAACAGGGTCTTGATTCGACTATAGGTATTTCTTTTCGTTGTCCTCTGAAAACGACGGCGGAATCATCAAGGATGTTTAATTTCAGCCAAGATATCAGGAAAATTATGAAAATAAATAGAAGTAAAAACTAAGGATTGAACTCTCAACTTCTTCTCAATTGAAACTTGTTTATTGACTTCCTGCTTCTCCATGAACCTTTTCTTATCCCGGTAACGGGATGCATCAAGAGCTTGACTGTGGTTTGGAGTTACCGTAGTTGGAAAATCTGTGGTACTCTGTTTATGAGTATCCTTGTAAAAACCACGAGTACCCTTGGATTTTGCAGTTGAGATCTTAGGACCAAAATGCTTAGGATGAGTCCATTTTGGTAGCGGTTCTGTGGAGATGGCATAATACCCATGAATCCCAAATTTTGGAATTTCCTGGACGGCAGCATATTGGCAGAGATCACCAGAAACCGAATTAAAGATCGAAGAGTAAGGAGGTGATTCTGACTTTGCTGACTTCACCAACGATATCATATCTGCAGCCTTGAAGATGTAACGGAGAAAGAGTCCTATGTTAAATTCTATAGTACAAATAAGCTTTCTCCTCTTTTTCTAATATTTTAATCTATCTATTATATGTACCGTAGTGCATCCTTGAGGGAAGGGTTCAAGATCTCCCTCTGGTGGTGCTTTCTCAAATATTCCAGAGAGTTTATTTTTTTGCATAACAAACAGCAGCAGTTTTAAATATTCAATCGGCTGTGAGTCTTTTGGATTTGTTACATTGAGTTCACGAAGTTTCTTAACCCATGATGCCGCTGTACTACGATCTACATAAGAAATAAAATGTTGCAGACATTTTTATGCCTATCGCAAACATAACTTACCTTTAGCATCAGGTAAATTAAGCACAAGAGGCTTTGCAAATATTAGATAAAAGTTAAAATCGTCCATATCAACGAATACGTTAAATTTCCAGGCTATCGTAAATCAGTGCGAAGAAAATTCGTCTTTTATCTTTCACATTACAACTCCATTCCCTTGTCAGTAACAAATGAATCCAAAAAAGCATAGACTGCAGATTCTTTGACTTTGACAAGTGAGAAGCAATCGGACGGGAAAATCAATTAGGTTATGTTGGTTCAATCCTAAATGTTAAAACGTATCTTTCACTTGATATAATTTAAGAGCTTTCCAATAAGCATGTTAGATATAGTAATAAACGTAGATAAAAAGAAAACATTTTTCTGAACCTTCGGAAATTCAATAAAAACAAATAATTGACGCTCTCTGACGCGCATTTCGTCTGCTGCTGTCCACGTTTGCGCAAAGCAATTTCAAGATGCGCGCTATCATGAAAAGTTGGGATCAGTTGCGATGGCTGACAGAGTAACGTCAATCGAAGTATGATGCGGACGTTAATTAATAAAAGATTAATTAAAGTGTTCACGCTCGACATCGCGAATCGGCGGGTTGGGTACTACATAAATCTTTCTTTAACCTTGCAGTAGAATGATTATGCTGCATGCTGAGCTTGTGCAATTTTATTGAGCTCTTTAGAGTTCGTTTGTTGAAGCATAAAACGATGGTACGTCAACTGTGACGACTCTCTGTGTTATGAACGCGACGCCAAAATCGTGTCAAACGTCGTCGCCAATGTGAGAAACAAAGTTAGATGAGATTTCGTAATGATTTATGTGCTATTCTAAATAAATCAATGAATGCCAAAGAGTCTGGACGAGTCTCAGAAGTGCAGCATGTGTGATGTGTCTAAAATGGTGTTAAACTTGCACTTTGCCTTGAAAGTGACAAAAATAAGAGTGAACAAGTGGCAAGTAGTATTAATGCGAAGGCCGCATTTTATTTGATCTAGGGTAAAGCTAATGTGAGCTAATAATTTAAAGTAAATGGTGCTTACTTATAAGAAGTGCTAACTAAACTCACGGTCGTAATATGGTCTCATGAGATTCGATGATATTAATTTGGCCAATGTAGTCAGTTTATTCCACGTATAAAGTGCAATTACAATCTAGTCTAACTGTTAGTAGTAAATGAAAATTTTTATTACTGATACCTAGTTACAAAACCTAATGTATTCGGAAGCATCATACTTAACGTGAGATGCTAATGTCTAGCTTTGTAAGAAATAGTAATTATTCTATGTTCTAATAGAGCATTATGCAACGGTACTTAGAAGAAATACTTAGAGTATTAATGTCACTAGATCTAGATTTGCAAATTGACTGATATTTAACAAGACTTAGTTATTATAATCATTTTTGAAATGATTACATCTATAAGAGATCTCAATGACCGTAAAGTATAAAATGTACGAGGAAGAATTTACTCATTCGATATCAATATGAAGTCTTCTACTTCTACGATACGATAACAACTAAGATATTGTACAAGAATTGTTGTTTCTGAAGTTTTATACAATTATGGAGCCATGCAATGGGAATGAAGCCTCGAACAAAGAGGAGGTATCTCCAAAGTCAAAGCAGAAAAAGAAATCACTCTGTCGAATGCTTATGAATAAGAAGACCAGGGTTGGCTGTTTAGAAGTTTCATACAGAGATGGTGATTCGCAGAAGAATTACAAAATGGATAATTCTCAGCATGGTTCACACACTAGCACAAAGCTCTCTCTCTGCTGCGCTATGACAGAACGGAGCAGAACACCTCCACAAAGTTTGACAGTTAGTCAGCTGTCACCAACAACTCTAAGTCGCACGTCTGTGAAATCTGAAGTTGCCTCAATGAATGGGGAATGTCAAACGGATGCCCAGGTTGAAAAGACTGATACTGTTGCCGAGGCTGCTAAACAAAATGACCGTGAAAGTGTCATAAGGAGAAATGAAATTCCCAAGGGCAAGGAACAGCAAAGCATCTGTGCAGAAGGTGAGATTAATTCAAATCGTTCTCCCCACTAAGTTCTTACCAATGACTTGCATTTAATTACCATAAAATTATTTATCGACTTATTTGTTGACTGGATTTGGATTTCATTTTTTGGGCGTCACTCTTGTATTGGCACTCTTATTAAATAGTATGAGTTCATAAGGAAAACGTGTAAATCCCCTCTATGTGCCAGATACGAGAGTGTATGACACTATCTATACCCGAATATAGTGAAATTAGTATAACGTAGAGTTACGAGAAACGTGGGTTAGTTATCCGTGATAGTGGCTAGTCAGGGTAACTTAAAAGCTACAATATGGTCAGTCGCGACAATGGTATTGCTGTTAGCAGCACTATCAGAAACCTTGTGACAGCTCGTAATGTCGTATTAACAGTGTTCCACAAGGATGTCAAATTCAGAAGAGAAAGTTTCACAATTTTTCGGTATTAATAAATTAAGAAAGCTATTTCGCAAGAAGCTAAAGAATAAGAAAGAAAAACGGGAAAAGAAAAATTACACCAAGTGTAACTTGAATGAACATAAGGTAGTGGCTGTCGCTCAAGTGTCTTCCAATGAGCCATCCCATTCAAGGATCAATGATTCTTCAATAAATTCCGAATCTTATTTAGAAGTCAAAAACGATACATCATCAAATTATAAAATGACGGGAGCGGACAAAAATCTTGCAGCAAAATTAAAATTTTTAAATGAAAATATTACTACGCCTGTTGTTACTTTGAACGAACTGCCTAAGGTGAATTCTAATGAGTCTAAAGATGAGAAAGAAAGAATCTACTCGTCGAGTACATCCGTCGAATTATCTAACACCATTGATAATCCAAGAAATGTCATATCTGCTATCAATTTTGGTGTAAACGAAGAAGAATCTAGAACAGATGGCAAAATGACAGTTCTCGCGGATGCTGGGACAAGTGCTCCGAGTACTAATTCTCTCGAAGCAAAAGAGAAGTCTGAAAATGGTGATGGTGAGGAAAGTAGCGCTGTGAAAAAGGTCAAAAGGTTTTTAAATTTGAACAAGGAAGACAGTGATACGTCTTCAGAGTACAGTACAGACAGCGATGAATCCATTAACGAGGATTCCTGGAATTCCGACGACGAGGAGGAGTTGGATGCTAATGAACGTTTGATAATGGCTGAGAGAAACAAAAAATACTTTGAATACGGTTACTTTACTACTGGAAAATACATAACGTATTTCTTTTTACAATTAGAAAGGCAATATTACAATCCCAATGATGTCTACAGTATGGTTCGTTATCACGCCGACGAGGACGTAACGAATAGGGAAGGTACAAAGGAAAAAATAAAATGATTAATAACGGTTAAGCTTTTTAATTTACTACTTAATTCTTTGAAAAGTATATCTATTAATTATGAGAACGTCTTAGAGTGATTATCTTTCTTGATACTTTTAAAGTAATCATATAGACTGCTCACTAAGAAGATAATGCCCTAGCATTAATAAGAAACTATTTTTCTTAGAAAATCATAAGACTTGATAGTGGATTTCGTGCGAGAGCGATTATCGCTATAGGAAGATTGAATTAATCATTGATAACCCATTTTTTTTTATAATACGGATAAGAATGCATATATTTAGAAATTGTTGATAAAAATGAACTGATAGTGAATTATATAATTATGTGGGTTTGACACTAAAAACAAAACGCACATTCGTGGAATTTTTAATAGCGATTACGCGTAGAAAATTAAAAGTAGAGATTTAACATCAGAAAGGCATATTTTACCAAGGCTACCTGGCTACTTAACTGCGTCTTTATAATATTATATAACAGTTATTGACCTTGAAGGCGAACTTCAATAATCTTTAACTCCCGTTTCGTGCATTATTTCGTCATGTAGAATAAAAAAATTCAATTGACAATTACAAGCAATTGAAGTAAATTCCGTTATATCGGTACATCCAAGAAGGACGTTGTATGACTGAAGATTTCAAAGAAATTTTGCATTAGTTCAAAATGTGAATATATTAAATGCTCATTGGACGGACTAGATTAAAGTTATAGAAATGAAATTTTGAAAAAGACAATTTTCTTATTTCTCAGGTGGAAATTCATCTTCCGAATCGACGTCACCAAATATTCCAGCACCTTTACGGCGCAGACTACTACACAGACGATCAGCTGATAACTTGATCGTGAATTCGCCAACGAATTCTATGCGACACTCTAGTCCAGAATCTATAAAAAGTGCTCCTGTACAATTAAAACCACGTTCGACCTCTCACGATGCACTATCCAAAAAGAAGGATCGACAGGGAACGCAAACCGACGGAATGGATAGTCTGGCAAAGCAATCGTTACTGGCAGCTCAAGTTTTGAATTTGATCCCCACGCGGAAGGCTCGAGAAAGGTAATAAAAGGAGAAATCGTTGTAGAGATGATAAAGGATCAATATAATTTCGATGTCTTCTCATTCCAGAAACTTTCTTCACGGAAGGATAGCAGCTAACTCCTTGCTGGGTTCGGTAGAGCTTGAAAAGGTGCTACCCAATCGTGAGATCAAGATATTCGTTGGTACCTGGAACATGAACGGACAGACTCCTCCAAAAGAATTAAATGACTTCATGCTCCCATCTGATATCGAAACTGTTCCTGATATGCTGGCAATTGGTACACAAGAGTCCTGCTCAGAAAGAAGCGAATGGGAAGCTGCGTTACAAGAAACGCTAGGACCCTCCCACGTACTGTTAACCAGTACAGGATTAGGTACACTTCATCTAGCCCTCTTCCTTAGGAGGGATCTGATTTGGTTTTGTTCTGTACCTGAGGATTCAAGTTTTTCAACAAGACCCGGAACGGCATTCCGTACAAAGGGTGCCGTTGCCCTGGCGTTGATGCTTTTTGGTACGAGCTTCCTCTTCGTCACTGCCCACTTGACTGCTCATCAGGATAAGGTCAAGGAACGCGTCAACGACATTAAAAGAATTGTCAGGAACTTGGACCTACCCAAGGATCTGCCAACTAAACACAAAAATAAGGACGTAACGCAGAATTTCGATTGTGTCTTCTGGTGCGGCGACCTCAATTTCCGACTAACTCAACCGCGGGAGGAGGTTATACAGTGGGTCACGGATACTCAGTTCCCTCTTGAATCGCCCATCGACTTGCAGAAGGATCAGCTCAGGACGACCCTCAACGAAGGTGCTGTTTTACGTGGCTTCGAGGAAGCTCCCATTACCTTTCCACCTACCTACAAGTATGATCCTGGGACGCACAACTTTGACTCCAGTAGCAAGCAGCGCACGCCAGCATACACAGACAGGATCCTCTTCAAAGGAAAGGGACACAACAAAGGATACATAAGACGCGTTAGCTACGATAATACAAATTCACAGAAAGATGGAGCCCTTGAGTGTTTGATATACGATTCAGTTCCAAATATTTGTACCTCTGATCATAAACCCGTCTGGGGAGTCTTCAAGACTACTATTCGTCCTGGCATTGATACGTAAGCTATAAATTTTATTAATTAACCAATTATTCAATATCTCTAATGACAAATCTCACTGTTACTTCCCCTCAGGATTCCTCTGGCTGCTGGACTCTTTAATCGCGAAGTTTACTTAGAAGGGATCAAGAGACGCGCTGCCGCCATGGACGAATCTCATGGAACTTCAAGAGTCTGCGCAATTCAATGATAAAGAGTTGCTCAGTGATTCACAGTCCTGATAAAATTTTATTTACATTTTAAACACGATCGTTGAGCATGACTGTGCCCTTACGATACTTAATCGACTGGCTCGTTTATATTTTATAGTATCTGCATGAGTTCGAAAGTTTACGACTCACAGGGTATTTAGAAGAAGTAAAGTAATTCGCACATGATTTTTAAATGACGTTAATATTCCTCTGTACAATGCAATCTACGCATAGACACTATTATTTTATTGGTACTCAAATTCACTTAGCCGGGTCACTCATCGATCCTTAAATTTTTTTGGCTTTCCACATACCACCGCGAATCTAGTCACTGAATTTTCAATTGTTTATATTCATTTATATTGCTGATTGTTACAAATTATTGTATTCTTGTTATTTGCGATAAATTTACTGCTATTGCTTTAGATTTATTCCTTTTTTGTTTTTTTTTTTTCACCATAAATATTATTAGGACAATAATATAAGCGTGCGAGATCAATGGGGAGATAAAATTTTGGAAAAATACGTTTCACACAGAATGTCAAGTAAAAATGGCTTACAATGCGTATTTTCTATTTTACATTTCTAATAGTTATACTGATAGTTTATTAAGACGTATCGACAACATTGTTTCGCACAGTCGATCCCCGTTTAACGTAATCACGTGCACGTATATAGTACGACAGGGAACCTGTTATTTTTTTTTCTTTTACGAATAATCAAAAATTTCGTCAGATTTGATTTTGAGGAAAATTATGTAGATTTCTAGATTGTCTTTGTAGTATTCCTTTAGCGTGTAAATTTTCCGTTAATCGGGACCATGTATTCCAACTAGGCCTTTGAGAAATGTTGAATTGTTTCTTTTTTTTCTAGATACCACTCTAAAGTATCTACCGTGTAGATAGTTATAGGTATTAATTAAAGAATAGTCGTTTCGAGCAGTCAATTGCAAAGAGAGTGAAAGCAATCAATATGCGAAGGCAGCAGAATAAAATATCGATCGGCCTCCCAATTTGAAAATTGGAGCTTTGCGTAACTACATATAGCAATGTTTTACAAAATGACAAGAAAAAATATGATATCACAAAAAAATGATGGATAGGTAAATTTTCGAAATTTAATCCTTCGGCGAAGATAGGAATATAATGGATTGTCGACCGAATAGATATAAATATGTAATTAAATGTTAGAATCGGTGTATTTATTTGTGACGTTTAAGTACGAGCCTCCATTTTGTTTGAGATACGCTTAAAGAAGTATGTCGTACGAAATCCAATGTCAATAGTAAATCTTTACGTTTTATATAATTAATTTTCGAGCGAATGAAACAATTAAATGGGAATTTACTCAATCCCTTTGCTTCCTTCAGTCATCAATTCTAACTGTATTGATAATTGAAAATGAATAATGATCGCCGCCATTTGTCAGCTGGTTTTAGATTCGGCGATAAATTCTGTCCACGCCACAACGGGAGCGTCTTTATAAGAGTCCCTTATAGCGAGAAGAATTAAAGAAAAGAAATAAAAATAATGAATTTAATGATAAAAATAGACAAGGATTTTT
This sequence comes from Calameuta pygmaea, assembly GCA_031762395.1. Lineage (NCBI taxonomy): Eukaryota > Metazoa > Arthropoda > Insecta > Hymenoptera > Cephidae > Calameuta > Calameuta pygmaea. Next base: position 1,243,034 of record JASANN010000278.1, on the reverse strand, counting down.
TTCGTGTATTGCGTTTAGAAGTTTTAATCAAAAGGATACTTAAAAATTATGATTTTTTTTTTCAAAAATATAATTAAGACTCGCAGTACACGCTATACGATTTCAATGAGTCTAACTCTTTGGCTATGCGGGCTGCATAACTAGGGTGCCTATAAAAAGCCAATTTTTTACGATAGAAATTTGGGATGCAATTTCTTATTTTTTTTTTTGTTTAAAAAAAAATCATAGATCATCCGTGATTATAGTAACACAGGCGGTCTGCCTTTGTATTTGCCTTATAAGAATTCGTCACGTAGTGGCGGTCATCCTTTTTCTATTGGGAATGAAAGAATTTAAGTAAAATATAAACAGTGTCTAATTAAATAATAATGCGAGTCATATACCATTTTATTTCGCGACACGCGAATTACAAAACCCTTGGATTCTTTTTCAATCGCTCCAAAACTTTCACGTGAGAGCGTCAGATGAAAATTAACAATAAAAGAAAGAAGAAGGTTTATAGTATCCAATCTGTAAAAGACTGTCAGTGATGCTATGTTGTTTTTTGCGAACTCTCGTTACGCTGTGATACGCTATTCAATACTTGTATACTTATTATAATAATTCTATAAGTAGAAAAAGAAAGATTAAGAATCCCTCACACGACGTACACGATACACAAAACTATACTTGCAAAATTATTCGTGCAGCCAAAACGCATAAAATCTCTGTAGAATATAAATTCTTTAGAATTTTTGAAAACTTAATAAATTAGATTGATGCGTTTTAGCTGCATATTCTTGTACATTATAATAAAGATAAGCAGATTGATACATTCACCGTCGATTAAATACGTACAGGGGATTTAATGTTGAAGGATAGAATATTTAATATACATGTAAACGCACGGAAAAGCACGCAGGTCTCGAAAAATACAATAGACCATCAATAATCGACATTTTGCTTGAAAAGTTTCGTAATAAAAATTATACCAGCTCTGTACTCGCATCTGCGTTAAATTATTGTACGATGAGATTACCAAAAACTGCGACTTAACTAATTTATTGTTAACTATAATGTCCTATTACTATTACGATAATCATTGGCTACTATTCGCTGTCGACAGATTGATTAATTATTTCGTATTACATTGATTGAACAAAATTTGTATTCGGGCGCTGATAATTTCTTTACGCTTATACGAATAAAAGAGAGAAATTAATAATAGTAGACTGTGATATATTTAGTATAATTATTTTTTCATTTCTTGCCTCGCTACGGCTTTTGTATGAAGAAAAGCTGTAATGTTTATGCAAACTGCAGACTAATATTGTAAGGTTTTAATAATTGGAGTTTGAAAAAAAACGCCAAAATATTTTAATGTTTCACTCGCACTTTATGGCACGTATATGTAATTATGAAATATATGTTGATTCAAATATGAATTATTGAATAAAATTATTACCGACATTGCAAAGGGGTTCGTCACCATTCTCTATTATCCCTGTTGTTGCAGATAACCTTTAAATGATGCTGTTGGATGCCGCAGACACTATAGGAATGTATAGCAGGATGTAAAGGAAGTCTAAGTCTGCTGCTAACAGTCTGTGTAATGTGTGGTGATTCTGATAGTTTGTTATGTTGTGCCTTTCTTGTCGCGTGCAATTTTTCATTTTAAACCGAAGTTATGTGAGGAATTTCTGTGCTAATACGGCTATCAAACAAACGGCAAAAGAAATGAAGGTTCTTAATGTTGCTGAAAAGAATGATGCAGCAAAAACTATTGCTAACTTTTTATCTTCTGGAAGATCTCGTTGGGTAATTATTTGTATTAATAATCCAGAATGCTTTTTAGGACAGGATATTTAGTTTAATTTATTTACTTTCAGCGAGATGGTTGTTCGGTATACAACAAAATCTATGAATTCGAGAGAAGATTATGGAATCAGAATTGTCAGATGATCATGACATCTGTATCGGGACATCTATTGTCTCATGAGTTTGTTGGGACCTATAACTCTTGGCAAAAGTGTCATCCCTTGAGTCTTTTTGATGTGCCTATTATAAAACAGTGTATTGAAAAGAATAGTGTCATGATTAAGAAGACTTTAGAAAGGGAAGTACGCAATTGTCAAGCATTGATTATTTGGACGGATTGTGATCGTGAGGGGGAAAACATAGGTTTTCAAATAATTGAAGTTTGTAAAAGAGTTGTACCAAACATCAAGATATACAGGTAATGTTGGTGGTTATAATTTGAGAATGTGTCATTTATCTAAAACTTCTTATTTATTTTTGTAGGGCTGTCTTTTCTGAAATCACTCAAGCATCAGTGGATCGAGCACTAGAGAATCTTACTAGTCCCAATAAGATGGTTAGTGATGCTGTAGAAGTAAGAAGCAAGTTAGATTTGCGGATAGGTATAGGATCGTTTCAATAATCAATCAGGTTATTGAAGTATTTGTCAATTTCTTTATTCCGTTATCAAAAATGTGTCTACAGGTGCTGCATTTACAAGATTTCAAACATTAAGGCTGCAGAAAATATTTCCTCAAAATCTTGCAGATTTGTTGATCAGTTACGGAAGTTGTCAATTCCCAACCCTAGCTTTTGTCGTAGAAAGATTTTTTGCTATTGATAATTTTGTCCCAGAACCATACTGGAAGATTCAAGTGGAAGATATTCACGACGATATCGCAGTGAAGTTTCGATGGGCACGTGGGAAGCTCTTCGAAGAAATCCCATGCATAACATTCTTCGATATGTGTAAAGAGAGTAATGTCGCTACAGTAGAAAAAATTACAAAGAAGCCTGCGAGTAAATGGAGGCCATTCCCTTTGGATACTATCGTAAGTTTTGTCAGAGCCTTACTGATGTAAGATCTAATTTTTAAGACGAAAGAAAAATTCTAAAACATTCACTTGCAGGAACTTGGAAAACAAGGCTGCCGTATATTAAGAATGAATGCAAAGAAGATTATGCAAACAGCTGAAAAATTATACACTCAGGGTCTAATAAGTTATCCTCGTACGGAGACCAATATTTTTCCCAAAGAATTAAATCTCAACGACCTAGTGCAAAACCACGTGGAGAGTTCAGTGTGGGGTGCGTTCGCTAGGCGCGTCCTGGATGAAGGAATTACGCCGCGACAAGGGAGAAAGAGCGACCACGCGCATCCTCCGATTCATCCAATAAAATTTACAAATTCTCTATCCGGGGAGGAAGCTCAAGTCTACGAGTTTATCGTTCGACACTTCCTGGCTTGTCTGTCGAAGAATGCCGAGGGTCACGAGACAATAGTCGACATTGACGTAGCTGGAGAGAAGTTCAGAACGAATGGCCTTGTAATTACAAAGAGAAACTACCTGGACGTTTACATTTACGATAGATGGCAGGCCAAGGAAATTCACGTCTATCAAGAAGGCCAAGTTTTTACTCCAACTGACATAAAGATGCTGGGTGAACAAACTTCACCACCACCATTGCTCACAGAGGCTGATCTGATCGCCCTTATGGACAAGCATGGGATCGGAACGGACGCCACTCATGCTGAACATATTGAAACACTCAAGACTAGACACTACATTGGCCTAAAGGACAACCGATATTTATTACCTGGCAAACTTGGTACCGGGTTGATAATGGGCTATGATAGGATGGGTCTTCGAATGACCAAACCAAACCTAAGAGCGGAACTCGAGAATGACTTAAAGCTGTAAGTGAAAATGATTCCTTCTGAGAAATGCGGCAAGTGTGTAATAAATTGTCCATTGAATTATCAGGATATGCGAAGGTCAAATAGATCCTGAAGAAGTTCTGCAGCGTCACATAACAAAGTACCGCGAGCTCTTTAAGACGGCACTGGAGCAGGTGCGTTTACTTGACGAAGTCGTGGGACATTATATTTCTGAGGAGCCGAATTACTCCCTGGTCGAACAATTTCCACCCATGGAGCAAACTGTCAACATTCTGAAGTGCCCCAAGTGCAGCTCAGATATGATTCTAAGGCCGAGAAAAGAGATAAACGGAAAATATATTGGTTGCATGAATTTTCCAGGCTGTAAGAATGCAATATGGTTTCCGGCTAGCGTGGAAGACGTCGAGGTTCTCCAAGAAACGTGCACACAAGTAAGATGCAATAATATATTTATTGGAAAGATTCAACTCTCACGACTTTATTATATTTTTCTTTCCAGTGTCCAGGAAATATACACAAACTAAAATTGAAATTCAAACCCGGCGCTTTTCCAATATATGGTTCATCATATGTGTGCTGTATCGGTGGTTGTGAGATGATGCTGAACGAACTTCTTGCTATTCCTGTTGATGCTGTTCGTAGAGGAAGTAGCGCGAATGACTCAGGTTATAGCAGTCAGTCTTGGCTAAATTCGAGATCTACACAAGGAAGAACTGATACATCAAGACCTCGGCAAAGACCTAATAATAGTCGGGAAACCAATCAGAGACCTGCAACTCGTCCTGCGGCTCCTCAAAGTAGCACCACACGTACTGCAGCTACATCTGGCACTGATAGTAGAACGAATGAATATAATTCAAACATTTCTACTAATGCAACTGGCGCCTCCAATCGTAGGAGACCCAATCCCCAAAGAAACGAAGACAATAATCAGAGCAGAGTTTGGGGCACAATAACAGAAGATGATGTTATCTTGTGCAATTGCAATCAACAGGCGGTACGTTTAACAGTAAGAAAAGCTGGAGTGAATCAAGGTAACCTTCCCTATTCTGTATTAATTGAAACCAGAGCGGTACTGATATCAAGCGGTAAGATAACATCATTTTGTTTAAACAGGACGAATATTTTATAAGTGCTCAAAACCACAAGGTACTGGCTGCAACTTTTTCCAATGGGAAACAGATAGACCGGCGTCAGAGGAGGAAGTGCCAGATAGATCTGATAGTCAAAATACTCGATACAATCCTTATCCAAATCCATCGAATCAAAATAGGAGAAATTCTTGGGGAAATGACGCTAATGTTACTATATCTACTAGTCAAAATGATAATAGGTGGACACCGTCGACGATAGGGAACGATATTAAATGTATTTGTGGCCGTCCGGCAGTTAAGTATGTACTCGTTATTCTGTTTTTCTTGTTCATTGATTATACTGATTAGCTCCTTTTGATTAGGCTGACTGTGCATAAAAATGGACCAAACAAGGGTAGACAATTTTATAGCTGTCCGCAAGAACGAGAGCGTAAATGTAATTTTTTTAAATGGGTCGATGATGGCTCGAGTGGTCCAAGTGGTCCAAGTGGTAGGAACAATATAGGAAGTGAAATTGGTTCTTCATTCGATGATGGCGGCGTTAAGATTAAGAGAAAATGTGGCATATGTAAAATGGAAGGTAAGTCACTTGTTTTAAATGGCAAATCGTTTAAATTATTAAAGTTTAATATTTCAGGTCACACACGAAGGACTTGCCCACAAAATTCCATGGACTAACACGGTGCTGTTATTGAGTTACGATAAATATAAGTACACAGAGATAATGTTAAAATACAAGACTGCAAAAGTAATTCTTAATTGAATTCTGTGATTATTAACTTGTTCGTTGTTATATTAATGTTAGCTCACGGAACGCTGACTGTGATTAACTTTACTTCTTAGAGTGGCAAGCTCCTTCTCGTACAAGTGAGACTCCGCTGTTGTTTCAGTCAGCTGCAAGGCAGTTGATAGATTAATGTAATTTTCTCATATTTTGTATGGCATCGCACAAGATGCATTACTTCATACATAGCAGTAGGTATGAGTGATATAATACATAAGATCCTACCATATCTAATAGAAGTTGAAACTTCAGTTTCAATAAATTATTTTCCTCTTCCAGTTTTTTCACTTCTTTCTTCAGCCTCTCGTTTTCTTTGAACGTTCCACTAGCTTTTCCAGATTCTGCAAATTTCAGTCGAGTCAGTTCCATAATTCTTTCGCAATTAAAATAAAGTTAGTGGTAAATATAATTTTTTTAATTACCTGGTATCCATTGCCCATTTTCGAAAATTGCTTCTTGCTCTCCAAGCCGAAGACGTATATGCCCAACCTCTAGACCCAATTCTTTCTCTACTCGTTTAGGACTTAAATCCTTATTTGCCAAAGACACTGACGCCTTTCTAGTTGGCGTCTTCTTTGGTGAAAATTTATTCGAAAACAAGGGCATTCTCTTATTTCAACAATGGAATATTTCACCCGCAGTTAACTTTACATTCCATAAGTCCTGAATAATATCAAAATAATTTTTCCGATTTGTCACATGTCAAAATTGTTATGCTTAATAATGTTTAGAAATAATTTTTAATAAATGTTCACAATTATGAGATGACACTTAACAGTACCAAAAAGTAAATAAACAAAAAACGCAGTGCCGTTTTCACTAGGCGCCTTGTGTGTTCCTAAAGTGCTTAAGATGCTCTACCAAAAAAAAGGCTCTAGGTGTTCCGAAAGTCACGATTTCACCAGAATTAACCGAGATATTAAGCTAGCTAAGTAGCCAATCAGGTGCCTGTATTTCCGGAAATTACGTATTTCATTGGCTGATTACGACGGTTAAACTAGGTTAACTTTGGGGAAACCAAACCTTACTGGTTGGCGCTCCAAATCTGATTGTTTTGTGCACTTGATAGCCATGGTGATCTTTATTTCCAGAGATCAGTAGGGAGATGTACAACGCTACGTTTTTAGGCGTTATCAAAATCATGGCGCTAAATCGTAACGGCGAGTCTGGCAGTACGATTTTGTAATCATCGCCTCCGTCGATAACGCGTATTCCGTCGTAGCCGAACTAAACCTGAACACGAACGTGTAGCTTGGCGGGCAGAGGCTCTCCGCTACTCACCGCTGGTTCCTAAAGCAACCCTTAGAACGAGACCGGGAACTACAGAACTTCTCAAGAACCATT
>JASANN010000278.1:1203777-1236036 GCA_031762395.1 Calameuta pygmaea | reverse complement strand
CACAAAATCGTACTTCCAGACTCACCGCTACGATTTAGCGCCATGATTTTGGTAACGTCTAAAACCGTAGCGTTGTGCATCTCCCTACTCATCTCTGTTATTTCTATTGAGTATTTAGTGAGTTTTCCTTCCCGAATATACTAAATTCATAAAGGGGATGGCCCGTACTATGGCATTTGCTGTTCAGTCGCGCTACGGAACGTATAACAACGTCATAGATGAACGTCTTACTTGTCGGAGTACAAACTAGATTTTTTCGTATTAGTATTAATAATTTCTAAAAAGTGAGTAACAAACTTCATTTCCATATTTTCTGCCATTTCACCCAATTATATGTCAGATATTATTATGTTCATAAGTACTTATGGATTGATGAGAAAGTGGAAACGATGATTACACTCATCAATTACTTTTGTTAAGACTTATAAGTTAGTGGGCAGAAAAATCATACATTATGGCGTGGCTTGGAGCTATTGCTGGGACAGTACTTCGTAATTACGTCTTTACGGAAACTGCTCCAAATGTCGTGCTGGAAGTAAAGCCAGATCAGTATAGCGACAGGCATATTCACTGCCGCGAGGACAGTGTTATCCTTTATAAACCTGGACTGAAGAAGAATAACACATATGAGCTAGTGCTGCACAGACCATGCACAGAAACCTTGAATCATTCGTACAGGTATATCAATATTGAAAGGTAAACAACTACCATTTTGCACAATTTATTTAATTTCATTCATTCTTTTACAGTTTGTATCGCACAAGTGATGTACAGGAAGCTGAAAATCTTTTTATAATATACAAAGATAAGATTCCTATTCTGATTGAGATATCTCAAGAGGTGAATGTCCTTTCTCTGTCTTCCATTTGTTTTCTATATCTCGTACTGACCATTATGTTTTATATTAACAGATACACAATGTAGGCAAAATACAGAAACTTTGCGATACTCTCAGTGAACATCCAACATGGACCCTAGCTCACGTGGCAGCACATTTAGCTCTTTACGATGCATTCAATCATGCCGCTGTAAATAGTCAATTAAATAGTTCTGATTCTGAAACTGGAATGTCCCCCTTGCAAGTTGCTGTGCAAACCAATAATCTACGTACAGTACAAATGTTGATTGCTGCGAAGAGCTCCCTTGAACACTTGGATTATAAGGCCAACACAGTGTACCATTATGCAGCTGGATCGACTAAAGAAATAATTATGGCGCTGGGCGGTGGTCTTCCAAATAGTTTAAATAGTAAAAACAGCGATGGATACACACCGATGCATATAGCTTGCCGCGAGGATAAGCCGGAATGTGTAAAGGCTTTAATGCTGATAGGAGCTGACGTTAATATTCAGGCTTCCGAAGGAGCCGCTACTAGTCCCGGATACGTCGGAGATTTTCTGCATAGTCAGCCAAACGTCTTTCACGCTCAAGATATGAAATATGGTGGAACACCACTGCACTGGTCGCGCAGCAGAGAAGTGATAAATACTTTAATCGAAATGAATTGTGACGTGGATGCACTTAATTTTGAAGGTCGTAGTGCACTCCACGTTATGGTCGTTAGACAGAGATTGGAGTGCGTTGTGGCGTTACTCAGTCACATGGCAAGTGTCAATGTCACGGATAACAATGGAAATACTCCACTGCACTTGGCTGTGAGAGAATCGACACCAGAAATAGTTAAAATGTTGATTGGTTTCGGAGCGGAAATAGATGCAAGAAATTATCAGAATGAATCGCCACGACATCTAGTTATACTGAACAATAGCGACGGCCACAGGATCCTGTATCTTCTACACGCGGTGGGAGCGCGACGATGTCCTGGGGAGATGCTGAGCTGTCACATGGGTTGTTCAAGTAAAGAACACTACAACGGTATCGCGCCACCTGAGCCACCAAGCTCTGTTCCAAGGACAATACTAGATCAGATGCTCTACGTTTCCAGTATGGAGAAGATGGCTTTGAAGAAGAATCTGAAGATAAAAGGCGGAAGACTGCTCTGTTTAGACGGCGGCGGGATACGTGGATTGGTCTTAGTACAAACACTGTTGGAAATCGAGTCGCTGATTGGCAAATCGGTGACTCACTGCTTCGACTGGATTGCAGGAACGTCTACGGGTGGCATCCTGGCACTTGGCCTGGCAGCAGGGAAAAGTCTTCGCGAATGTCAGGCCATATACTTCCGGATGAAGGACGAAGGCTTCGTAGGGTCGCGACCCTATGCAAGCGAACCATTAGAAGCAATCCTAAAGCAATGCCTGGGCACAAGTACCGTAATGGCGGACATCAAGGATATCAAGTTAATAATAACAGGTGTCTTGGCAGATAGAAAACCAGTGGATCTGCACATTTTCAGAAACTATGAATCTCCTAGTTCCCTCTTAAAAATTCCTCCAAGCATAAAGTTCAAGCCGACATTGCCACCAGAGCAACAGCTTCTTTGGAAAGCAGCAAGAGCCACGGGAGCAGCGCCATCTTACTTTAGAGCCTTTGGACGCTTTGTGGACGGTGGTCTAATAGCAAACAATCCCACCCTGGATGCAATGACGGAAATTCACGAGTATAATCTAGCCTTGGAAGCCAGTGGTCGCCCCGAGAAAGCAGTGCCACTGTCCCTGGTAGTATCTCTTGGAACAGGTCTAGTTCCGGTAACACCCTTAGCAGAACTCGACACGTTCCGCCCAGAGAGTATCTGGGATGGTGCAAAACTGGCGCTGGGAATAACGACACTGGGACAGGTGTTGGTTGACCAAGCAACTGCGAGTGACGGCAGAGTTGTCGACCGCGCTAGAACCTGGTGCTCGATGATAGCAGTACCGTATTATCGATTTAGTCCACAACTATCTACCGATATCAAAATGGATGAGAAGAACGATAAAATCATAGCAGACATGATCTGGACTGCAAAGGCTTTCATGCATGCTAACAGGGACAGAGTTAAAGAATTGGCAGATATTCTTGCCAGAGAATAGAGTCCTGTCCCTACTAAAAAAAATTGAATAATAATTGTATCTACATCATTCACATTATATGCCAATATTTACCTGTAATATTGCTATTTGTTAAAATCATGAGATATGCATAATGAGCGTTCGAATAGTAACGCTATAGTAGAGATTATATATTTATTAGAAATTTCGTAGGAAAGTAAACGTTCTGATGATTCAGATTATTTGGTATTAGTCCAATATGTATGAGATTCTGATTCTATTATGTTTGATCAATTATATATTTATTTCATTTTAATTAATGCTTACCGAAACTGTAGTTTCATTTTCCATTTAATTGAATTTATTTATTTAGCCAAGCTTACCGCCTGCTTGGATGACTAATCTCTGGTAATAGCAAGAACCAGACTCGTCGAATTTAAAGCTGTTCCACTTTGCTCACTCCTCGTTCGCATTTTGTATATACTTGTGGATTGCACGTTTACTGGCAAAATGAAATATCTCTTTGTAACTCTGAGATTCCTTTATTTCATGAGAAAACATTACAGCTGAATAAGTTAATGAATTTATCTGACAAGAAGATTGGACTTCAACTATCCAACTTAGGATTAAGTAATGCATATAATATATATCTGGTGTACCTTTCCTATTAACCAACGCAGACTGCATGAGAATTTATAGTCATTTTTAAATCGAATAAGCCTTTCCAATACTTGACAGTTCACCAAATTGTTTACCATAGTTCATGTACGAAGGAGTTATACAGTACAATAGACACTAAGTAAGTATATATTACAATGAATTAAGTACAATATAGGACCGCTCACACCACAAATGAAGATATCAAATAAGAAATGTCCTTTTAAGGATGGAAATTAAATAGCAAAGGCTAAGAGGCGCGACGAGTGGGATAAATAGAAGAGGGACGAAAGGAAAGGATTAGAAAATTGCGTTAGTTAGAAAACAAGTATTTACCTTGTTTATCGAGGACCCATATAGTAAGGAGGTTGTGTCATGGAAGCGGAAATATATGGGTAGAACGTATGCGTCGGAACACCCTGAGATTGATAATCATTTTCTTCATGTGAGACATAACTTTCGGATGCCGGATAATATTGTCCATGTACATACGCGTACGACTTTGTCGCGGCCGCCATGTCTGAATATTTGAGGTTCTCGGGGTACTTGGGTAATTCGTACGTCTTCGGCTGGAGTTCGGGATACTTCGGTAAACTCTCGAGACACTTCGGCTCGGCGTACGCTTTGCCGGGCAACTCGTATTTCGGTAAAGACTCGTAGGGTTTTTCGCTTGCGTAACTCTTATGGTGATCCACTGGATACTTAATGGCATCCGCGTACGACTTGGATAATTCGAATGACGTATTCTTGGATGTATCCGGATAAGAGCCGACGGGACGCTCGTACGGCTTGCTCATTTCTGGATAGATTCTGCCATAGGTACACTCAGTGGATCCTGTCGTGTCAACATGTCCGCCCTGCGTCGTACTACGTTGAGCCAGAATATTCATCTGATCTTCTGATTTTGGCTTTCTTCGACGTGGCTGATACTAAAAGGTCAATTAATAATGGAGCCTAGAATGCGACGGTTTGACTCATTGGTATCCTCGATCCGTGATCATAGCGTTATACCTTGTAATGTGGGTGTTGCTTCTTATGGGCATTGCGCAATCTCTCAGCTTCTTCGATAAATGGCTGCTTTTCGCCATCGCTCAAGATCCTAGAAATTAAATGACAGTAAGAACCTTCGTCGTGTTATCGATTAATATTACTACGTCAGTCAGGTACCTCCACAACTTGCCAAGTGTCTTTGACAGTTCGGCATTATGCAACTGAGGATACTGATCAGCCAGTCGCCTTCTTGCTGCCTGGGCCCAAACCATAAAGGCATTCATGGGTCTTTTAACGTGAGCACTCCTACGTCCACCGGCTCTAGAAGTAACCGGAAGTAAAGTCCAGTCGTATCCTTGAAAAATAGAAAATTTCGATCTGAAACTCAAGCCTGGATAGCTTCACGAGCTGCCTTCGGTTTCTCATGAGTTAAACCGGAAGAAGAATTCCCAGCAGGAAGAACGAGCTGGCAAGGAAACGCGATAAAGCATCACCTGTATCCTTAGGACTCTGTATACTTGATGCAACTGTTTATGATACCATGGTTTATGGTTTATGGTGGTGAGACTGGATGAGATAGGAGCTTGGTAGGTTGAAAGTTTTTTTATTTTTAAAAGATGAAATCAGAAAGGTCCAAGCCCGGTGGTCCCCTTTTTCTCATAACGAAGTTGCTCGCATTAAAACTAATTATTACTTTCAGTAAAAACTGCACTGGGCCCCATTGCTCGTCATAATTACAACCATCATTGTGGACTTGACAGCTATTCTAAATACTCATTTCCAAGTTCATCTTCTGTACTTCTGGAAGGCGCAAAATTACATCAAAGTAGCGCTCCTTTCGTTAATTGCCATGGTCGCAATCATTAGGGGTGTTTATAGGCCTACGCACATGGGCCTGGTGGGTCCTATGGGCACATGGGCAGAGTGTCACCAAGGCCGGACGACCAAGTGGGAGCTAATTACCACGAGGACACGCTCGAACGGGGCGGCCTCTCTGTCGGCACCTTTTTCATACCAAGGAGGTCTCTTCTGGTCGTTCAGCAACCCCATACTTTATAATACAGAGAAACGCGGAAAGAGTTGGCAAAATCCTACGAATAGAATTTTTAGGTGGAAGTCAGAAGAGACAAGGTACTGAAAAGCCATAAGAAAGACTTCGAAGAATCAAACTAGCACTTGGTTGCATATGAGTGAGTTACTATTCATTCAACAATCTATTGTTGATAGCCCTAATTAATTAATAGATTTACAGTCCCTAAAACGAGCGATCATCATCCCGTTTCCAATCCACAATAACTCTTCTGTTCCTCAGGATGAAGACAACCGCGAGACTCCTTGTTCCCAGTGACAATGAAGACTTGTCTCCGAATTGTCTCAATAAAGGAAACCGTGGTCAAACATCTAATGGGACTTTTAATGATATTTAGAAACAAGAACGTCAGAAGACACACTCTTCGCTTAACCACATCTAATGGGCCTTCTGAATGGGAACCTGTCTGTGCATCAGCTGATAAGATTGATACTAAACGGTCAGGCCTCTTAAACGATTTGACACCTGGACGTCCCTTATGTTGTATTACATATAGATCATTACAGTCGCACCCTCAATCAGCGACGACAGTGGGATTTTCAAACACAAACTGTACGGGCGACTGGTGTAAAGAAAAAAGAAACTTCTGAACGTCAAGTTTGAATTGTGTCAGGGCACGTGTCTATTTCGATGGCTTAAGGTTTAAAGGTTTAAGGCGCGCCAAGATATTGCAGTTCGGTTCTTTTATCGGCGCTTGGCTAAATATTTAAAGTTACATCAGGAAACAGAGGCCCGCTGTCCGCCAGACATCTCGTAAACGGTGGATTTATGGATTCCTTTTAGATTCAGTCTCTCCTCCATCGTTCGCGTCCTCCTCCACATGTGTCTTTTGGATCCTCATTCTTTTAAAGTTGCCAAAATCATCCTTATGCCGGGTTCACAAGGTATGTTGTACGTATGCAAAAGTCTATACGAGCCTACTAGACTGGGTTTTTCACTTAAGAAACTTCATCTTCTTTTCTCTATTCGCATTTAACATAAGAGCAGATTCGCGTGCAATGCTCCACTATAAATTGCACGGGGGTCGTATTGCCTGGACGAGCAGATATGTCAGATTTAATTTGGTACGCGCATAATTAGTGCACTGCAACGGTCTCGCTCCGTTCGCAGCACCTGCCTCGCAAATCTTTCCCAGTTCTGAGATTGGCCTTCCTACCCTCCTCTCCACCCGTCCTCTTGCCCAGGCGTCTCACTTCGTCTCTCTTCCTCAAACTTCCGTCGCATTTTCTCTCGCCCCCTCGCATACGTGCTTAGCTGGCTTTTCTATCGTCGGAACAAATCCGAGACGCAGAAGAGCGATGGCCGACGACATTTGCTTTCAACGCCAATTAAGATGTCCTTGCTAAACGAGTTGATGAAGATGCACCGACACAGGACCGCAGCCTCCGATTGGACCAGTGAATCCAGTCAAACGGTTCGGTAGATCAAATTCTTGTATTTTATGAAAAATATGGCAGTGAACGACGCTACTCAATTTCTAGGTTAGATCATGGAAAAACGGAAATGGCTGGAGTTAATGGATCTTGCTCTACCTGGATTTGCAATTCAGTCTGTATATGATAATTAATTGAAGGATCTAATCAGTCAATAATTACCTTGAAGAAGCTTCCCTACGGCGTCGTCCAAGGTGTTGCCCTCCCTGTTGGATGGTCCTGCCTTTACCTCAAGTCCAGATAAACCGCTGCTCTGAGATTCCATATTGATCGACTATGTCACCAAGGTACAAAAATGATCCTGTGTAAAATAGCGTTAATCTCGCCAACCCTGCGGCACTATACCATAATTCGATTCATGGCAGGTAACTTGACAAACATTCACGAAATTCACTTATGTGAAAATTATCACTTCTACGCTACTACCAACTGTCAGGATAATCGACAATCACTCGTAATGGGTCTGGACATCCAGTAACGGCCGCACTGCACACCGACACGATTATTACAAAGGTGGCCAATTAATATCGCGTTATCAGCTTGATTAATCAGCCTCTCGTATCACCGGCGTATCTTTTTCCTCTCTCTCTCTCTCTCTCTCTCTCTCTCTCTCTCTCTCTCTTTCTCTCTCTCTCTCTCTCTCACACATGCATCACGTCCACAGGTCCCACTCTTCCCGCCCGACACTTAACACTGCTCCCAGCCGGAGGTTTAAAGCGAGCCCCCGGCTTCGCCTTATCGAGATCAGCCAAACTTCCGGTCGGCACAAATAAATTTGAAGATTCGAGGGGGGGAGGAACCGGATATCCCTAAGACGAAGAAGCTGAGGAATGAAATAGGTGTACGAGGTGGGTCTAGAACGCGATGAAGAAGGACTCCAAGAATGTACTGAGGATCACCAGAGACACACCAGGGTTAGAGAGACACGAGCAACGGGGAGCTCTACGCGCGCCAAAGCATCGCAACTAAACGCGAGATGGAAGATCGGAGAGGCGGTTCCGTGGACCACCTCCATTTGGTGGGGGTCCATCTATCCTCTTCTTTCTCTTCCTCTTATTATTAGGCTCGATATCCTTATTCCTCTTCATCGGCTTCTTCCGTGTCTCTGCACCTTCCGTCTATCGCACCCTGCGATTATATCGCATCAGCCAGTCGTCACCTCTGATATTAATTAAAATCGAATTAATTAAAACTTCATTAATACTCTACTGAGTATTTCTACTAGACAATAATCTGGATCAATATTTTTTTTATTAACTTCATCAAAGTGCTTTCGTTATCCTTATCTTCTATGTCTGCTTGACACGATCTATAACCCGGGATGATCATAATTCGTAGATGATTTTGATCCACAGTATGGATCCCGTAGTCAGTAACCTAGTAGATGTGTAGATCTACAGTGATGCGAAGCTTAGTATTTTAGTAGTATTTCACGAGATACAATGCTGCCTGTGTCTAAGCGTCTTGTTTGACTAGACATTAGCACCCTGCTACGCCATTCAAATAGAAATGCATCTCGAATGCACTTTTGCAAGCTTGCACGCAAGTGCAACGCCCATATCATTTTATTTCGTAGAACGTTAATCCATAATGATCCGCTATGATGAGACTAATGATAAAATAGTTAAGGAAGATCCAAAAGGTCCCGGAGTCAGATATGAGATTTTCACCTTAGACTGGCTAGGGCTAGGCTAGGCTAGCCATGTAAGATTTTGGTATCTCGCGTGCGCCTAATTATACAACGAATTTAATGAATGAGCGAACTAGCAAAGACAGTGGGCCATACATCGCACATATAAACCACGGTCAATGCCGTGTGGCGGCTTTTGTGAAAGATCAAAGAGCCCACTCTGCGTGTACGGTTGATCTTAGAAAGCGCCAGTGTGAAGGCACACTTAAGTCTACCAGAGAGTACTTACGAATTATGTGTAGCAGCGCCTTTAGGATCTTTAGGGTGGCGCCTACTGTATTTTCCTATATCACATGTCAATTACGGTTATTCGTTAAATTGCCATGATAAGGACTGGACCGTATCTAGACTTGCTCTACAAGTTCAGAATGAGTTGTGCCGTTTAGTAAATAAGGCAACAGCTGACAACACAAAAGTATTCCAATCTTGTCTAATCTGCAGATAGATAGCGGATCAAACTAGCTGGCATTGATTCGCACCTAAGATCATCCATTATCCAGCATCCCAGCTCCGTATTCAATTTTAGCCAGCGGCGAACAATAATATTGATTTCAGACTGGAATTTTACTCTTCCCTGGGTAAACATACCAGAGCGCACATGGCGCCAATATGTGGTTTTGCGCCCAGCGCGTTTTGCCAAGACGGCAAACTTTGGACAATAGACCTGAGCTTGCAGATTACGTCTAGCTGGATCAGAAAAAAGTCATCAGGCGAACTTAGGACTGGCATAGTGACCAAGATAGGAAGCTGGATGGTACCTGGCACATGGTCCATACTGGATAGCGATTCGCTGCTGACGTGAACGCAATAAAATAATCATTCCAGTAATTCCGCCGGTTGAGAGTTGGCTCGGGGCTCTGTCGGGTACTTGAAAGGCCCTGAACGGGGTAGCGGGGACGGATGAAGGAGGGTACCCGACACATGTAGCCCCCCAGGAGGTGGGCCCCGCGAGTTAGACCCCCAACGGAGCCACGAGCTTCGAAACATTCTGCACTGTCATTGGCCACAGACGTAGCAGCGCGTGGAACGGCTCGCTCGTCAACGAGTATGTGCCAAGAGAGCTGCGACCGCCAGGACATGAGCACGTGTCTCTCTCTCTCTCTCTCTCTCTCTCTCTCTCTCTCTCTCTCTCTCTCTCCCTCTCTCCTGCCATCTCCCTATTCACATAAATCTGATCGTTACCAACCCCATCTAAATAATCAACTAAGCCCATAGCCAGAAGATACTAATACCAACCACATGTAAGATTCGTTCCGTCTCCCCACAGCTTAGATCTTGCCTGATCATTTTTTTTTTAATTTTCCTACGGGTCCATTGCCACGTATGAGCACTCAATTTCATTCGTAGAATACTTTTGACTCGATGATTGTTATTATTGTTCATAGTGTCCACTGGCATCCAGTTAGCTACCAGCTGGTCCAGTTGGATGATCGGGAGCATCGCGACAGACTGTAATGACTGCTGGATTTCTGAAGGATCGACACGTGTTACATCCTACGACGATGCGAGTGGATATTTACCTTTGAAGCGCGTGCCACAACATTGACCGATCATCGTCCGATCCGACGTCGACCTGGTCTTGGTCTTTATTTTCCTCTTCATCATCGTCATCGTCATTTTCATCTCTTTCGAAAGCCTCGATTTATCCTTGGAGGATCCGCTAACAGATCAAGTGGATATCGTTTTCTTGCGATACTTCAAAATCGTGTATCCCTTCGAGGTCAAAGGTGCCGATTCGTTTCTGTTCGCCGATCCGTGACACTTCCGACGTGCCGACGCACCCCCGTAGGAGTAGCGTCGTCACGTGGGTCTTGTTAGAGAGACTGAAAATTGGATCCTGTCGTAGCTGGTTCCTCGAGCGAGAAATTTCAAGCACCAAATTTTACTATTGGAAGCCATATTTCATTTTGGCACGGAAGCGAAGGCACGTGACGATTTAGAGTAAAAGTCTGTCGGGTTCGCCTGCGGAAAAAGGATTTTTTCTTTGGTCGATTGTCAACCCCCGTTTCCTCATTTTTCTCTCGCTCTTCTGGCTTCCTGGCTGTGAAAAACTACGAATATTCCCATTAGGAAGTTCATGGTTAAATATCTTGGCGATTTACAAGAGGCTGTAGATACCAGACGCAGAAGTCACGCGTTATACCGGGTAGTCGCGAGCATCGTCGAAATTATGCTGGGAACTGACGCAACCAATGGAATCGGAGAACGTAGGTAGTGCAAGAGCGAGGAGGGATTAGGGAGGGTGACGGGGAGATTGGTAGGAGGTACGAGGAATCAGAAGAAGAGCGGATTGGTCTTCGTGGTAGCCTCTCGCCAGAGGATATCGTAACCATGGAAACGCTCTTGCTGGTAGAGTCCCCAGAGAGAGAAAGAGAGAGAACGAAAAAGAGATGAAAACAAAAAAAATAGATACGAATAAAAACACGTAAAAAAAAACGACAATAAAATAAATAACCCAGAACCAACGGGTATCAAAACGGCGATTCTGATCGGATAGTAAAAAAAAAAAGTTGATTGGTTTAAGAAAATATGTATCACCAGCTATAATCGTTCTAACAACATCTCGTTCTCGTGTAATACGTCCGAGAATTTCGACATACACACGTCTGCAGAGCCAAGTGTGGACAAGTGCGTCGAGTAAAAGCGAAGCTCTCAGTGTCGGAGCGCAGTGGCTGCGGGTTTCATGTCAGTCCGCGGCGTCAGTCCCCTTGCGCCTCGTTCCTCTGGCACGAAGCTGTCACGAAGAGCAACAAGTGTTACCACCGGGAGAAAGAAAAGGAGGAGGCTGCGCTCGCTCCGCCTCCTCTTCTTCGAGGAAGGAAGAAGCGTGACGCCTGCCGGAGTCTGCCCCGAGGCGACGCAATCAACTCACTTCTGAGCCGATCGCGCTGCCAAGCACAAACCGGCTCTGGGAGCAGTTTAAACATTTTGACATTTGCGCGGTCGATTGTCAGCGTGCGCGGCAAACTTCAGACCCTTCCTCGAAGCTACGTCGTAACTCGGCGATATTCAGAGTACATCGAATAGTCGAGTGAGTCGGTTTTTACGATTCTCAAAGAGAATCGTAAAGAACGACCAGTGTCAGCATTGCCAGCTGAGAGATCGGTTGATCTGTTTTACTTTATTCGAAACGCAGTGACAAGTGATTGATTAACATGGACTGTGCATTCTTCGTAGGCGATACGGAGAATGTGTAAATCACGCTGACTACGTTGAGTTTTTGAATTTCTCGAAGAAAATAAAGGGGTCGCGTGAACTGACATTAATAAACAAACGTATACGAAGAGTGCTGAAGGAGATAGAGGTTTGTTCAATTACAACGTCAGCTAATTACAAGACGACTCTTTCTAATCGGAATAATTAATTAGTCGTGATAGGCAACATGTGACGTTCCGAATGCCAAACAAACTCTCGGGAAGTAGTCAAAGGTCTTTTGCAGTGTTTTATCGGTAATCAGGGTTCGAGTCAGAGTCGATCTGGTTTTCTTAATAATTTCATAGGTTAATGTTACAGTGAAATGATTATTGCCAGTGTCTGATCCACTACGGATCGGTGAAATACATAAATAGGGAACGAATAGTTATCGAAGGAAAAGAGAACAATGAATGACATAATGGGCGAGTCTTCGGGTGCCAGTAACAATAATCTTACTAGCAATGGCAGTAACAACAATAACAATAAGATCGTTACTAGCAACAATAATTCGACAATGGGTGCAAATAATGGTGAGGGTATCAGTGCAGCCGTCGCAAAAGTTCTTCAGGGCTACGACTGGACTTTGGTGCCAGTGGCTACCAAGTAAGTATTCAAGATATTAGTATTTAAAATGATTGCTGCCCTCGGTGGTAGAATACTTGGTGCATAATCAGTGATTATCGGAGCAGCTCCTAATGTTAAAATTAAAAACAAAGTTTATACTGAATCAAAGAATTTCTTTTGATAGCTGATAACATATGTATATTCATGAACCAGAGGGTATCGATTTCATAGGAAAAGGCAAAGACTCAATGATCAGGCTGAAAGTGTTTGGCAGCGCGTTAGCAAGGTGCTAAAGAGCGAGCCGAGTAGCGCGGGAAGCTTTAAACTTTCTTACCGTTTGAACTGCTAAAGCTCCTTGGCGAAAGAGCAGAGTGGGCGTCGTCGCTTCAGTGAAAAACGAAGGAGTCGCCTTTCCTGTCAATGAGAAAAAACGGCACGCTAACTCAATTATGACGCGCTCGTTTCCATAGCCTGGGAAACGGACTGCGGAAAAAATGTCCTCGGCTAATGATTAACATCAATTAGCTAATTAATGCAGGATGCATTCCGACGTATCGGGCACACGCAATAGTCATATTGCTGGGATCCTCAAGAAAGTCGATGTCGATGAGTGAAATCTGGCAAAAAAAAATTAATATTTTTCACTAGATCAATCCCGATCAAAATATGCCAGCTGATTTTGTATAATTCTTAAATAATTTTTTATCACTACCTTCTCTTATCACGTTCATTTTTATCAGGACTGAAGTTCGAGATTCAAAGTTTAATTTTAACGATTCATTAGCATTTTATCGATCTGTATAATCAGGATGTTGTAATCTGGTTAGCCAGTGAATCGACCGAGACACAAGGCGCATCTTCAATCGACGACACGAGTGGTGATCTGGGATTGTCTAATTGCGCGATTGAGGCTTTTAACGGGACATTAAAGCACGCCAGATGAAACTACGTCGAGTAAACACACCGTCTGCCATTTTTGTCCGATTGTTTGTTGCTTCTGTCATTTCGACTAACCATGAAATTTATTCGATTTAACGATGATAGGATATTGGCTACGTATTCAATGCCTTGAAAAAGAGTCTTTCCAAAAATGCACGGAGTTTGCAAGGTTGAACGGAGGAACGGAAGTTGAAAAATCGTGAAACCCATAAAGGACACAGGGAGGTGCGTCGCGACGCCTTATCATCAGGCCGAGTCTCGCGTCGCTGTTTTATCACTTTCGGACCGAGGCGAAAGGGTACGATGTTTATTCCTGCTGATAGGACCCGATGGGCCTGATAAATTCGAGTGTTTCTAATTCCCATGGAGTCTATGGGAATTTGCTTCCAGCCGAGTGAGGTTGCTCATTGTCGGCATAGCCATATAGGCCAGACCAGGTGCAAGATGATGGACGTCCCATTGACGTCTATCTTTTTCAGCGTGCCGCATAGGTGTAGCATATAGCTTATAGGTGTAGTATCTGAAAAGGGGGGCAGTCCAGATAACGTTACTGGAACCCACGTTGCCGTCTATCAACACCTACTGGTACCAGAGTGCGACAAAGCAAATGAGATGTAAACACAGGAGGATTTTTGCGTATCTAGGTAAACCGAGTAGCGGTGTCGTGTCGGACCATAGGACCTCGTTAGTGGGCCCACGCTAATTCCTCACGGCTCCCCGAGTTTGCCCAGAGATTTAACACCCCTCTTATTTCAAAGAGGCCGAAAATACGGCCCAAGTCGGAGGACTCGTCTTGGTGGCTTCGGCTATACAGGCCAGCGGCTCTCGCTCGTTTTCTCCCAGAGAGGAAATATGGGACTGAGAGACTCTTGAAACTTCTCGTCCATGAACGTATCCTCGACGTGAGCGAGGAATGGGCCCTATGGTTCTCGTAATCGACGTCTCACGTTATAAGATCCACAAGGCCCTGGGCCCAGGATCCCTCCTGGTACCAGTTCACCCGAGGATGGGTTTCATGAAGTCATCTTCTTGGAAAGAAAGGGATACCCGTACGCTCCTCTGTCAGTCCCATGGATCCTCCTGTTATTCTAAGGCTAACATAAGAGGTCGGGCCCCAAGGGTAGTAGCCACTAAACACGACACGCATACTCGATAGTCCTTAAGGAACCTTCGTGATCCTGACCCTCCAGGAATAAATACATGTTGCAAGTCAGCCGGTTCGCTTTCTCATTTTCTCTTTCTAGCACCCCGGTTAGGTTTCATCCTTCTACGAGACTATTCAACCCCTTCGTCATGATCTGCAGGTTACTTTTTTTTTTGCTCAGGCGAACGAACCCTTCAAAGTCTCCTGTTTTATTGGTTCACCATACCTTCCTGCTTGCCCATTCGCTTTGAATGACTTCAGCTCCTACTAGCTTCTCAATCTTTGGGCCTGATCCTCCGAGTATGACGCCTGCTGACCCAGGGCGTCCCGGCGCACCGATTAACACTTCTAATTTAATCCTTTCCAATGAAGATAATGTCTTCGAATTGCAGGGGTTCCGGCGACAAAAGAGCCACTCACGTCAAGAGGCCCATGAACGCGTTTATGGTTTGGGCCCAGGCTGCCCGACGGAGACTGGCCGATCAGTACCCTCAGCTGCATAATGCTGAATTATCCAAGACTCTTGGGAAACTGTGGCGGTAAGTCTTGAGTCTTATAAAATCTTATGCCTGGCACTGCTAGAAGTCATTTTGGTACACGGACAATTTTTTTTTTACTCAACCTTCATCATTTTCATATGCGGTCCCAATTTTGGATCAAGGCATTATTCTGTATGACGATCGGATTTTCATTTCACTGGTAAAAACGTACGGGACGAGTCACAATGAGGAATCCGTTTCCTGGTTGGGACTAACGAGGGACCCCATGTGGGCATTAGAGGGCCCGCCGACAGGGTGTCCCGCTGCGAATCATTCGTTGATCGGCCAGATCAGGATTCCATGATCAAGATCGAGCGTAACCAAAGCCAAGAGATCTATCACTCTCTCACTCGTACGATCAATGCATGCCCGTACTCTGTCGTTTGGGACCTAAATATTTTTTTAAATTGACAATTCGAAATTTAAGTGGGCATCACGGTGCTTATATCAGTAAATTTTGTTCTCGCGCGTGGTATAACGATTTCAGTGATATTCTCAATTGCAACATACTCTATTTGTACAAGAAATCAAGTATTTTTTTTTTTCGTAAAACTCCATTTTAATTTGAAGACGTTCGCCTCTCGCCGAGATTTAGGCAAATTTCTCGAAGGTATCGACGATTATGCATATGAGATTACACATATGCGAAACGTCTCTTTAAACAGTCTTGGTACACATATGCTTTAAAAGTTGACACGAATTTCATGGGCCTAAGCTTATCCGAGCGGTTTACGAGTGAATTCTAAAAAGTCATTATTTAACACCTCACGAAATGGGCCTAGTACCTATTAGCACCTGTTCCCAAACACGAAAGGTATTTTAGTCGTGGTAAGACGGCACCTCCGATGCCATCCTGTCTTCCTGCGACTCCCACAGGAGTCACAAGGGGTCCAATACGACGTTTAGGAAGATCCAGACTTCAGTCCGACTTTTCCATTCCCATTGATCATCATAGTGTCCCATCGTTCCTTAGTACATCCTTTCTTCCTCCTTTTCTCCTTGGACCAGGTCGTTCCAGTTTAGTCCACGGATCTGGGATCTAGAACAGAAGAGTAGCAACAGACCATGCTGGTTGCCCCTTGCCGGGAGATCGTGTCCCGATCTACTCGGGCGATTGGACCGAATTACGATCACTACGATCACCGTGATTGTTACGATTGGGCCCAAGATTTGACTTGATGCGCGGATGGCATTCGAGAGTGAAGAAACAAACGATACGACAGTCATTGGCGCTAATGATCCACCTAGTTTGGCAATTTCTTCATGATCAGATCAGTTCGATTATCGATCATCGATCGGGCATCGATTCGAGAGTTGACACTAGGCTCTACGATTGTCAATTAATAAAACTTTCGTTGGGTCCTTCGTCCTACTCCGTGTCTCTTTTTTTTGCCAATTGCAAATTTTTATGACAAATCACTGAGCCGGTGCCGCCAGATAAGGACGCAGGTGCTGGATGAGGTCACAAAGACTTGGCACCCTCGGTGACCTATCTCGAATTTAATATTGACCAAAAACGACTTGAGGAAGGAAAAGAAAAGGAGAAAAAAATTAGTATCTACCTACCTACCTGGACAGATATCAGACCTTACTCCTTGGCGCGTGCTGCCAGCTGCCGTCCAGTTCCTGTCGCAGATAAAACGGGCCCAATGATGACAATAGGTCCCTTGTTACGGGATCAGGTGAATTTTTCTGAAACCTGCTCAGTTTTCGCGTTTCCTTGCACAAACAACTAGGTACCAACCTAACCTAAAAAGCAGGTACCAAGATCCAGTGGGCCGTACCTAGCGATCGTATTTTTTTCTAAAATTTTCTCACCTAATGCATCCACACATACGTAAGTACATGACGAATGTCCTTGCGCAGAGACACGAGAGCGCGAAGAACTAGAAGGGAATGAAAACATCTGATAGCGACAAATAACGCGTGATGTCGACAGAGACGCGGCTGGGCCAACAGCAGTGCATCTGGCTGGCATGTACCAAGTCCCCGAGTCCCGCGATATCTTTGACTGCCCGTGAAAGAA
Source organism: Calameuta pygmaea (assembly GCA_031762395.1). Classification (NCBI taxonomy): domain Eukaryota; kingdom Metazoa; phylum Arthropoda; class Insecta; order Hymenoptera; family Cephidae; genus Calameuta; species Calameuta pygmaea. The sequence goes on along the minus strand of JASANN010000278.1, from coordinate 1,218,839 downwards.
AAAAGGCCCAGCCAAAGTCCATTGACCAGATGGGCTCACTTCAGCCAGTGACAAAACATCCGTTAATCTTAAAATATGTATACAGTACAGCGCGATAAAATTAGACATTTCAATTCATCCGGATCTTCGATACTCTTTGTTATTTTCATCTCGATTAAATCCGCTATCGATAACTCGACTTATCACTGGGTTATCGTTCCTGTCAAATGTCAGCAACGAGTGACGTTCGGAGCCGGGTCCGTCATGAAAATATTCGAATTTCAAAATGCAACCAATTCGTCTTACGTGGGTTATGGGGGGGGGGGGGGGGACGAGAGTTTACGATTAGAATTATGAGCAGCACGCTCGAATCTCTTATACCGGAAAACGTTATCGGGCAAAAGGTTTACGATCCAGTGGGAACATAAACATGAACTAACTGCTCGACGCAGTCTGGCTCATTCCATCAGCTTCTCCAGCGTGCGGTCCTCAAGTAGGTACGGTATATAATGTGTATACATATATCGGCCTATATATTACACATATATATATCCGCTGGTCCATTGGGCCGTGTTAGTGCCCTTCGTCTAGTCGAGTCAGCGCTCGCCCTTAAGTCCCAACGCATGACGCTTAACGCATTCAGAAACACTAACCAGACCCCGTTTCGCTCCTTCGACGAGTCGAGTGGTATCGATACGGGTACGTAGGACCCGATGGCTGTGCCACCCGGATGTACGAATCACACTCTCCTGACAATGAATGAGCATTGCTGATAAGAGCTATGGATCCACCGGTTTAGACTGGGAAGTAACCTCGAGCCATTCCCATGTCGCAGGCTACTCTCGGACAGCGACAAGAAACCCTTCATCGAGGAGGCAGACAGACTCAGGCTGATCCATAAGCGGGAGCATCCGGACTACAAGTACCAGCCGAGGCGGCGGAAGCAAAACGGTGGCTCCGCCAGGGACGGGTCGCCCTCCAGGGGTCAGAGTAACGTCACCTTCAGCGTGTCCAGGTCCCTCAAGCAGGAGGACATGAGTCCCAGAGGACTGCAAGGACCCAATTCGCCTCAGAGTGCTGTCAGCTCGTCCCCGCCTACCACACCGAGTCAGGGTCTGTCACCCCCTACGCCACCGACCACACCCAGAGGGCAGCACTATGCCATTCAGGTAAATACTTCAGGTCATGTCTTCTTGGATGTTCCTATCGGTCTGATTGTCTCTCTGGATTAATTAGACCCAGCAGCACCCGCCGAACAATCCTCTGTATCATCAGGAGATGAGTACTCCGTCGTCCAGTGAATCTCCTCAGCAGAGTGGGCTCGACCTTCGTTACATCGAGGTCGGCGACGGACTCCCTGTCGAAGAGGCTCAGCTGGGTGGTCTTGGTACCCTCGGTGGAGTGAACTTCAATTTACCCCTGAACCTTCAGGAATGCGCCGTAGAGAGTGACGAGTTGGACCAGTACCTGCCGCCTCCGGTACATCCGGTACATCAGTATCCTCCAGCACCGGCTAACCCCCCGAGCCAGTGGATACTCAACAGGTACATTTTGCGTCTTATCAATCTGATCCATCATACCGGTCCAGGCTCCGCGACGTATGTACCTCGATTCCGGAGACTGATGAGACTCTCTTTGTTCTCTCCACCAAACAGATACGAAGAGGACACGGAGCGGCCTAGCAAACGTCACTGCGCCGAACAGCTCCCAGCTGAACTCTCCTGGGAAGACAGGGCTCAGGATATGATCCAATACCATGAACTTCAACCCCCGTTGCCCCCGGTACAGTATATATCTATCCCACATCCCCACGGAACTCAGGTCGGACATCCTCACGTCTCCACGTCGTATTCGCAATACCATCGCTATGTACCTGGTATCGAGTCCTGGCCTAATTACTTGTAGGACCAATTCACAGCCCAGAACACTAGACTCTTGTAAGCACTAAGCCCCTAGCACTAGACTTTGAGGTATTATGGTGGGACTAAAACTGAGTAGAGTCAGCGAAGCTTCTACCACTGGAATATTAATTAATGAGAAAAGTACAGACGATAGCCAAATATTTTGTAATTAACGATCAATTAGGGTGATTAATTACTGTTGCTATATACATATATACACATATATTAATATACACGCGATGATGCAACAGTAATCGAAGGCGCACGTATATACGTATCGATACAGATATCTAGCCAATAATATAAGTTACTACGATACTAGCCAATGTACACACATAACACGGTATATTTGCATTGGGCCTTAGAGATTTACGTGAGAGTAAGGCCGGACGTACGTTGTCAGTGTACGGTGCTAACTGGTGCTAATGCTTGAAATATCTATAAGCCGTGAGCCATGAGCCATCGGGTCCCTGAGCCATAAGACTCCATGACATCATCATTCCATGACAGCCGACCATTCCAAAGCGAACAATTTCAGGCCAAACAAACAGCCCTCGCGATCCAATAATATAAACTTATAAACGCCGAACCATAAACCCGCAGCGATCCTGAGCTTATTATACGTTACTGGCCAGGGCCGACGAGTCAAATTCAAACAAACCCCCGTTCAACTCGAACAGTCAAGTTGGCACGTCCGTAACGCGGCTGGCGGAGACCTGGAACAGCTGAGACAATCGGATATTTTCGATATGCAGACATTCCTGATTAATCGGATTCCTTATCACTCGATAATATTTTGACCCTTGACCTGTACCTTTTTTTTTTCTTTACAATCAATACCACATTCCATGACCTTACCCGCAGGTTTTGCTACGGCTAAATTAAGCGAGCTGACTAATCGTATTGGTTACATTTATACAGAGTAAGGTACGTTAATTGTAAGGTATATATATATATATATATATATATAGATATTTTGAAAATCAGTATATGATTAGATATACTATCCCAAATCCCTATTCGGTATGAATATGTAGATTATATATATATATGGTAGACGTACAATATCGAGAGCCGTGCTTTTGTACTTATATACATAATATACATATATATAGATATATATTTATTTACATTAATAACGTACGGCCAATTAGCTGGATAACACTGAGACGGAACCAGAGATAGGATTAAGTATCGATACGTAGATCAGAGAATTTTTTTTTTTTTTCATAAGTTACATGTATAGTGTTTTTTTTTTATTAGGAATAAAGTTTTATGTCGAGCAATTGAGAAACCAAGCAATGCGTATGTGAATTTCGACATCCTCGCTTCCTGAGTGCAAGCAAAAATGTTTCCTTACTCGTGCGATGATTTAATGCTAATGGGGCAGTAAGGCGCGAGTAAACATTCTTATCAAAATGCGTCTAGAGGATCGTGGGAATCTGGAAATTATGACTTCCTGCAGCTGACTATGATTCCGGCTGGATTTGAACCGGGGAGAAAGGAAGGTAAGTGAATTTTGATTTTTTTTTTTTTTGGTAAGAAGGTAATATCATGGTAGTGCGATTTGTCGAAAAAAAAATTTTTTTTATGTAAACCAACGAGGTGTCACCAGGTTTGCGAAATTTATATATGTGGGTAAAGTCTGATAGGGCGACCGATATGCGTATCGCTTTGCGTTCTTGCGTAACGTTGCTAAATGAGTCTGCGTGCGCCATCTTGGCTACTGAATTACGCGAATCGTACTGGGTAGACGCGATGGCTTTTGCTGGGATTTATTATTGGCAAGAGCATCGGAGCAGTGGACATTGATTATTGGGATCGAGATAAGCAGCTTCATCCGGTACAATGGGACGGCTTGTTAATTGATGAAAATAATTCGGGGAAACACGTCGAATGTTCATATCGAAGTGTCATTTCAATTTTTTTTTTTTTACTAAGTCGACTATCCGACTATCTCAGCCGACGAGGATCGCTCGAAACGTCTTGAGGGAGGAAAAAAATATAGTGTTTCCTGGGGACTTTTTAATCAGCCGATAGAGGATTCCATGGAAAGCGCGAGACTTGACCCACAAAACAATCATGGAGCAGCTATAAGTCCAACTGTCCGTACAATAGATCCCATTGAGAATGAGAGTTTGTCAAAAGAGGAGACTTCGTTTTTTATTTATTTTTTTCTTTCCACCAATTCTATATATTTATTTACTTGGTTTCTGCTTAATAAATTTGGATAGCGTTCGACGGTCGCTTCTCAGAAGTGTCAAGAGTACTACTGATTTGAAATGCGCGTCTCAAGATTAAATTTTCAGATCGTGCATCTCCGATAAAAATAACGAATTGCTGAGGGAGAGAGAATAAAAATTTATTAAAAGTCTAAAAAATCTTAGCGTCGTGTGGCCGGTGCCCGTGCGCTATTCCCAAATCCAAATTTTCAAATATTTACCGTAGCCCGATAATGCCGACAATGCCACTCGGATCCCGATAAATCTTGACAGTTCGGGCATTCAGTGAACGCTGGGGGAACGAGACGAAAGAATAAAGGGCAGTAAACTAACAGCTGTCGAAAAAAAAAGGGAAAAAATTCGTCTTTATCAAATATCAAATCCTTTTTTACTGTCCATTCATCTTAAACGCCCTTTGACGGTCGCTTACTCGGAGAAAGATAAAAAAAAATATGTTTCTGTCTTAGCAAAATATATATATATATATATATAGTTTATCCCAAGCAGAATAAAAAGACACAAGATTATATCATAGGGGAAAAAAAAAGAGAGAGACGTACTTACGTCGCAAATCGGTGGATTTGTGTTCCAATCTAATCAGCCGTTTGGGTACACAATAAGAGGGTCAAACACGTGTGAAAGTAGCCAAGCCTGCATACCCATACAGTCGACCGAAAGACACGTGATTCACGTAAAGCACAGAATCGATGGAACTTGAGGCTTTGGAACCGAATGGAATCCACTGGAACCCCGTAGTTATACAGTCGTGAAGTCTCAACAGCAAGTCAAATAAAAGTATCGACTTATCGTACGGTTACCATGGTAATTACGGGTCGGCTATCGAATGTACATAAAATTTCGATAGTATCGAGAATCGCATAAGTTCGATATGACGACGTTCAGACTAGACTCCATACCTTGAAATATATTCAGCCCAAGTCCAAGTGCTGGATCAGAAATATCGTCCATGTGCTTTTCTGTTCCGAATTGACACGAGGATTAAACGTGCACACATAACCTCGCGCCGACTGCACTGAAATTCTTGGGGTTGGTCTACGATTTAATTAGCCGGAGCGAATGATAATTGGCATTTGGCAGTTGGCAGGGTAAGCGATACGTTCAAAGAATACGAGAGGCGAGTGTATATTTCCGAGTAAGAAATTTAGTTCTTTTATTCCTGGCAAAAATAGGCCTTCGTCTCTCGTTGGTCTCCGTCGACTTCATTCTGGCCTGATCGGAGATTACGACGTCTACGTCTGACGCCGTCTGAAAGATGGCGCCCCTGGTTGTCCTTCTCATTATTTTGATTTTTCTTATCGACCCTCTTATCGGTATCCCGTTTACTCGTTAATGCCAATTTCTTATGCTCTCACTGGTATCTCCCGGTAACCAGGGACTAACTAATGGGCCTTATCCGCAAAGTCGTAGCAGGAAAGATCGCATGTGAACAAGGCTTAAGGAAAGTGAACGCTAAAGCGACCGTGGCGAGAGGGTGGGTCTAAGAGAAAAAAAAAAATGAAAGAATGAAAAAGTAAGAGGTGTTAGAATCAGTGAGGAGGGTTTCTCTCTCGTGGCTCTCTTTGACGCGGTGGGTGGGTGAGAATGACGAGGTATTAAAAAAAAAAAAAAAAAAGAGAGAAGGAGTCAAGGGTATATAGAAGTGCTAGGAGAGCAAGTGAACCAGGCTTTAGGCCTGCACTTTCTCAAGCACTCTTACCAAAAGACTCGAGTCGAGTTCTCGACATGAGTCGCTCGACTTCGAGTCGACTCGAGACTCGCCAAGCGTCAATGGATATGCGCGAGTGAGTAGCGTGGACCTTGATAAAGTCAGAAGAAAAATCGACGGGGTCTTATCTGAGGCGCGTCACTTCCGTTCCTTCGGACAAGAAGAAGAGGAAGGAGAAGGAAAAAAAAAATTTGGAGAAATACCAATGATATCTTTGTACTTGCGTAATAGTCATTTTAATGAACAATCTCAATGGTCGATATCAGAATATTTTATTTGGCCTAGTGACATTTGTATTTTACTTTTAAAAATCCCTATTACCATAAACCTTGTACATGGATTTGCTTGCCTAGGGAATTTACGTGTTGGAACTTACAGCGAAACTGGGGACGGTCGCTCTGCCGCAATAATTATAATCAACGGTTGCATAAAGAAACGGCTTGATAAGGCAAGACAATAAATTTATACTTGACTAAGACTAATTAAAGCTATTGAACTCTGCGCTTGTTGTTATAAATTATAGGATTCATGTATAATTATCCTATATCAATTTTATAAGCTAATTCGTGATACCATTTGCACGTGCTTGTGATAAAGATACAATTTTTTCGTATGAACTCGCAATCTTCATTAAGTCTCTCTAGGACCCCCTAAAACGTAATGACGTTCGTAGAACAAAGTAATGTAACAGGGCCAAGTGACAAAGGGTCATGGGTCAAGAGGTCATAGCCAAATTGCATTGCCACATCTAACAAATAATAATAACAACATTGATTTAGATATTATATCACTGTAGCGACTATCGTTGATAAATTGTACTAAAGAAAAGCAGAGTTCAATAATTTCTTTCTAATCGTCGATAATCTTAATAAATAATATAAAAATTGTTATCAATTTAAAAACTATTCTCCTTGCTTCTTTCTATGTTCGTTATTGGATGCTATTTGATGCCTTAAGGCAGCTACGCATAGATGCTAATATTTTCAGATCTTTGACTCCCTTGGTACGACTTTGCTTCACCTACTGCCTGAGCCCATCCACATGTACGTACATACACGTGCTCTTTAAAGCTATACGGGACCTTAAGCGGGCACTTTTTGCCAAGCACATGTGGCCGCCGGTCAGCAGCGGCGATTCGCGCGCGATAAGCTCGACCAGTCGCCAGGACTGAGAAGAAGAAGAAGAAGCGGCTGGACTCCGGCTGGGAACTTGAGCGAATCGCAAGTGCGATGGTGCGCACATCCGTGCCAAGAGAGCAACTGCATTATACACAGTATAGAATTCCGTACACTGTAAAAGCTTCACTTAAGATACGCTCTGTGCAACAGACAACTAATGTCAAACGTCAGATTTTGATGTAATTAATTTTGGAAAAAATTTACAGTTTTTTTCTTCATTTTCTGTATCACTTTTTTTTTTTTTTTTCTAAATACAGCCTTCAACTTTATTACCAAATCGTAGGAGGCTCGTGCTTTAACGTCTTTTGCTGGTTTTGGGCCCATTTAAGGCCCAAGTGCCTCTCGCGACTTAGGAAAGGATTTACGAGTTTTCGAGAAAAGCCTAACATTTTTCTTTTTTTTTACGAGGCCGCTTAAAATTCTCTACGTGACGTAGGAACTCGTAAAACTTTACAGTTTCCACTTTAGTCCTTTTTTTCACTCGCTCTTACGCGGGCATAGGGTGACTTCGGTTGTACGTTTTTTTGCCATTTTTTTAATTGCCGACTCAAATTAGTCTTTATGCAATTATTTATTTACACTTGTCACAGGAAGCTGGTAGCTGCACTTCTAAAAAATTCTGTACGATCCATTCGAGGCTGATCGAATCGACATCTTGAATCCTTTCCAGCTGCCCACTAACGAGATGATGGACCAGTATTTTTATGGGTTTTTGAGTGCAGATAATCCGAAGGACCGAGCTGCCTGAAATCATTTTCGAGTGGACAATTCATCTTGGTGCATAGTAATGGTAATTAGGTTGACGATTGAAATACACAATATTTTAACGAGCAATAACATTAATCGCCTTTACGTGAACCAGGCAATAATAATAATTGTTCGAAAAGAAACAATAAAACCCACAGGCCTTGTTTCGTCTAATAGCTCAAAATATTTATATAACGATCTTTCTGAAAATTTCACTCAAAATCTATCTCACCCCCCAGCCCCTATAAATTGCCCCAGTTTACTTGTCAAAATACACCGTGTTTCGGGTCAGACGCTATAAATTAACCCAGTCCGAGTCAAACCTTAAACCGCAGGTTATTGAAGTTTCGTCGTCTCCACGAAACTATTTTGCTCCTGGTCATTCGAGAGCGACGATATATCACTAGTGTACGGTCCCAATTTGCCATGAGATTTTTACGACCCCCCCCCCCCCCTCCCCCTAGTCGTTCACTCATTTTCTCATCAACCACCAATGCAGACTCACTCCATTGTAATACCAAATTTGTGTAAGTTAAAAAAAAAAATTTCCCTTCTCAGTTACCAAAAATTGGCCAGCTGGTCGGACGAGGACTTCCAGGAGCTGTCAAATTTGACAAGAGCGATAAGCGCCAAGTACCGGTATCACTTGTTGCGCGAAGCCTAAAACCTACAAACGAGCCCAGGGTTCTTCATCTAGAATTTCCCCGGCTGGGTTCCCTCAAGAAGAAGCCTTTTGCTTTTTCTTCACTTCGGCTTCGTTTGACATTTGATAGTGTGCTCTTGCTGGTGGTTAATATTAGGTTCCTGGTGCAGGATAGCGTCTTATTCTGCCGAAGAACTGTCTGCGATAAGAGTAGCTAATAATTTTCATAAGGTTGGCACATAGATGGCAGCAGGGTTGCCATTGAGGAAAGGTCAATATTTTCATTTTTCTTATGCCGTATCGTTACCATTTTTTTTTTATTCTGTTCTTTGCCTCATACTTTTTCCTACTTCAGATTTCTTGCTGCCCGCTGAACTCCAATGTGATCTTAGTGGTTTGATAAATGGCTACCGGAAATACGTAGGAAAAAACATGGCTGCTTCTCTGGATGCTTAATTGGTGCGTGTAATCCTGTTGGAATCCTGCGAGAAGAAATTTATTCAAGTTTTAGTGATATCGAGAGGGAAGATTGTTATGTTTAGGTTTCTTTTTTTTTTTTGGCAATTTAAATAGCTTCCAAAAGTGGGATCAGCCTTATTTTGGAATTTTACACGAGTAAGTAGACGCACAGGATGCCTAATGTCTGGAGTCCAAAGGAAGAATTTATTTGCGCCGAGTCGTTTTGCCCTTGGCGGCACGACGCGCGACGCCGCGGCGCGTGCTACGCTCGGGATGGAGAACAGTGTGCTCTTTGTCAGGACTATTTATTTATCTGTCAACAATTACGGCGGGGATACGCCGAAAGGGAAGCCACGGTGAAGTTGGAAAAAAGGGAAATGGGAAAGTGGATAAGAGAGAAAGAAAGAAAAAAAAAAAATTACCATGAAAAGGAAAGATTGATTTCCGTAGCATCTGAACCATGACAATTAGTCCAATTCCCATAATTAATACCAACTGAATAAAATGTCTCTAGTAAATTCGAAAGATTTACGACACCTAAAGAGTATACACAAGATTACCTAAATTAGATAAAAATATAATCATACGTACTTGCCGGCAAATGAAGATCCCTTCTTTATCACGGTTTCTTCAAATAATGATAAATCCAATCCACTGGATGATCTCTGAACAAAATCAGCTTTCACAATGATCTCAGAATCATATCCATCTGTCAAATCATTGTGAAAACCAGTTTCGTCTGTGCTGCCAAGTCGAGTACCTATAAGGATATTATTGAGTAAAAAAAAATTGACGAATTCATTGATTTTCCAAATTTTTCAAAAAATTCACCTTAGTCACCTCTCGAAAGACGTATCATCGCAAGGATCTATAATTAATCACTATACTTAGGTATACACGCACATAATCCCAACAGCTTTTCACCGTAGTGTCGGTAAGGCAGGCGTGTGCACTTGAAATCGTGAGTGTATATCCAGTTACGGAATAATCTGATGCGGCCCTGCCGTAAGAGCCGGACTGAGCCGCCATTGGTCCAAGTGTAAATATTATTGGAACTATTTCGAAAGTGTTTCGTCAAGGACCGACGTTTTCTTGGTGCCCTGGTTGCTCCCCTTTTTCACTGATTCTCGAATTGTCCGACAGAGAGCGCCACGGCATTTAGTATACACAGCGCCGAAACCTGAGTAGTCTAGCCGTAGGTTGACAGATCATGAAAAAGAAACCAAAAAAAAAAGAAGAAGAAAAGAAAAGAAATAACCCATAAAGTATTTCCAGTAAACCGTGAAAGCGTATCAGTCAAACTTACGTATACGTCCTAACCTAAAAAAAAAAAAAAAAAATTATATCCAGTCGACGCGTAACAAAGTCAAATGACAAGAGAATATTTGCAAGAAAATTAAAATACAAGGTGAATCTTCGACAAAGACTCTTGCTCGTTTGACAGACACGAAATTGATTGTGGCCGACTAGAAAACGGGAGCTTCGAAGATAAGTCTCAGAGATAAATTAAAATTCAGAGCCAAGAGTCGGTAGCTCGTGTGAAGTTCATCTAGGAAGTCAAGGGAGTCCAGTGAGGAGGAGGGATCGGTATTAGGGAATAAGAGGTTCGGTTATCTAAACAATAAACCCGACAACACGTGTAGGCGGCTCGGTACAAAGGGAAACGCTGAATCTCTAATCATGTACGGTCCATGACGGTACGAGAGTGCTTGCTATCTGTTACTCTCTCTTCGTTCCTCCCTTTACTTATTTTTACTTCTTTTTATTCGGCTCCTTCTTGCTGCAGCCCATAGGTCCAGAGTGCGGGGAGCCTGGAGTCTACGTCGAAGGGTTCAAGAGGATCCAAGAGCTAGAACTAACGTATCCCCCTTGCTGCCTTGGCTGCCTCTCAGATTTCCATTTTTTTTCCAGCTTCCGATTATCTCCTTTTTTTCTTCTTCTCGAATCACGTTGCGTCACTGAGCGAGAAGCCTCGGTCATTCATCGTCTGTCAGTCAGGAGCTTGAGGGACTGGCTTGTTTTGTTTCATATTCGATGCCTGTGAACGATGGTAATTTAGAATGAAAATTGTAAAAATGTGTACAGGTAAAAGTGTCACGATTGTGAATTGGAGCTGTGATTTTGAAAAAAAAAACAGATCGTTTTTGGAATTTTTATGGCGTAGTTTGATCGTCATTATATTATTTTGCACGTGCGTTATCGGACGAGAGAGGTGATAACGACTTGGCTGCGTTACATAGGACTCCTGATAGAGATATGGTGTGACTTATGACCCCATGGAGATTCGCTGGAAACGAGCATTTCCTTCCATAAAGTCTCACAAAGAAACGTCCTCCGATCGTGGATACCGTAGATGTATTCCTGTGCGTTCGCCTATGTTGACGCTGAATGACAGTCACTGTCTCAATGCCGAGATACGGCTCGTCGTTATGGCATGCCGCCTTCCTTGCGATTACATATCGTTCCCAGAAATACGCGCTATTTTATCTAATTAACCAGTAATTGCCACGACAGTGTTCGCACCCCTCGTAAAACTTAATGAGAGGATTAATAGAATGTCGTTATGAAGATCGCCAGAGTCACGATCGCGGGTAAAAATACTATCGGAGATTAGATATGTGCTCTCGCAGTTTCCATCGTACCGAATCGTAAAAAGCTAATATAAAAATAACATGAAAAAATGAAGTATAAACCCGCGGATATGAATCTCGAATGAGAATAAATTATATATGAACTAGAGTCGATTAATCAAGGAAGAACTGATCGACCTTGGAAGACTTACCGATCGGGTAGTTTTTAAAATTTTGTGATAGAATACCGACTACGAATGAAATCAATTTGTTCCATGGAGAAGGCATACTCTTGCAGTGAAATTACCCGTCGTCGGTAAGACAGAGCACACGTTACCAACGGTAGAGATACATTTTTCTGCTTTACCGACAGACGGTCTTAACTAGGTTAGCAAATCTACATTATCAATTACGTCAGAGAAACAGTGGAAACTTATTAACGAAATTGAATGTCATTAAAAATGTCATAAAGGTAAAAAAAAAATCCTGTCGATAATTAAATATAAATCAAATACACCGCATCGTTACGAGATACGTAAATACAGGCTTTACGGAATCCATTGGTAAAATCACCGTAAACGACAAGATAACTCGATGCTAAGTACAAGATGGTCGTCGTTCGATTAAACGAATGGGAACGGAGAGGCCGTGTGACAAATTAAATTCCATTGGCTGCAACTGACAGGCTCAAAAGTCAAGTGCATCTCAAGACCGTAAAGTCGAGCGACTCCAAAGACAAATTTCAAATATAAATTAAGCAATCGTCAGGTTTCGCGAGTCAAGAAAGGCCAAGATAAATAAGATGGTCACGTACCACCGTAATCCTCGAGAAAGATTATCATGAAAATTCTCATTCTTAACCCATGTCGATAAAATCTCACGCTCGGAATGAGAAGCTCCCAAGAGATGTCCGTGATGTCCGTGATATGTCCATGATGTCCGTGAAGCCCGACGCTATCTCTCGTATGGCGTAGTAAGGGAAGAGACGCGTAAGAGCCATTCAGACTGCTGCCGAGCCATTGATAGAGGCGACGCAGCGAGGTCAGCTATTTGTACGCGTGACAGGCCCCTCCAGAGAATCTCGCACACAGCGATACGCACGTGGCGCGATATACAAACGTGGGGCCTTTTCCAGAACTCCAAAGGAATTCCAGCGGATCAAGAGATACGTCCAAGTAAGAGAACCCGTAGGCGATCCTCCGCTTGAGTGTATTCTGTAAACAAAAGAAAAAATGTAATAACGACGTCAAAGACAAAAAGCCAAGTATAATTTAGCGAATGAGTTAAGGAAAGTAAGAGTTGACGATAACGACTTCTAGAGAAAAAAAAAAAAAGAAAAAATACGACCCAGGAAACAAGTAACAATAAGAAGACACAGCAAGAGATACAGTATCCCTCTATCTCTGTCCCTCGTACAGCTCATAACTCGTAGCTCGATCGAAAGGATTTTCTCACAGAGCGTAGAACCGTAGAACCGTATAACCGTAGGACGCCTTGACAAGGCTGTCACTCTGCTGGAATCTACCTCTCTCGCGGCACGGACTGGCAAAGGTTAGTGAACTTTCCCGCGATGGCTGGCTAGAGCTCTCGCACGCGGCTCTCTCGCATTAGCGGTTGCCGGTTGGCTTCATTTACTTCATTTACTTCATAGGGCATATTGTCACGTAGAAGCGACAACTGGCGTCCTCGGCCGAGGAACTCTCGAACCAGCAAGTACTATACGGTACAGCGAGGAGAAGAGAAGAGAAGAAGAATAAAAGAGAAAAGAAGAGACAGGGGTCGGCTATTCCGCAACGTTGGAATTCGCATTCCACACCTACGCCAGCCAATACTACAAACGAGGACTAATAAAAAAAAGTCAGGCTTCGCTAGCTACATTTTCCATCATTAAATTATCTCCCCCTGGCTACCCTAAGAGCACCGAGAGAGTTTTCCACCTCGTTCTAATAGTCAGCACAGACGCGTCGCTTTGCTCTTTCATTTGCTGAGCCATCTAGTGCAGCGCGCGTCATCCCTCTATTCTCGGAGCGACTAATTGTTCTAATTAAAAGGATCGTGGCTCCGGAATAACTCGACGCGAGTTATTTTCGTACCGAGACTTTCTCACACATTCCCAGACATACGCACAGTTCCATCCTCCGACCTAGCCTCCCCGGTCCAGGCTCTCTATAACCAATCGACGCATCGGATCGTCCCTTTCATCCTTTCCCTTTTATTCTCATTCTAGACCCACCCTGGGATCCCTCGGCTACTCTCGCTGGACTCTGGTCCCTCGGTCTGATGACCTATCCGAAGGCGTCCCAGGATCATCTGCCGGGAAATGGATCCATTGGTTGGAAGAGAAGAAACGACAAGGAGACAATGGTAACAGCAGGCACTGGTACTAGCCGTAGTAACAGCAAGAGTATCAGTGACAGTACTGGTGTTAGTGATAGCGACGGCACCAGCATCATCAGCATCAGTAGCAGTAGTAGTTGGCCAAGTTGGCAACTGAGGTAAGTAAGCGAAGCCGCATGGCTCGAGAGAGGATGGTCACCTATAGAAGGAGCTACACGAGCAGTGGGAATGGAATGCAGGTACGAGTCCAGAGTACCAGTCCCTGCACTCGGGCTTCCAGGCTGGCCAACCTCTTTGGTATTTGCCCCTCTCCTTCCTCCTACAATATCACTCTTTGATGTTGCCACGCTACTCGCCGAATCCCCTGGTCGGTCCGACTGGACGCCACAGCGTCTCGCCAGGAGCCCAGGAATCCCCGGGCTACGTGTCGCAGTAGGTCCTTGGTCCAATCCTGAACATGTCTGAATATGCTTCAACATGGATAAATCATAGAGCAACTTCAGATTGGCATCCAATGCCTGCATAGACCCAATCCATTCTAGATCGGAGGACGACTCCTGACCCAGAAGGAGCTACGGGGCCCTACTATCGGAATTGGAATGCGGCCCTGCCTTGGGAGACGGCCTCCCCCGCTCACCCCTCCACCCATCACCCAGACTCCAGTCTCATACTTGCATCTCTGTGAATCTGTACCAGCAGCAGCAGCCTGTTGGCTGTAGCAACGAGCGTCTGGATGATCTAAGGACAACGAGACCAATTTAACCGGTAGCAATGGGTCCAGTCCAAACTGGACGGCTGGTCTCGACCAAGGATGGGGCCAATCGTGTTTACGTCGAATGGCGTATTTAGGGTCTTTTCAGGTCCAGAGCCGAGAAAACGATTCGCTGACGACTGATTGCTAGCAAAGGCATCGCAGGATGTTCCGGCTATTTGTAACCAGGGATAATGATGCCATTTTCCATTCCCAACGATCCCGCCGATCCCGCGGGCCCCCCGAGAGAGAAGAGCATTGTTTTTCAAGGTAAACCTATCGGAGGCGCCATTATAATATGATAATTTATTGATAATCTCCATGAATAATGGAGGCGCGCCGTAGGTATGCACTATGTCATTGTCAATTTAAACGGTTTAAATCCCTGGGAATCGTTTCATAATAGATTAGCGCTGTCTACTGTATTTTCATGAGGTATCCGTTTATCGTGTCTTCGACTTGGCCCATTTTCCCACCACGGCCAGAAACGATGTCGATGCCCATAGCAGCCCTCGGCGGGGGGGGGGGGGGGGGGGGGGGTCCGCCGCG
>JASANN010000278.1:1157835-1203677 GCA_031762395.1 Calameuta pygmaea | reverse complement strand
CCCCCCCCCCCCCCCCCCCCCCCCCCCCCCCCCCCCCCCCCCCCCCCCCCCCCCCCCCCCCCCCCCCCCCCCCCGCCGCGGAGGCCACGAATTTTCGTGTTTCACTGTCAAGTATTTTTTTTCATTTTTCAAAAAAAAAACCGCGCGAACGTTATGCTTAAAAAAAGTCATTTAACGAGGGCTATTAAATTTTTTGAAATCGACATAAAAATTTCAGCCGTTTAACCCCGTGACTTATATTCCCACCCACCCACCCCCTCTTATGCCACCTCCCGCGTTCCTCGTTCCGAGAATAAGAGATTCCTGATCTCGAAGATAGTTACTTCCTGTATCCTGTCGTTAAGACGTCTCCGGCACGTCAGGGATTCTCACCCGCGAAACATTGATTATTCAAAGGACAGTTCATCTTCTCGAATGAAAGATGTATGTCGATTTTGTTTTCTCGATTTTTCTCGATTCTTTCAAATTCGCAGCCGCAAACAGTCTCTGGACCCAAGGACGTGCCCGGATCTGCAGTGTAAAACCGTAACGACGGTTCGATCCTCTAATCGTTTCGGTACTATCGAAATTCGAGGGAAGACAAAGGAACCGGCCGAACGTGTAAAAATGGCCGAACACGTGGCACTTCGTGCTCTGAGAATAAACCGTCGCGAGACCTTGGCACGGTTTCGCGCCGTCTGTTTTTACGAACCGCGCATGATTCGCTGCTTTTTAACTAGCTACAAGTCATATTTCACTATCCCTAATCAGCCCCTAACAAAGATTAGGCCGATTAAGGTTCATCCCTCGGGAACACCACACAGTGAATTTCCCACACGCTTACCGAAGCAATAGCCAAAAAAAAAAGTGTCTACCAAAAATTGACTGAAAATTCATTTCGAAATTATCGAACAGCAAAATTACGATATATAATCAATATGTTTATACCTTTCGGCTAGTTGTACGTATATACGTAATCTACGTATCAACCTAAAGGATATTCACGTGTTGTACCGAGACACAATATCCACGCTACTGCATACAGGCATCTACACACGGAGTATAGAGGCGTACCGATATATATATATATATATATATATATATATATATATATACATATAGAGATATACAGGGAGAGAGAGAGAAAGAGAAAGAGAGAGAGAGGAGAGTCGGCGTGGGACCAAGGCAACTCAAAAAGTCGCACGGCGCGTCAGGGGTTCTCAAGCAGAAGATCGCAATGTGCGAATTCGGCACTTCCGGAAGTGTGTCCACAATGGCTGCGTAGGAAATGCGATAAAGTGTTTAAAAAAAAAAAAAAAGAATACATAAAATCCCCCAACCAATGACGAATCAGCAAGTACAGTTCGCGTGGCCCAGTCCAGATGAACCGTTCAAGTAAAAGGGGATCCTGGTAGCTGAAAGATCTCTTGGAGGTGTCGAGAGGAGGTTCAGAGAGAGAGAGAGAGAGAGAGAGAGAGAGAGAGAGAGAGAGAGAGAGAGAGAGAGAAGTAGGGGGGTTAGACAGAGCAGTACCGAAAAAGACAGGGCACGTGTCTCGTCCAGGACATCTGCCTCGAGACTGTTACCTGGGGTCCCGAAGACTTGAGGCCCCGGGGCCCATTATATCGTTTACCTTAGCGGTCGTTGAATATATATCCCCCCACTCGCCCCCCAACCGTTTCAGATATATATATACGTCGTGCCCCAAGTGGGCTCCCGCCCCTCCTCTGTTACCTCTACCAATTCGTAAGGAGCAGCTGCCCTTCTTCCCATTTACCTAGTCTGCGCCGCAGACCTGGTCTTCACTCTACACCTGCTCTCCTGGTAAAGACCCCAGCCAGCGTTATGAAGACTGGGGGCGCAGGAGGGGAGCCTTATTGTCAGTGGCACGAAGCCGACTGATCAGGAGACGATCAAGATCAACGACGTAAAACCGTTAGCCGTACACAAGGGGCACGCGAGCGACGAAGAAAACGTTCAAGGCGATATAATACCGAGTCGTCCAGGTAATTGGAGTGTTATTGAGAGTGCGGCATTAGGGAAAAGTCCAGAGTGGAATGCAGTTGAGGTATATATAATATATACAGAGAGAGAAACACGTACGAGTCTATAGAAACGGGGCCAGACGCTCGAGAATCAGCTATTCGGTATTGTAGGTGACATAAGCTGGGAGCGTCGCGGCGCTTCTATTCCTGGCCGGCCGTCGACCCGTAGACGTCTCCCAGACTACGTTACGTCGACGGGACGAGCAGGGAAAGAGGGAAGAGGAAGGAGACAAGGAGGTGGGACGCACGACAAAGCATATAGTCGGGATAGAAAGAGAGAAAGCAGAAGAGTCGACGACGACGCTGGATAATTCGTAGGAAGAAAGCGAAGGGACGGAGAGGTAAAAGAAGTCCGGGGTTCATCAATGGGACCCGCCTCGGGTCTGCCCGCGTCTCGAGGTCTATCCCGGAAGTTTCGGTAGCGGATACGCGGCGATATACGTGCGTGAAGTCGTACTGTGAGTGCGTCAGAGGAGGGGAAGAAGGTCAGACGTGGGTGAGGGAAGGTGAACCCTGAAGGATTGATGCACCCTGTAGGTACACTATATTATGTATTAATATATATATATATATATATACATTAATACATAATATAGTACAAGACCATAAAGGTACAGTACGGTGCGCACGAGGGACGTTCACGTCCCGTAAAGCACGCGTTCACAACGGAATGCCTTCTCGGTGACAAAAGGAAGCGAACTTCCTTCTTACGTTCGATGTCACGCACGCCACCGTTTATATAATCCATCCCGTGACGTCAGGTTGTTTAATCCATTCATTACACGAGAGCGTCGGAGCAGCGCCGACGCGCACGACGCTCCCCCGCCGTATCGTCGTTACGCCAGAGAGACCTAACGGAATTCCTACCCCTGTGACAACGGACCCCTCGTCCTGACTATTATCTTTTTCTTTTTCAGCCTAGAGTGCGCCACCTGCGTCCATCCGTCCCCGAGTGAGTCCTTCACGCATGAGGGACACGTGGAAAGATTGCCAGTATATGTATATACGTAGGTACGAGCCATTTGTCAGGCCCATAGTGACCCATGGGTACCGTAGGAGAGGAGCAAGGGGACCCCGCGGTGAACTACGTGTCGAACCCCCGGGTACATATATATGTATATATTCGCAATGCCGTATAAAAGCGCCGCGCAAGCCTCAAGGCGCGCTCATAGTTGGCGTGCGACGCCGGGCGTCCGTTCCGAATGGGAACACGCGCTCGATGCATGGGTTTAAAGAGCCCCTGTCAACACAGCACAATCACTCGCCGGTGATAGCGCCGACATTCTAGCGATAGCCCGAGCCCAACCGGACAACTATTGTCGTCATCCTCGAGCCGCGATCCCGAACGATCGCAAAGTATCCAGGCGGGAGGACAAGACTTATACCGGGTGGGGGCATGATGTAACGGGCTGCCGCGCGATAAGAATTCTGACGCCTCCATTCAGTCGTTCGGGGGAACCGATAGGGAGAAAAATCGTCGTTACGAAATCCAAGTGGCGCCGCCACCTCCGACCCGACGTCCCCCGTTCGAGATCCATTACGTCGGACGTGCCGAGAGGACACGGGGGATGAGTGTCGCGACGCTCGGGCAAAATTTTTTTTTTCCTAGCATCGTCAACCACTCGGACCGTTCGGGCGTCGTGTCACGCGACGCGTGAAGGCAGATGCGCAACGAGCGTCTCCGATCGGGTTTTCATGGGACGATCAAGAAAAGAAAGAAAAAAGGAAAAAAAAGTTACGGTACTTTTCCAACGAGTACCACCGTCTGTATACTCTTCTCCGAGCGACTGATCGCAAGAGCGTTAATGTCCTCCTCGTCGTCGTCGTCGGCGTCGTCGTCGTCGGTGTGTCGCGTACATGCGTATTACCTGTATCTCAAAGGAGAGCCTTACGACTGTTTACGCAACCGATCAGAATCGTGCGCGCCGCAGGTGGCGCCGTGACGCAAACTTGTTATCAGTTACTCCGGTTACACACGGTATAATACGATATAACCGAATATACGTTGAATACATAAAAATATATATACAATCGGAAAAAATATTTTTTTTTTTTTCTATACACTCCAACCACGCGTACCAACGTACAAACAAAGTACAGTACACATATAGACATACGCAGCAGGGAGTAACGAAGGTCTGTGGTCGTAACTCGCGACGCGCATCAGATGGTCGTTATTCGTAAAGAAAAAAAAAAAAAAAGAAAAAAATGTCGATGCGTACACGTACGCGCATATATTCGTTCGATACAGAAGAGAAGCGGCTGCATAAACGCGAACGAGTGGCGTTAACCGTATGGAGGGAGATTGTCGGTACAGGGGAGAGGGGAGACGGAGGGGTAGGAGGGGAGGCGCGGTTCGGGTAGCACGTATCGCGTAAAGAGTAAAAGGGGGGAAGTGCGTGACGCAACGCGAGCGGAAGTGAGTATATGCGCGCCGAATGTGTGTGACCCAGTTGGAATAGGGCCACGAAAAAAAAAAAGAAAAAAATAATAATAAAAAAGAATGGGAGTCGTCAGAGTCCAACGATTCCCTCATGCGAGGCCTCGAGGAACGACCGAGAGCGGCGGAGGTTCACGTGACCAACGTGATTAGCGAGAAAATGCGGAAAAATTAATTAGCCACGCGGCTAATACGGTAATCCGTGATGATGGAGGTGGAGGAGGTGGGAGAGGTTATGGGGGATGTCCAGCAAAAGGGGATGCTGGGTAAAAAGTTCGTGTAAATTGGCCGAGTACCTATTTGACGTTTGGGGGGAGGAAGTGGACGAGCGTAGGGGGGTGGCAGGGGGGGTACCTTCATGCAGAAAAAGCACCGGAAGGAGATAACACGTTGGGAGGGAAGCCTTGAGGAGCCGAGGCCATTGTGGTGGGCAGCAGCGCAACGCGGGACCGGCACGCTCTCGGTGTCGTGTGGGAAAAAGTACTATGGGTGGAATGGAGTCTGTGGTTCATTCATGGTGAGTCCTGAATGGAGAGAGAGAGAGAGAGAGAGAGAGAGAGAGAGAGAGAGAGAGAGAGAGAGAGAGAGAGAGAGAGAGAGAGAGAGAGAAATCTCGTGCACACGGGCGCAGGAACGAGCCTGGTGCCCGCAGACACATAAATACGGGACACGGGCAGACACACTGTTGCGGGACGGTCTTTGTGGAGCTGTGGGTGCGTGTGTGTGTGTGTGAGAGAGAGAGAGAGAGAGAGAGAGAGAGAGAGAGAGAGAGAGGGGGAGAGAGAGAGAGATTGATAGTTGCATACGTATGGTTATAGAGCGTGCAACTAGGTGGCTACGACCCAGCCGCACGAAGGATGCATTGATATGCGTTCGCTGAGCGTCGGCTGCTACCTGAACATCCGGGACTCCCAGCGGAGGAAGGAAAAAAACGGTTGATCGTAATTCGTTTTGGCGGAGCCGCGCGCGAACGTGCGGACGGCCGCACGGTGACTTCCGTGAACGAGGCTGGCAGTTCGCAGCGAGACAGGATAAGCCGTGTGCGGATGTAAGGAGGGTGGAGGTCTTGGTAGGAGCGGATATCGATGCTGGTGCCACTGGAGGAACGTGTACCCGGTACTAAAGTCGTCTAGTGTCTCGCGTGAAAAAAAAACCAGACTCCATGGAAAATTGATGGAATTTAAATTCTCAAGTCGTATAGATGCTCCGTATGGACTTTCCCGTAGGAGTGAGAGACTCCTTACCGGTGGCGAGACGCGCTCGGATGGCCAGTCGGTACGGGAAGAATTATCGCACGGAGAATTCTGAGAGCCGAGGAGCAGAGGAGACGACAGACGAAGACGAGCTGCGCGACGCCGTTATGTAATTTCATGTATGTAAAATACCCACACAACCCGATACCGGCAGGCGGATAGAGGAACGTCTGTAAAAAAAACCCAGGGTGATGGGGCATTGTTAGTTAACTGGCGATAAAGGAACGCCGAGGTGTTCGCAAAGGTTGTGAAGAAAGAAGAAAAAAAGGGTGAAACAAAGTGAGCCAAACGATTGAGGACACGGAGGAGGACCTAGAGCGTAGTGCAGCCAGGGAAAAAGGTAGATATCAGCATCGCCCGAGGCTGCTGGATGAAACAGTGGAACAACTCGGCGGAGACCTATCGCAGTGACATCCTGGGCCTGATACGTACAGAGCGCGTCCCAGAGTCTCGGTGAGTCCAAGAGTTCAATGAGTCAAGGGGCCAACGGAGTACGCAGAAGCAGGCCCGGTCAAAGGCTGGCGCAGAGTCGAGCGAGGTCGACTGAGCACCACTGGCCCCTCGGAGGAGTTCCCACGGTGCTTCGGCTCGCAAAGCTATATCGTGGCTAGATATGTCCCCACGTTCGGTTCTCAACGAGCGATATCGTCGCTCGATCGCTTGATCGGAGGCCCAGCAGGAGAAGAAGCGAGGCTGGGTTAGTTATAGCCGGGCCAGAGGAAAGGAAGGTACAAACCGGAAGTCCGTGCAGCCTAGCGAGCCGGAAGAGCCGTTGGTCTCCCTCTGACCCACGGGCTAGGGAGATCGAGCTAGAGATGAACGGATCTTCGATATAAAAGAAAAATCCGTCATATCGAGTCATCATCCTCCGTCATGGGTCCCGTCGAGTCGGTCGCTCTTTTAGCGAATCCCCACGAGGATCCTCGTATCCGTCATCCGGCATGATAACGGGGACCCCCGACAATGTTAGCACCGACTAACTAGAATAGGTCAGTCTTGGTAACGGTAAGGGATCTCAATGAACCATAATGAACGCCGCCAAGCAGCCAACCCTAAGGAACCGCAGCGGGAGCAGGGAGAGACTCGAAGGAACCGCAGGAGGAGCTCGGAGCGTGAGAGGAGGAGAAGGAGGAGCGTGGGGAACCACGGGCCGAGCATAAGTACAGAGGAGAAGACCAAGAGAGGATTTCAGACGAGAGCGCCAATACCGTTCCCGCTCCTACGTCTACGTGCCTCGGGATTGGCTAGGTCGAGCTCGGTAGTGCTCGTAGGTGTATTTCGCGCACGATGCCGCTGCGCCATTGTGTGCGAGCGACAGCCGAAGTTGAACGAACCCACGCGCGGACCGAACCTTGCTAATTTTTTAAAGGCCCACCTCGAACACACTGCTTCCACCACGTTCCAACTACTACTGTTGATACTATTACTACTGTTACTACTACTAGTATCTCTATCGTCACTACCACCAATCGGCGGCCACTGGCACCGCTGGGCTATACCCGAGCATTATCGCTCTCTTCGTCACTACGATAACTGCCAGACCATATTACTACAGGCATTGTCAAGAAGACCGTGTACCCTCCTCCTCCTCCTGTTGCGGCCGACTTGCTCTTTGGTAGCCAGTGTAAGTGTAAGGCCAGCAGGCGTTACGTACAGGAATATATAGGAGACTCACAATCGGGCATACACGCGTCACTACACAGCTCGAACGAAGCTTCCTTTTCTCGTAGAGACACACAAGGAGGCTCTCCTGCCCGGGTGTGTATCGTTCGTTTGCGGACGGAGCGCGTGAGAGGTGGCGAGGGAGAGGGGTACTGCTGGTCTGTAGGAGCGACGGGGAGGGAAACGGGGCGGGAGGGAGAGCGAGGAACGGGGAGAGGTTGAGCTAGAGAAATACGCAGCCAGAAGCAGCGCGGTGTATTGTGGGACACGACCTAAATATCCGCTAATATTCTGTCGCAACGAGACAATGAAACGTAGCCGATTTCAAAACCGGCCGAACCGCCCGGGACTTTCTTTCTCGCTGCGGATTCGTCCGGGCGGGTTAACAAGGCAATTTTCGCGAGTCCGAGTGTCTCGAGCGATTCGTAATTATCGATGTTTTTTTTTAAGAGAAGTTGGGCCATTTAGGATATATGCATGTATGCATATAGGTTGGTTTCGTTATCGGTTGGTCCAGTGATAAGGGACTTCCGGATTGACGGCGACGAAAACACGGCTGGTTACGTCGTGGATATTGGCCTTAAGGCTGTCACACGGTAAACGACGTAGCTTCTTCCGGTAGAGTCCACCTAAGCCAATTATACTCAAGGATAGTCTGATATTGTATATCGAGTGAGGCGCATTTATCTTGTGGAAATTGAAGTAGGAGGCCTAGCGGGGATCGGGGGTACTAATGGCTTGAAGGAACTTTAAGGGGAAACCCCTATTTAATTGTTTTACGAGATGTCCTGCGGATACGACTTATCGACCGATCGTGGGCTAACAGTTGGCACGTTGTTCTGGTATGAAAATTCAACGGTGAAGAACCATACACGATTGCGAACTCTTTACTAGATACACGATAATGGATGACGTCAGTGCGTCTGGAAACAGCTGACCGCATTCCACGATAATTGTTTTGCATAATCGTAAAGCCACGGGCCGCGGCCCATCGAGCACCGCAGGAAAGGCACGACGATAACATGCGACGTCGTTAATGTCTAGTGGGAAAATGAAATTTGAGTATCGGTAAGATCGTGCGTCGCGACGCCCAGTCGGCTCCTAGGGTCAATAGTTTTGCGCTCCGCGTGGCTCGGACGATTGGCTGGCTGGCTTTTAAAGTTTAAAGAGCGAACCCGGCGTCTAGCTTCCACAGTGACTCTCAACGTTTTTATTTCCTCCCAAGGAGAGTTCTCGAATGCTCCCCCCCCCCCCCCCCAGGGGGGTCATACTCGACCAATAGGAAACGCGGAAACACGCGACAAGGAATTCCAACGAACGTAGGAGCCACGCGAAATTACGACCAACCGTGATCGCGAAGAATGACGAGAGAGCAGTCGGGGAAAAAAAAAAGAACAGGGCGAATCTCTATTAGGCGTCGCGAATGTCTCTCGCAAGTATCACGAGGAAGAACCCGGAGTATCCCAGGAAGATATTTTGCACCATATAAGGCCTTCCTCAGCGGCGTCCCACACGTCCTACGCGTCCCCACGTATCTCGCTCGGAAGGCGTCGCCGAGCGCGTTTCTGTCTCCAGCGCCGACACAGACGTCCTTTTACTTCCGCACGTATTTGAAAATTATCAATGCATTTTTTTCGAATAAAAAAAAAAGAGGCAGACACATAGCCCGAGCCCCGTCCGAATTGCTCATGGGCGTTGATTTCCCACGGGTTCACCGAGCACCGTCGCGGGGCGTCGCGACGCGTCGCCCGAGCCCACCCCACCGTCCCTGGGTCCACGATGCTCTTGTAATCCCGTTAATACGTGTCACAGCGGCGGCTGAACATACTTGTCGCGTGACGTCGACACGACGGCACGAAAGACGTCGCAACGCCCGACGTAGAGCGTATAGATATAGCAAAGGACGCGACAGAGATAGGCGCGTGGGCGAACATCGCGAATAAAACACGCGTATCTCTCCGAGTCTACAGGAGAGATGAAAAGACGATATTGGACGACGGACGTCTGGGGTTTCCTACAGATCGAAATGTCGTTGAGCTCAGAGGAAAAAGAAAAGAGAAAAGTTTTCACGTTGAAAAACAACCTTTTTCCACGCGTCGATATTCACTCAAAATAAAGCATCCCCGTCGGACGTCGCGCGTCCTTCGATCGGATGCTGGACTCACTCGACAATCGGGATCGTCATTCGATTCGCGTTAAACGCCCATACGAGGAAGGAAGGAAGCTATGCAAAAATATGATTCAGAAGAGGAGAAAAAAAAGTGACCAGATGAGAATCGCTTAGTCCACGGATACTGCGATGACGCATGCATTCCGATGCGTCGCCCGATGAAATTCGCGTGTCGCCTCGGACATTCGAGCACTCGCGGATCGAACGGGTATCGATTCGTGTTAAACCGCAACCAACATGCCCGCCTCCCGTTCCAAAGCCATACGTAACAGACCCTATGGATGTGTCCGTGTATATATATATATATATAGTCCTTGTGACCATTCTATGCATATAAATCGTACAGCAAGGCGCATGAGACCGACGCCCGTCTTCGTGAACGGTTCGCAGTAATGACGTCATTATTCCCCAATTAGAAATGCAGCAGACAAAAAATGTCAGTAACCAAATCTTCATTTTCCGGTAGCGTCGTAATTGTACAAGAGCCCCCCCCCCCTCCACCCTCCCCCCAAATATTTTTCACCAGTGTTTCGATATACGACGTGTCTATTACTATGGATCTTCTACACGCGTGTTATATATATTATATATGTATATGTATATAAGATGGCTCATCGCGACAATTGCTGCAGAGCGAAGGAATACGTAGCCAAGAGTCACGTGCGCGTACGAGAGACACGTCGGCCGAGACCGTCGCTGTGTGCGCGCGCATATCTCTTGCAATAGTGACGTCACTCCCAATACCTGTTGCATGTGAACTCGACTCGAGCCGGAATGTCTATTGGATGGAGGCCGCAGTGCTATTTAAGTCGCGCGTTCGAGAAATTCCGCGACATCGCTTCCCTCGAGGATCCCCTACCGTATCCGGTATTGACTTCCGGTGAAGAATTTAATAGAGCCAGCAGGAGATGATACGTCACGGTATTTTCGGCGATCGCGTATAATATTAGTGATCGCGTAAATAGATCAAATGGATCAGGCTAAGGACGCTGCTAGGGATTTTTAAGTAATATTAACGCGTATATTCGCGGGTTAGGGGATGCGCCGCGTAGCGTTCCGATATACCGGGTGGTAACGAAAAAGAGGGAAAGGCATAAAGTTTTAAAAGAAACGTGTGTTTACTATACACCGTGCCAGAATCGAATTACGTAACGCAAGAGAAGCCAGGCTTCGTGCTCGGCCATTTTTAAAGGTCTGCGGCATCTCGAACGATAATTGATAGTCGGCAACGATGATACCTTTACTTGTTGGTAATTATTGTGCCGGGCCGCGAGATAAGATTAGAGACGGTAGCTGGGTGGGTGCGCGCGCAACCGGAGGGGAAGTTATTCGTGTACGGGAACGAGGGGAGGTAAAGGGGAAATCAGAGGAGGGGAGGAACTAGAGGACAGAGAGTTCCAGTTCGCTAAAAGTGGACGAGGGGGAGGGAGGGAAAAAGACTCGATATCCGGAAGTGAGCGTCGGCTGCCGACTATCCCGCTGCGAGAATTCACGAAAATAGACAGAGAAGGGGGAACGGGGGGGGGGGGGGGGCCGAGACGTCAGGAACGACGAAGACCCTTTCGAACTGGTCTGATTTGGAAAGCTGCCAGTTGCCGGTGCAAAAATTTTGACTGCCCTAGCGCCACGCAGCAGAGTCCTCCTCGGCAAACGGCGTAACCCAAAAGACCAACTTCCGGTTGCCGCTGCCGTCTGTTTTGACGCGACGACCAATCTTGGGGATTTAAATATTTTTCTTTCGTCGATTCGCGCCCTCGAGGATCTCGTGCGCGTCTTACGGTTTGTTCAGTTTCGCAATCCGTGCAGAACCCGATAAGCCGGAGTAGCCTCCCGCTCCCCCGTTCTAAAAGAGCCCGGAAGTCGTTCCGCGCGCCACCACTTGGCGACTGTTGGTTTCCGGAAAAACTAAACGTAGCCCGTTAACCCAGATTACGAACCACTCGTCGAATTCTTGTAATACAGATGGATGCTTCACGTGCCCGTATTTTCGTATACGTCTAAACATTGCGAAGAATTCTGTCGCCGATGGATCGAGAGGCACCACGTGTCAGGCTAATTATTATTCACCGTCACCGTTGGAGACGAGGAGTATTGACTTTTTCTCTTTCTTTCGGATGATTAACCTCAAAAATATTTAAAGACGCTCGTATCTCGTCGCGCGAGCTAGATTCCGGGGGGAAGAGTGGGGGAGGGGAGGGGGGGCGAGCGAAGGAAAAAAAAAAGAAAAAATTTCCTCTCCGCACGGTAATTAAGATAATTACAAAGTTGAAACTGTTAACGGGCGGAGATGAAGGAGGGGGGCGGGCGGAGGGCGGAGGGGGGTCTCGCGAATCCTCGCGATTGTGTGCGGCAAATTTGGCGTGTGGAGGCGAACGAGTGTAAGGAGAGGTGGAGAAGGCGGAGAGACAGGGCGAGAAAAATTATCGCTTCTAGGATTGATAAAAGGCAAACAGCCACACGAGCGATGATAACCACGGACACGAGGACTGTTCCGAAATCTGTCGGGGTCTCAGGGATTCTCAACTCTGACGATGTGCAAAAGGTTTATAAAAATTGGCCTGTACCTCCGCGAGCCGTTACGGTTCGCTGATAAAGAGAAGGCAGAGCTCGCGCGTTGCTGCTGCTGCTGCTGCTGGTGCTGCCAGTGGCGATGCCGATGGTTGCTGGTTCGAGTATTATGCGAGTCCCTAAGCGACCGCACGATACGTAACGCGAGAGACGAACGTAAGCTTGATTTCCAGGTGTTTTCAATGTGACGTTAAAAGACGTTTTTACGATTTGTAGCTTGCGGTTAGGTCGGAGTATGTAAGCGCGGGGCCTCCATTTTGTATTTGGACGGCAAAGTGGCAGCCCTGCCTCGTGACAATGGCTTAGGGGAGAGTCAGGCATTTGGGAGCCACTGTGCTAGAATGCCGGCGGCATACAGAAATAGACTTAGGGGCCTTACCAAGCACTTTTCGCATTTATATAACTTCCCCAAATTTATGGTCTTTATCTATTTAATTATATACATACGCGGATTTATTTGTGCTATTTGGCAAGATCAAACGACCGTTCGAGTCCGCCGCGCGTGTATGGAGAGAAATGTCCGTGTAAATGTGTCTCTCTATGTGCTGCACAGTGCATTAACCCTTGGTTCGTTAGCCGAGCAGCTAACCTCAAACATCTATCAACCCCCTTGGATGCGAATTTTTGTATTTTTTTTTTTTTTTTTGAAATAAAAATCAGATTTGGATCGAGATAAGTTTATTTTCATAACAAGAATTCCTGTTCCACGTGTTTCGTCTCGTTTTAAGAATCGACCGTTTAATCCGGCGAAGCGATAAGACAGTCGCGTCAGTTTAGCAGCCAAAGACAAACGGAAGGCAGACATAACGCTAAAGGCTAAGGAGAAACCATTGACGGCGCGTATATAACGTGTATGTTGTTTGTGAAAAATAAAAAATCTTTCTACGCCGATGATATTGGGGCCAAGAAGTCTTGGTCTTTGCTCTTGCCGAGCTATTAAGAGATTTCGTTCACGTTGTCTTCGCCATACTTGCGAATCCTCAATGATGCTACGACGAAAGTTGCGCGGTTGTCGCGAGTCACGACACCTGCGACCAATCCGATGTCAGAAGGAGAGACGAACGTTACTGTTACGGATTTTGAATTTTCTACAAGACTATTACGAGTCGCGATGTATTCGTGGAGAAAATAATTGGCTGGATTTTTAATTGGAATTAATGGTAAGCTCTCGCTTGGCCGGAAGTCGAGGATCGCAGGCCTTCCGATTCCGGGTTCTCTGTGCGCATGCGCACTGAACGACACGTACGGTACGCGAGTCTCTGAGAATTCATAGAAAAAGTCTCGAGCTTCGGTAAAGGACACTTTTCATAAACAAAGGATTAGAAGTCGAGAAAATAAGAAGAAAGAGGTCGAGGGAAAGAACTGGTAGACAAAAGAAATGAGAAATTTTCATGAAACGGCCGTTGGACGTTTTTAAAAGTAACCGACTATCGCGAAGAAATAAAAAGTACAAATATGTCTTACCCAGCATTGTCCCTTTGTTCAAGTCTGAGCAGGAATCCTCGTCGAATCTTCCAGTTGACGAATCGTTGAATTATCCCCGAGTCATTGGATCGTCAATGCGCGTTCACTTCCAAAATATAATCCCATTTCGAGAAACTAATAGGACCGTTGGTGCGTTGAGCCTCGCTGAAATCTTCCTGTAGAATTTTATTTCGTAAAACGAACACGAGCCAAAGTTTTTCACGTAGCTTGTCTCGGAAGCAACCCTTGCGCGGCGACACGAGTCGAGGACGAAGGACGAAGGATGGCAGAAGGTCCTTTTAAGAGAGCCAATCAGTGACACAGCCATGGAACGTGTGGGTGAGTGAGAGAGAGTGAAAAAGGAACTGAGCGAGCGAGAGGACTAGCAACTTGGAGAAAAGGGGCTTTCGCGCGAACGAGAAGGTGGAAACTGTCAGCTTGGTTTCAGAGACGGCCGGCTGGCGGACGAGGACTGAGTGTTCGAGGAGCCGTTCGCTTGCGGACCCCCTCTCTACACCTTCGCGACTTGGTGCCGCTTACGGGAGAACGGCCGCCGCCGAGTCGGGACGTCGAGGGAGATGCCTACGGCGCGAATATGCCGTAATGATTGTGCCTCAAAATCCTTTATTCTTAAGGGCGTTTAATGTCGAGGGTTGCTGTCGTCTGTAGGGACGTTTCAGACGGAATTACTTGTATGATATTTAGGTGGCACGCGGTAAAAATGCCGAAAATATTTTTGCCATTCGCAAAAGGAACACAGCGCGCTCTGATGGCTGTCTGCCGAAACGTTCCCGAACAAAATGGCCGTGCCTCCTCCAATCGGAGATACATACCTTGGATTTCACCTTTTTTCACGACTCGAACGATTCTTTTGCAGATTTTCAGTGTTTCATAGGGTTTTTCACTGTTATTACTTTCGGTTAAACACCACTTTTGAAACTTTTTCGGACTTTATCGTGATCGTCTATCGGTGATAAGTAACACGCAATTTGTCGGTGGCCTTCGGCATAGTCAAATGTCTGGCTGGTCAAATGTGCGGCTAAATGCAACGAAATGTTGTGATTTTTGATTGATTTTCATTTTTTAAATTCTCCTGCTCGTTTATAAATCTTAAATGTTTTTTTCATCTTGCTCTTTCTAATTGATATCTCACATAAAAGTCGGCCACGTCGGCATCGGCTGTTCGACTACGAATTTCATTTAATTTAACAGGAATAATTAAACAAATTTCGATTCTTTTTCTTAGTCCCGTGATTTTTTCATAACAGAGAGTGTTTCCATGCAGTCAACTTAATGCGCAATTCCCTCGTGGCCTTCGGAATTGGCCGAATTCGTTGCTGGTCAAACGAGCGCCTAAATTGCAAGAATTTTTTTAAATCTTTCAAAAATCCTAAACCCACCACCAAGCGCCGTCGTAATAAATTATAAAAGTAATTATCATTAAAAGACTTCCCAAAAAAATGGCGTTTGTCGCTGATTTCGATCTCGCAAAAAAATATGTAAATTTTTAAAGCACCATATCCTTCCGAAAATTTCAAATAACACGATCGTCGAAAAATGCAAAAAAAATTTTTTTTCCAAAACCCTACCATTCCACGACGAAGCCTTGTTGCGCAGTACGCACGGCGATGCGGCAACGTGTCACTGACAGCGCCCGATGAAACAGCTATGAAAATTAGCGGGAATTTCAAAAAAAAAAAAAGAGTCAAAATAACATCATCCCAAAACCGAGTGGCAACTTAATAAAAAAAATTTAATGAAAATCCGTCACGCAAGATTTGAGAAAAAAAAAATCTCACTTTAACACCATACCCGCAAAATGGCTCATGCTTCGCAGTCTCGCAGACTCCCTCGGAGCTTCGCTATAAATAACTGCGCAATAGCGATAAAAAGTTTTGACATTTTTTAAGCGTCTCAACCATCGCGAATAATCCCAATTCGAAAATCTTATCACATATCCTATCACGAGCAGAGAAACCAAGGAAGAACGAATAGACGGAATAGATGCATAAGATTGTCGATAAAAAAAAAAGGCTGCTGAGTTATTCGCAGGTTAACAAGATTCGACAAAATTTGCCTAAAGGTCAATGTCGGTAGACGAATCTGCCAAAAGTCGAATCTGCCGGCCATGAAAATCCCATGAATTATTGAGAGCACGTATGTATATCTATATGGGGCTGGTCTCATTGCCGGTGCCAGGACGAAGCTCATATATGTTTTTTTCCCTCCAAAATAGCGATTCGGCAAGGTGTACCTTGCGCCTATAAGGACAGGTCGGTCTGGATCGGCTTTTCGGAAAGGGCCGAAAAACGAAGGAAAAAAGTACGAGAAATACGGTAACGTCAGAGATGCCAAAGAGACAGACGAGCAGCTACCGAGTGGACGCAACGTTGTGGAGAATGCAAAAAAAAATGAATGGAAAAATGAAAAAAAATTTTTTTTTTCGAATTTTCATCCAATTAATTAGCCTACTCTGCGTTAATAATATATTCAAATAGGTATACACGTTCATATGCTTACTTTCGGTATGATTTGCTCGTATGACTTTAGACACGTGATTCTCACGTGATACCCAAGTGCCACCCAGATACGTTTAATGTTTGTGCCATTATAACATGTGCTAATTATCAGATCGAACCTAACCAGATGATCGACCGTAGTAAATAATTAAAAAAATCTCTTTCGAATTTCCCGAAAGCCCGATTAAGCTGCGCGTAACGTTATATACCGAGTAACACAAAAATTCGTGATCTTGCACGATAACGCTTATTTTCATCCAACATCCAACGTAATCTGTCGATCTAGTAAGAATTAAAAAAAAAAAGGGTTAATACAGATCAGTATAATACAGTGATATGGTGGTACGCTAGGAGCCAGCTCGAAATATCGCAGACGAATAAAATGGTCGCGGCGACGCCAGCGGCGCATGAAAATAGAAAATAGAAATGGATATAGAAATAGAGTGAAGCAGCAGTGGCAGTAGAAGCAACAGTAGCGGTAACGGGAGAAACAGCATCCTGAGGATGGCGAGACGATAAAGACAAAAGGAAAAGATAAGGAAGGTCAAAGATAAGGTACGAATCGGTGACGTCATTAAAAAAAAAATTTTAGGTTACGTAAATCGATGGAATTTCAAAAAATAATTATCGACCCTCTTCTACCTTCCGTACCAAAGATACACGTATTCGAAAATGAAACGACCTGTAGGATTGGGCAGCGACCCGATCAAACAGACGTTTGTCCAGCTGTTCGATAAAATGTCATTTAACGAAGCGCGCGTATTTTGAATATGGAAAAATTGAAAAAGGACAGACAATTATTTCAATGACGGTTTTTCACAGTGAACTCGTCAAACAGAATTTCCATCTATATCTATATATATATATATATATATATATATATATAGATACTGGGAGTTGAAGCGAGACGGGGATACCAGGATAGGGATATCTAATTAAACGATGAATTATACACGATGCATCCAGGCGATTAGAGGCACCCTGTAGACGGGCAGACGGAGGAGTTACACTTCCTCGAATGCGGCATCCTGCCGAGTAATTATTGTCCTATCTTAATGGGAGTCGAGGCATTGATCGGTTAGAGGAGGAAGGGCCAATACTTTTACGCCGTCGACTTCCTTCCTCCGTGTTGGAACGGCCGAGTAAACGCGAGTACTACTTGCTTTGCTACTGGCGAAGGTCTTGGTGCTTTCATTCATAAAGTTAGGTATTTTAGCAGGAGGGTGGGGGGGGGGGAGGAGGAGGTACTGGTAAAAACAATGCACGGGATATTACCCACGACCGTAGTCTACGTAAATTCCATATTAATGTCGATAAAGTAGAAATCGTTGACGGTTGGGTCAAATGGTATTTTGAAAATATAATTTTGATAAAATTTTCATAATCCTCAGGGCCCATCGTTTGACCGGAGGTTAACAAAACGGCTGTGAATTCGTCGGGTCTACGAGTCGAAAGGGCGGTGACCCGCGAATGCCTGGCCGGAACTCGACGACTTCCGGTGCTGTTCCGCCGACGATCGTTTCTATATATATAAAGCCTTAGGCCTTAGGCGAATACACGCGTCTGCTACCACGTGCGCGCTGCACTGCCAATTCAAGATTACATGTCTCCCTCGCGCGACCCTTGGTAGGCAGTCCGTGTGACTATGATCGTGGAATATCTTGATCAGGCAATTTTTTTTTTCTTCTATATCTGATAAGATATTCCAAAAATTGATATTTCGTTAAATAATTTTTTTTTTTTAGTTCAATCGGAAAAAATCAATCATATCGATCATGACGATTGGCCGTGAACGTCGTAGCTAAAAATTGAATGGACGCAGGGGAATGGATAGAATGAAAAAAAAAAATAGTGAAAAATTGAAAAGGGCGATAAGGAGTAATTTGGGGGGAGGGGGAGGTAAGATAGAGAAAAAAGGATGATACGAGATAAGAGAGAGAGCAAAAGAGAGGAAGAGTGACATGGAAACGGCCACGTGGACGGCGACTCATTCCACCGATTAAAAATTCGTGAGAGAAGAAAGTGCCCCGATATGAAGTTTCCGTCGATTGCGCAATTCGAAAAAGTAAATCGTACCGCGACTAACGTCTGGTCGGTTTCGCGGAAACGGATGAAAGGAGTTCCGGTGCGCTGGCGTAGCAGCGAGACGCAATATAACCTGGCGAGAAGCGGCAAGGGAAGGAAAGGAGGGAAATCCCATTCCCAGGAATTCCATGAAAGAATACTCGAATTCCAAAGCGGCGCTGGCGCCGCGACGAAGCGATTCGTGCGGGCGTCGATCGTCGTTTCTTGCCGTGACGATCAAGCGCGGCCGTCGGGTTTCCTAACGGCGCCAGGTCCTTTAAATAATTGCTTTGCGATCGTTAAAATAGTCCGTGGCCTTTTTGCCGAAGCACTTGGACCGACACTCGGAGGAGGAAATTCCTTAACGCCAGGGAGGAGATCAAGTGGGAGGTTTCTTCCGTGAAGCCAGAGCAGTCAGAGAGCAGGATGATTCGATCAGATCGTGAAACGGGCACGAATTCCTCAAAACTATAGTTTACAACGTTACTTGGACTAGGTCTATTCGTATGTGATTTATCAGGTCGACTTTGGTCTTCCTGATCATCCTACTAGGTCTTGGCGACAGGCGAAAGAGGAAGCCTCCTGGAGGATGACTGGTAGCGCTAGACCCGGGGCAAAATGGTTTCAAAAAATCTTCCTGCTGATAAGCAACGAGAACAAAAAGGTTATGTCAGGTAGTTACTCACTCGAGAGAGCTGCGGGAAGAAAGGGCGGCACCTCTTGACTTGGTTCCTTCTCCTCCTCCGACGCCGCCGCCACCGTTTCCTCCCTCCTGCCCTCTTCTTCTTCTGCGGCATGCCGCATTCCAGAGCGCATCGGAAGGACGTCGACTGGAACCTTATTCTCCAAAATGTTCTTTCTTATCGTATTTCTTCACTGGACGGAAGTGCGTCCAAGTAGCACGAGGCTCCGAGACTGATCTCTCGATGTAGATACAAATATGAGTCTCAGGTCAAACCGGATATGGATAAAAATTCTGACCAATTGCAATTAGGGTGCACGACCCTGATGACACTCGTTCCGTCTTCTAAAACCATTTTATATACAGACCAGCGCTTTGTGACGTAGCATCGGCAAAAGTTTGCAAGCCTTTCCTCCCGTTCAATTGGCCGCTTCCTACGACTTCCGGTTCTCGTTTGAGGTCGTTGATCATTTCTTTGTCGGAAGTTCGTTGCCTGTCATTTTGCGCGCTAACAGTCAGGCTGGTTTAAAATGTTGTCACGAATTTTTCACGAGCGTCAAACGACAGGAATAAGATAAAAAAAAATTATCCAAATGTCAAAATCAATACTGCATCGAATATCGATGAAAAGTTATTCCAACTTCCACAGAGGGTCATTTAAAAATATTTCGCTGCACGAGAACGTTGGCAAAGATTACGCAATAGCCTTAAGGAGCGCAGGAGTCGAAACACAGCAGTGAAGGCGACTATAGAAAAAGGAAAAACGTATAAAGGGACTCTACTCGCCAGCATTTACGTACACGTGCGATTCGTCTATCGAATTTTCCACCGCGATGACTAGGTTAGGTACAGAACGTAATTACATTAGCCTCGCAACGTCATTGCGAACCCACGAAGCACACGAAAATATCCTCCAGAGTGCGCTGCGACTTAAAGCACCGTCCACAAGAAGGGTCGCCAAGACTCGTATAAAACTTCATGCCAATCGGTCCTCGATATTCCACGGAGGACGTCAAAATCCCGAAACCTCCTGCAACGTATCCAGAAGAGCAGTGGCTGTCGCTCGACATAGAAACTCCACGACGTCTCTTCATTTCGTACAGTGTGCACGTACAACTTAACCTATCTACATATATATATACTGTACAGCGTACAGTGACGTGTACCGATAAGAACACAACGTAGAGGCAGCCAGTGCAACGAGTGCAACGAGTGCAACGCAGCCAGACACGTGTGAGCGAACAACGCGAAGTACATCGGAAGACTGCTGCAGGCGCAACGGTTCGTTCACTCTGCGCTTTCCTATGCACCCCCCCCCCCCCCCGCTGGCAGCCCTTAACTTTACTTCGCCATAGAACCAGAGAGACCGATTACCGCACTACGACGACGCTGCTCCACTCCCCTGAAAGAGCCTGGCGTCCTTCTCCTTCCTAACCCTCAGTCGCTCATCCTCTCTCTCTCTCTCTCTCTCTCTCTCTCTCTCTCGTTACTCGCTTCGGCGTGAAACGTCGCGACTGCGCAGACTGTCTTTTCCTCCTTTGTCATTCGCTCTGTCTCGCTTCCTCTCGATGTTTTAACCTCGATCCCACAATCAGGCGTCCTTCTTCTTCTTCTTCTCCTCCTAACCGTCCCGCCGTCTAGCACCACCACTATTCGACTCTTCGTCGGAGCTAGCGAATCTTTTCCCCTTGGCTGTTTTTTCCATTCATGCTGAGCCACGACGGCTGCGACGACTACGGGGTTGTTCGGCCGACTGTGCTGACATCTGTGTTGCTTTTTGACAAATACCTTTTACACGGAGCCACGTGCACTTTCAATCCTGAGCAATGGTTTGTGGGGAAATTATTTTCATTTTCTTTTTTTTTTTAACACGATAAAAAGAATTCTTCAGGATTTAAGCAGACGGGATTCTTCGGGTTGCTGGGATTCATGAAAATCGTCCATAATTATTATTGTCGATCATCTTTGTAATCTTTACGATGGTCGTGAGAGCACCTTTATTTTGAGCTATAACAATGTCGTTTATTTCACATATTAAAGTCGGACGCTGTCAGAATCCGCAATAGTTAATTACGACCAGCGTTATTAATCAGCCCATAAATAATATAGTTCATTGACAAATCGTAAGTACATCACGTAGGAGTTGTCACTGTAGGAATAACTATTGACTATACATAATAGTTGTCGGCTGCCTAGTAAAAGGTACATTGTAAATCTGACAGTAGTTTTTACATACAATAAATAGAACGTAACAAAATGACGGCAAACGATTCTCCTGTGACGGAAAAATTTGTGACCGAGTTAATTATTAAATATTAAATTTTATTAATAATAAATAAATCATTCGATCCCAGGTCAGTTTCGCATATCTCGTCTTATGGCTAATTTCTTCACCTGCGGATAAAATTTATCCTGCGGATAAATTGCCAAAACGTGAAAATCATTGGTCAGCTGTGCATTTATCCGCATGATAAATTTTATCCGAATTTGAAAAAATTGCCCATTAGAGATCCACAAGAAATTCGAAATTGAATTTTACTGAATTTTATTTTTCTTCTCTTTTTTGAATTCTACCGCGATTCAGAATCCGCCTTCAATTTATTTACTATATTTACCTATGCATATAATTATATCCGTATTGCTATTACGTTATAGTACACAGCACTCCGTAATCGCTCGTATCGAAAATATATTTCTTATATATAACATTTTTGCACTTTTATTATGCATCGTCGAGATAATAACAATAGACACGCTAAAAATGATTTCATCGATATTTTACGATTGCTCGAATGCCTAATCGACAATCTTTTTTTTCCCCCTCCCTTTCGCAACCGCCTTCGCGTGTAATGAATTATGTATTTAGAATTATACATACCGCTAGTCAATTGACGCAATTAATTAATGCAAGTGCATAATAAATCTAATAGCAATAACAATTTTTCGATTAAATAAATGCGCAGTGATAACTCACAGGTTATCTATAAAATTTTTTTTTTAGAAATAGTAGTACATAATTACATATACGTACACGTCATACATAAATACCATCGCTATATACAATCGGGATATGTCTTTGGAATTGTTCCCGGGCGGCTAATAAGTTTTCAGGTAAATTTTGAAAGCCTGTCAAAATAATCTAAACGCACGTCTAAACGATAACAATGGGTTTGAGCACGTCGGACGTTAATAGTAAGCATCTTCTGGCTAAATGATATATCCTTAATTATTCTCATATAATCAATATATTAATTTTCCATTTCTCCTAGAAGAATTTATCCGAGCTTCCCAGCACGGTCGTTCTCTAATAAACAGCTGACGAGTCCGATAACTCCGTTAACCACTGAACGAGCTACTCATGTATTTGGATTGGATCATCGTAAATTAATAAATGTGTCCTTAATCGTTACTTCAGTTAGTCGAATTGAACTAGCTGCCTGAAAACCAGCACCTGGCGGGATGCGTCACCCTGTTTATACGAATAGCCTCGACGATGCACGTCTTAACGATAACCAATAGCCTATTTAATAGATTAGATGCTAACTCATGAGGCATCGATCCGGTCGTTTCATCCTCCTTCCGTCTTCTAGACTTATTGATAATCCTAATAGAATATTTCTGATCGTTAAACGGAGGATCAGAAGCGTTTACTAATTAGTAAGGAACCTAAGAATAAGGATTGGCAAGTTCGGTAAAAAGTCTTGCAGGACCTACGAGTGGGAGGTGGACTGTAGGAAAATACTGAAATCGTCCTGCCAAATGGAAATGTCTCACCGGATTGAACGCAAAGACTTGATTGGCAGCTGACGATGATTCTTCAGCTAGAAGCAGTGGGCAGCGCTTAGGTAGCTTAGGCAAGTCCAACGTCGAGGGACATCATCACGAGGAACCCAAGAACGGCGCCCCAGCTGGCTAGTTTTCCATTTCCGCTGAGAATCAAATTGATTCTGATTAATCATCGGAGGAACGGGTCATAGTAGGAATGCTAGGGTATAAGGAAGAGCCTAGACCTAAGTCTGCAACCTCAGCAATAGGTTCGGTTCCTTGGAGGCCAGAACTGACAATGGGGGTACGGTGCAAAATGAGAGGGTTCCTATGGGGCAATTAAGCAACTGTTCTTACCGCCGTCTATGTATATTGCACTTATTCGCACGTCACGGGTTGTTGATTTTTTAAATTACGCACAACCGTCCTTTTCAGCCCTGGGTGAAACGCACTGTTGTGTTTCGGTAGCTGTTCTGCCACATCAATCATAGCCCTGCTAAATGTACGTAACCACCTGGTCCTGACTCATTTGCGTCATTAGACGCTTAAAGTTGTCATTATTATCAAAAGATACTCAATCCAGCTTTCATCACGATCAGATTTTCAGGCATCGACATGGGCTCGTCTGTAGAGGCGCATCCTCAAGGGAGGCTGTAGCGATTCTATGAAAGAATTCCTGAGCGGCAGGATCCTTGTCCTAAGCATTTTTGGGTCTAAACCTTCCAAGAAATGGAGTCAACGTGCGAGATCTCACTCAGCCAGTGGATCGCTCGAGTTTCGAAAATCCTCCTTGTATCTACCAGTTCCTGGTATTCTCGTTCCAGGAAGACAGTCCATAGATGCCACGGGTACCAGGGGTCCTTTAGGTATATGGGAGGCTGGGGTGGTACACGAGGCAGTCGCAATCAGTCGGAAGGACTGCCCGATAGGAAGGATCACGAGGGATCACAAGTGGATGATGGTGGACAGGGTTGGAAAAAAAAAGAATCCTTTGCTATCTCCCATGCCGCGCCTTTCGTCGATACTCTCGGTGAGTTTGCCAGGCAACCGTTTCCTGGAAGAGGGATCTATTTTCACTTTTGTGTTTTTTCCGACGGGGTCCCGAGGGAGCGCACGGCCCTGGACTATCTCAGGATTCACGTCTCCTGCTTCCTCGGCCGAGGAGAGTCGGGTTGGATCGCATGCGAAATACAATGAAGCCAATTATAATGACAATGACGGTCGGCTTGGCTCGGGGCCTGGGAAAAAATTCGCCACGTCCGTTCCCCGTTAACTAGTTACGGCACTGAAGGTGCCCGGTTAGTTTTCGGTTCGTGG
Organism: Calameuta pygmaea; assembly: GCA_031762395.1. Taxonomy (NCBI): domain Eukaryota; kingdom Metazoa; phylum Arthropoda; class Insecta; order Hymenoptera; family Cephidae; genus Calameuta; species Calameuta pygmaea. The sequence continues at coordinate 1,179,749 of JASANN010000278.1, read as the reverse complement.
TTCCTGATTCTCCGTTTGCGGTTCCCTGGTCCCGCGATAAGGACGCAGTTCCGCGAACTTGGATATTGCAGATCCTGAAGGATTGTGAAAAGAAGAAAAAAAAAAAAGGAAACGATCCCAGGACCTTTTATCTCTTTTGTTTAACAATTGTCTCCTTTCGCCACGAGAAATTCAAAGGCTCAACGTGTACCGGCTATTGGCTCAGGGAAGAAATTTATCCGGTAGGAAATGCGAACAGCCCCCGGAGGAACCAGGGAAGTAAGCAAGGGAGCTCCAAATAAAAAGCTATTGTACCGGTGGGAAAAGCCACGTTGGCCCTTACGATTCCGAGGACAGCGCGGCATTCTAATTCATTTTGAATGGGCTCCGAGGGTGAAACGTGAGACGGAAACGGGTGCAAGTGCAACGGGTCGCTGGAAGCAGACGCTGGCTGAAGAATACAAGGGAGAGAGAGAGAGAGAGAGAGAGAGAGAGCGAAAGAGAGAAAAATAGACTAAAACCGGAACCAGTTAAAGGAACGAGCCGCTCTGGCCTCATTCCTCCTCGCAGACTTGACCCTCTTCTTTTTTTTCGATTATCCTTTTTTTTTTTCACAAACACATCCATCCGTTCATCCTTCCTCATCTTCTTACGTTAATCAGCCTCCGCAACAAGATTTCTTCCAGAAATATATTTGATGCTTTGGCCAGAATCCATATTGTACATTGTGAATCCGTAAACCCATAAATTCTCCTTTTGGATTCTCTCAATAGACAAGAAGACCTCAGAGAGGATTGAGAGACCGCGCGGCGCTAGACTCTCTAGCGCGAGGTAGCTCTAGTTTTGTTAGAGAATGAGAGAGAGGCAACGAGAGGTGCCAGTTTGCGCTCTCTTTCTTTCTCTCTCTCTCTCTCTCTTCTCTCTTTCTCTCCCTCGTCTTTCATCTACCCAGCTCTTTCAAACGGACTAGTTCTCGGGGTTGACTGAACTCCTATCGCAGAGTCATGCCGCTACGTGCACGAGTCGAGTATGAGCTATGAGCCAGTGAGGCAGTCAGCTAGTGAGGTACGTGAGGGCCCGTGGAAACACACGTTGCCAATGTGTGCGTCTACGTACATAAACCAGCTATCAAGCCACGGTTACAAAATCATTTCTAGATCTACATGCTTTCCTCATTTTGAATTCCACGGCAAAGACCCAAAACCCAATCTCCCCTTACGTTCTACAACGTGGACCAGGGGACTGATCAGAGCAACACCCCCAAATCCTTATGTATAATCATGATTGTGAGACTGATCCTTAGCAGCAACGATGACTACCTCTGATGAGCTTCGGGCACGATGTCATCAATAACGACGTAGATCATCGCACCAGCAGCGAAGGAAAGGGCGTAGGGCAGGGCAGGTGCAGCAAGGGACACGCCGGCAGCACCGATGACGCCAGCAATTGGTTCCACCATCCCCGAAAGCTGCCCGTACCAGAAACTCTTGAAGGTGCTGAACCCTGCAGCTTGCAGGGGTAACGCAACGGCCAGGCCCTCCGGGAAGTTCTGAATGCCAATGCCGATGGCCAGGTTTCTGCAAATGAAAGACACGTTGCTTTGACTTGGTGTTCCTTCAGACCGGGTACCTTGGGTACATGCTGTACAAGATGAGCTGGACCTGGGTTGATACGTAGGCGTAGTCAATGAACCGACGTTCATCAGATCCAAAGATCATTTGCCATCCTGATCAAAGATGGAATTCTCCAGGGACACCAGCAGCTATGGACACGATCTGGAGGCTAGGAGGCTACCGGGAGGTGAACACATGGGCAGGGACACGAGGAAGAGGTGGAGCAGAATGAAGAGGAGGTTCACCTCTCGCAGGTGAATGAATGACGTGATCGCACCGCTGCCCCGGCGTGATCACACGTCGCACGGCGCGGTATGTCATGGCAATAGCGTTGGATGGCATCGCACGAGATGCCATGGCACTTCGTGGCATCGCATTCCGCCGGCGGGTCGGTACATAAGCGGATGTACAGTTAACTCGGTGTCCCCGGCTGGTTGCCGATTGCACCGGGTACCGGGGGAGGTCATCAGGGTTCTAAGAATTATGCCTTTTCTCACTGGCTATCCTCCTTTCCCTCGGTCTCCCTACCACTTGGTCCACGACTTCCATTCTGCTGTCTACCTTTGAGGTAACCTTCCCTTCCTTCCCCTGCGTTGGCACCAGCGAACATCATACAATTGTTCAATCTCATTGCGTTACCTGATTATTCACAGACTGACCCAGGTGGTGGTCCTGAGCTTGTACCTTCTATTTTATTATCAGTCGTGTGCTTCGAGTTTCTCTCACCAGAGGCGCGGATCTGACTGCTCGATGCTCGGAGCTCTAACATTGTGGGTGGTTTTTGGGGCCACTTTGAGGTGGTACCTCGTGTCCCGCTCGGAGGCCATTGTGAAATCGAGCGTTAACGACGTCCGCTCGAGAACACCGTTTAGAAGTGGGTAGACGTAACCTGACTGGGAGCCGTCCTTACAGAGAGCGGAGAGTCAAGAGTGTCAGGAGGAAGAAATTGAGAGTAGGAGTATGGGTACAGTAGTCGCGAGTTAGGATCCGGGAGAAAGTATCGACGGGTAGTTAGGACTTTCGGCGATTCGCCAATTTGCCAAATTACCTAATTTTCCAGAAAAACCCACGCTCGTACTTTTTAACGCTTTAACGTAGCGTCTAAGTACCCGAGGTATTCTCACGCTTGATGATTCTCCTGCTGATCCTGTCTTTTGAGAGGGATATATCCCCCCTCCCCCCCTTTCTTTTTTTTCTTAGAAACAAGAAATTCCATGAATCCCATGAAAACACTCGTGGTAAGTCGAAGAAAGAAAATACACGTTGGTTTTCCAGGTAGCTGGAAGGAAATGGCCTCTAGAGTCAAGTTGGGAAGAAAGAGCGAGAGAGAAGAGTGGTGGCCGACCGCAGATCTCAGAAGCGGCAGTAACACCTTGTAAATTGACAGGGGCGTCGAGCCGTCTCGAGTCAAAAACCGAAGATTTCTCCCGGCAAATAAAAGAGGCCCAGCCAGCGATTGGATATTGGGCATCGGTGCTGATACGTCTGTACACACAGTATATACACGGTACATACATTATAGACTTTGGACCTCAGTAGGGAACGTAGCATTGGTTACTAACGAACGGAATGAAGTTAATAGACATACACTCAGAGACCCAACAAAGTTGAGCACACTCATGGACTCTCGAACGTACTACACGTGCACAGGGAGTCACTAGAAAGTATCGGGAAAGTGACTTATGCAAATGGGAAATCGATAGACACACAGGGTCTCGGAGTCCCATTGGTGATATTGGAGACAGAATGAAATCCACCCTGGAACGAGTAGTTGAGGTAGAAAAAAGACGAAAAAAAGAAAATGGCAAAGTCAATCTTCAAAGACAAAGGAAGGAAGGGTACCGTAAACAAAAGTCAAGTCTACGGGGTGCTTGGTGTAGGATACATAGAGTACAGGGTATGCAGGGTTGATCTTATGGTTTTATGGCGTTAGCCGTTGCCGGTGGCCTCGGGACTCGGAGCTTGCCTTGGCGTTGGAGGAATGCGGGACCGGCAAATCGCGGTCGGCCCGCTTGCGCCTCGTTCCCATGCATTCCTTAACGTTCCTCCTTCCTCCTTCCTTCTTGGCCTCCACTTCCACCTCATCCTCCTCGACTACAAGACTCCTGCCTGCCTGACTGGCTAGCTGCCTGCCTCACTGCCTGGTTGCCTTCCTTCCTTCCTTCCTTTCTTCCAGCCCAGGACACGAACCCTGGTACCGTGGCGGTTTTAAAAATTAAAAATTTTTTTTCTAAATTTCCAAAAATTCCTTCCCTCCTTGCTTGGCATACTTTTTTTTCAGTCATGTCCCATCAGCAGGGTACTAGAGCGCGAGAGAGAGAGAGAGGTTCACGCAAGTGACATTAATTCACGAAGCAACGCGATTACCGTAGGTGAGTGGAAAACTGCAAATACACGGGGTCAGCAGCCGGCCTTGCCATAAGTACTACGCGCCACACGAAACTCGAGCTTCGACCATACTACAGTGGCTAATCGAGCCGTCGTAAAGCCGCGCTTAGGACTCTAGTAAAATTACACGGACCTCGTTGCATCCCCTTTGGCTGGTCTCCCTTTGCATCAAAGACCTGGCTAGGTCACCGAGGAAGAAGGAAGAGGAACCCCGAGTGAAGGGTCTCCGGGTTCGTGATGCCAGCAGGGAATATATAGAGGAGACGATCGTGAGGCCACAGCCGAGAGACATAACGGCTCTGACTGTCCGTCCGTTCCGAGTAAGGTACGCGGTACGCATGCGTAATGCCGTCGCATTCCTTGCATTGCTGCATCGGCGTTGCTGCTGCTGCTGCTGCTGGGAGCAGCGAGAGAGACCCCCGTGCGTCAGAGCTTTGCTCTTCTCTCGTATTTTACTTCCCTGCCTCTCGCTTAGCCTACGGTACGTCTGATCTGTCTCTCTCTCTCTCTCGCTCTAGCGTCTACCACCACAGGCACTTCCCGAAGATCATTGATAATAGCCCCTAAGATTCTTCTATCGCTCTGCCAGACCTCATTTCATCCCGCTAGACCATACCCGATTCACTGAACTGATCCAGTAGGTCCTATTGATAACGAAAACTGATCTTGCTCGTTCCCCTTCGTCTCTCTACCCAGGTCTGTTGTATTCGCGAGGCACGCACGGCCGGCCGGAGACGAAAGACGATACGAGAAAAGTATCGGCGTGGAATGTCACTAGCTTAGAGAGAAGGTCTCGCGAGTCCAGTTCTCAGAAGCCACGTCGTCCCGGTACGCGACGTGGCCGAGCGCACCCGAGCGATTATAAAGTGCACAAGCAAATGGAAGATGTTTATCCTGGCGATCATGCTTCCCGGAATAATGAGTCTCCATGTCCATACTGGTGGATGGCCATTGCCGATTACTAGATACCACTGTCTTACGTTACAGAGCTTGGTCTGTGTCCATTTAGCATTTTATTTAAACCACTGCCAACCTGAAGAAAAATCTTCGAGTTCAGAAGACCAGGGATGGGGGTACAAATTTTATGAAAAAAAAAAAAAAAATCATTAATACTTTACTGTTTTGGCAATTTTTTTTTTTTATTAACTTTGAGTGGCCGTGCGCTTCCTAGCTGTAACCTCGTGCACTAGGTGCACGGACAGGAACATTTACGAGCAATGAAGAGGATGTGACGTACTGTGTACACCGACGCGACTACTGTAATTATGAACGAGTAGTATCCCCCTACCTATAGGTAGCTTCACGACTACCTAACCTACTAGGCCGAGAATCGAGAGTAGCGAGCGATAAGAGCGTCGCGCGTACGAGTCATGGAGTCACGAGGGTCTACGATCCATGCGCGTTCACTTGTACGAAACGATAAGGGCGACGGAGGAGAAGAAAATTGTTGGATGATAATTCCGAAAATTAATATCTAACCGGTTCTCGACTAGCTTGCATGTGGCGCCATCTTTGGTTCATCCTTGACAACTGAATCGCGTTCCAGTAGCCGTCGTAGACTTTGCTAGCGCGGCGCATTCCTCCACGTATCTGCTAGCCCACATCTGGGCTAGCATCCCCAGCCACCTTCCAGCCACCTCCCAGTCACCCCTGACGACGGTAACGTCGGTTCGTCTTAAGGTAACGCGCGTTTCTCAATATTTCCATTTTCCATTGACGCGTAGCCTCCGCCGTTTCTCCGACGCTTTTTGCCAATATGGCTGCTCGTATTCGTGTGTATTCAACTATGTGAATACAATGATAATGGATGCGTGTCATTGACTGTACAGGTCTGTCCTGGCAGTGTGTGCGGAGGTTGACGTGGAGTTCGGGGCTTGCTCTACCGTTCGCCGGAAGTACTATCGTACCCAACTTCCTTCGCTATTAGCTCACGTCAGAATTGGCTTTCCGTGTCGCGATAAGCGCGGGACAAAGTGCAGCGCTTAAATCGGCTGCGAGTGCTGCTCGTCGGTGCCGGGAGGAAATGAGAATTTCCGATAAACGTTTTTCTTCTTGAGACAAAAAAATTTGTAGAAAAAAGTAAAAAAAAAAAGAGAGGATCGATACGAGCACCGGTCGTACCGATTTAACGATCTCGATGGGTGTATCGAACGTGTGCGTACGAATGCAATTTTTTGGTCACTTCGAGGACTCTGACGCTCTGCTAGACAACAGTTGAGGAGTTGACCAGTCTCGTGAGTAAAATTACGTAAAAATGCGCCCCGAGCAAAAAGAGGGCCCCGACTCGAGCCAAACGATAAGTGTCTCGAGCCATCTCGAAGCTATTCGAACCTGGCCAATATTATGATGCTGCTGCTGCGACGGATGGAGAAAAGAAAACTAGAGGGAGAGGGGGGGGGGGGGGGAAAGAAGGAGACGGTGGGTCCTGCGGTGAGTACGCTCCTTGGCTATACTATAATAAGTCAGATGAAAGGATAGCGCTGAAATGAGATGGTTTCGTTGGCAGCTTTGTTCGACGCCATGTTTAACATAGCACCACCGACATCAGCGTGGAACCGCCTTGCACACTGACAGGAGGCGCGCGGAGACTCCAGACGGTGCCAGAGCGCAGTTTGGACCCAGGTCCTCTTCCCGATCAGCAGCCTCCCAGTTGACTGCTCAAGTGGATGATCTTCATCCGAAGAGTCCTGGCGGCCATTGTGGTCCTCAATTTCCTTGGTAGGGTCCTATCATAATATATATCTTGACTAGGTAGACAGAGGGATACTGAGGGGGGGGTCCGAGATGGGACCCAGTCGTGGTCCAAAGTAGAGAAGGCCAGCTGAGGGTGTTTGCGTTCCCGTGTCTGAGCGACGAGTGGAATCCGCGAGGTCGGATGGAATAAAGCGAGAGGGAAAATAGAGCGGAATAGGAGGGAATAGGAGGGAATAGGAGGGACTGCTGGCGAATAGGAGGGAAGTAACGAAGAGGCCATTGACCGATGGCTCCTCGACCGAGAGTACGCGTGCCCGTCATTCATGAGTGAACTATATAGATGGGAGCTACCCTCATTGACAAAATAGACGTCACGGCGCGTGCGTCCTGACGGGTGATTTCATCCTTTGGTTATTCTAAGGTCGATACGCATGTAAGCTTAAGGCGAGAGGCGCTACGGGGTACGGAGGCGGTTTAGTCGTAAAAAATGACAGACCCAGATTCAGGGAAAAGTGCGCATAGCTTCGTCTTACTCATTGTCAGTACCAGATCTCCTTGAGCGTTTACACGCCGAGGCGACGTTGTAAAGCCGGGTACACACGCGCGACGCTGCTGCAACGCCTTTGCCAACAATCGCATCGTCTCCTCTTCTTTCATTCCTTTCTCTGTGGCCAGGCCAAGCGAGCGGGTACGTGCCACAGAGAGAGAGAGAGAGAGAGAGAGAATGAGCGAGTGGGTGGGAGGGTCGAGAGAGAGAGACAGAGAGAGAGAGAGAGAGAAAGAGCACTGACTTTAAGGCAATTACCAGCGCAGAACTATTAAACGTTCATTCATGATTCTTTATTCGTGAATCGGTCGCGACTCGATTGCACCGGCGAACCCGACTTCCCCTCCCCTTATTCGTTCTTCTCTTCCCCCCTCCGGCACCCAAATCGTTTACTTCACTCGGTGAATTTTTCATAGGAGTGGCTGACACGGGGAGAGCCGTACGATGAGAAAGTCAGCTTTGGGTCTTAGGAAAAAGGGAAAGATTGTATGGGGAGAGGGGGGGGGGGAGAGAGAGAGAGAGAGAGAGAGAGAGAGAAGAAAAAAGAGGGAAGAGAGTGGCGGCGAGAGGCAGCGTCGAAACTTTTTGCCAGGTTTTCCTTGACCGGCAAAGAGAGAACCGGCCGGATCTCCTCAATGCCGATCGGCGTTACGGCCGATCGATAAAATAACAGCTTTTCGCTCGAAACTTCGAAATACCTGACCGGACGTTCGTTCGTGTCCGACGATCTTTAGGAATTTAAGTCTTTGCCGAGACTCAATTTTTCCGAGGTTCCCGGGCAAACGAGGACAAAGTAGATCAGGATAGTAACGAGAAGGAAAGAATGAATGGTCGATTCCGTATTCCCTTAGCGATACTCGGTCGGGATCGCGTCGAGAATGACAAAGTCGAAACGATTTCATAGAGTGACGCACGAGTCTTTGGTATTTACGACTGGAATTTCCTGCGCTCGATTCCACTGCATACTTAGGCATCGTTCACAATCCCAGCGACACTTTCCGTTGGCGCCTCTGCGATTTCGCGAATTAATCAATTACCATACCGCGCCATTAGCGTCACGTAGCTCCTCGAAGTCTCGTCGCGGCGACCTGCGAGGATCGACGAACGAAGAGCGAAGGGCGTCTCTGCGCGGCACGTGTGGACTCTGCCTATCGGCTGAGATTATCTTATGGAGTAGAGTGCAGGAGATTCATTCATAACTGGGAAACTTGGTCGACCTTTACGAGAGTCTCGTATGGCTGCTGGTTACTGACTATATATCTCCGTGTATATATATATATATATATATATACCGACTGGTCCAGTGGCTGTCGACCGGCAGCCAACAGCATCCAGCTACCTCGTTAACAACGTATCCTGCAGGAGTGTCTACTGGCTGGCACTAATCAAGCAGCAAGATTGATCCTCGTGACTCTGCCAGTGGATCGATTAATTTCAGGTAGAGTCTCAGGATGAAAATTGTACCGCGTGTTCCGAAGACCGATGAAAAGGGATTCCTGGATTTATCGACGATAGATAAATAAGTTTAGCCGAGCGTCAAGGGATTACAGGTACTGGAACTTATTTATAAAGTGACACATGGCTCGAGTACCTTTTTGGCTGGCCCGATAAAATTATAAAAACGCCGGACAATCGTCGCTGACAATGAGTCAACGTGGCTATTTTCGAAATAGATCACGCAACGGCCAGGGCCTCGTCGTTTCTTGGTACAGAAGAGATTTAACGAACGGCGGGGCTTTCGCGAAGATGCGCCAACGGGAACGCCGGATCGATCGACGGGGGTGAAAATATCGGCGAGGGACCCCCACGTGGCGACGGGAGGAGGAATCTGGAAAAGCGTTAAGGACAAAATGAAGAGGAATTGACATTGGTGAGAATGCGAAGCAGCAGGAAGTAGTTGTAGCCCGTAGATTACTGAGACCAGAGCTAAACCCTTTGGTGCGCGAGTATATATAACGGGGAAATGATAACCCGTATCATGATCCAATGTTGCCAAGTCGAGTTCCCGTTTTACACGTCGGACGTTACATAGCGAAGAAATAAACACTGCCATTGAAGCTCTAAGAGTTCGTTAACGTGTAATCGCAATTTTGAATAATTATAGGAGAGGGTGGGGGGGTGGATAAAAAAAATTGCACAAATTCGAATAGGGATTTTAAGAGGATGAGAAAAGATCGACGCGAGCGAACGTTCGTTCCGTTCCAATTTCGGGGCACGCGGTGAAATTTGAAATTTTAAGTCCTCTCGATATTTCTTAATTATCGCGCCGGGCAACGCGGTCCATTCATTCCAGAGATTCTTAATGGCCTTCCGCCGTGGCCGGACGAAACTTTAGCGTCCGGCCGCGTCATTTGAATGCGTTGGAATGCCAGTCTGAGGCTGCGGACCGAGGCGGCCCATCTGAAGTTAAGTTAGGTTCGGTTGCTCAACCGACACACCACGCAAACAGCGAGAGAGCACGGGGCAGTGGAGGAAGTGGGCCAGGGGGGCAGGGGGGACCGGAGGGGGGAGAGGGGCCCTGCACGGCGCACAGGTACGCGCTATAGGGCCCCTCTCGTGACATTAGGCCCGCAAGAGATCCCACATCCCAGCGTGCGCCTGTGCCTGCCGCGCTCTCCGAGCGCCTCTGCCTGTGGAAGGAGCTTTCTAGGCTGTCACACATTCCTGAATCAAATTAAAAAACAAACATGCCCTGAGCGAGCCATCGAGCAGAGAGGAAGGGCCCAAGAAGAGGGCCCTTCGCGGGGTTGCATTCTCCGCTCGATTGACTGTCATCGAATATTTTCATTCTCTCTGCCCTCCTCGTCACTGGACTCTCCTCACAGGTATTCGTCCACTCGGTCAAAAATCACGCAATGCAGTCTCTGGCACTGCCCGAGAAGAGTGATCGTCCTCATTGCCGGTAGGGCGAGTGGCGATCGATTTAAAAAAAAACAGGTCAACACTCGGACGCTCTTAGTGTCAAAATCGAAGAGCACGGTAGTCGTGTCGAAATCCTTGAACGGGAGAACGTTTCGTTGCTGGGAAGAATCGGGCGCGCGAGGTTATTGGGAAGGTGAACGCTTCGCCTCGAGTGCGCCCTAATAAAGCAGAGAAGAAAGAAGGGCCGCTTCCAGGAATCGCACCATCAGATATGCGTCTGGGCGTCGGTGGCGCCAGAGGGCCGTGGCGGACCGGACGCTAACTACGGCCCTTACCATATCCTCCTCGTCTCGCTTCATTTTACTTCCACCTTCGTTCTTTCTACTCCTCGCTAATCCCTTCCTCGGCCCGTAAGTTCCTCTTGCGCGCCGATCGTCAGACGCGTCGGAGTCTCCGGGTGTTACTGCAACACCTGGCAACACTTTTGTGTCAACACACTGGCTCCTACGAGAGCAGGAGTACTTTGCTGGGCGCATTCCTTGTCACAATGATAAATACCACCCAGGCTATTCCTCCCGTGGCCCTTCGCTCTACTTCGTCGTTCAGGTATTACCGGGTGTCTCCCTCTGTCGCCATCTTTCTTCACCACGCTAGGCATCCTTCTCTCCGCACCGACGGTGCAATTTATATTTCCACTTCGGGACGAAATAACGGCAGTGCGACATCCTGCGACGTTTCACAAAACTCCGCCAAAATTCTTCTCCTGTCTCTTATCCGTCTTCTCTCCTATGGTCCGTGTCTATAAAACTTTATTGACAAGGAGCAGCAGACTTTTTTTTTTGGGATGAGAAGAAAACTGGCCCTTTGGAACGAATCGGTGTATGTAGGTATGCATGGCCGTGAGGTAGGAGTCGTAGTGTCTGGCTCCCGTACTAGGTAGGGCCGCGCTTATAAAACTAAATGTGCGCTAAAGAAACCAACTTGAGAAGACAGGCCTGTAAAGCGCGCAAAGGCACGAATGGGAGGGGAAGAGGGGGGATGGAATGCGCGGCGCCTAGGGCTCGTTGAATTCCAGGGCCACACGTGCCCCCCACCATCCCCTTCGCCGGTCGCCATAAGCCTTCTTCTTCCTTTTCACGTTTCCCCCTGTACCCTCGGTACGATCCACAATCGACGATCCGAGATCCACGATCCGCCATCCACCTTCTTCCTCGGACGCTTCTAGCTCCCATAGGAACGTATAGCACCGTTCTACCACCAATAAAGTTAGCCTCCGGCTGACCGCCGCTTGCGACCACCATGGAACTCATTCATGGGGACCTCCTACCATGAACCTCCTCTCCCTCCTCTCGCCCTCCTTTTCACCTTTATTCTCCAGAGTAGCTTCGATAGTCCCTTTACCAGCGGAATTAGATTACCCTTGGCGGACCCTGCCGCGATCTTACGGACGTTCGTCGCAACCGCTGGCCGCATTCTCAAAGGAGCGAGGACGACAGAGACGCCTGCGGTAGATACGGAAACTCGCGAACTCTCTCGGTGGATAATTCAAACGGTGATCCCGGATCAGTCCGTGGGTCTAAGAGCAGACGTTCTTTCTATCGTCGATGATTAATTTTTATAAGGGCTTTGCTACGTCATGAAGATCAATATCCAAATGTTCATTTTACCTGGATGATAAGAGACTCTGCTACGTGGCGAAAATACAATAAATCTTGTCCCTCGTGACTTTATGCGTTTAATCAAATCGATTAATGACTCGATGATCCACATGGAGTCAAGGAAAATAATATCAAGGACTCGCTATGACTGAGATACGAACGAGTCAGACTTCGATATCGACTCGCTGATTAGGTTCTTTCGATGATTCGAACTCACGATAACGTTGATCTTGACTCGTGGTCCAATAATCGATTATTTCAACTAACACTTGTAGTTTGAGAATGTATTGTATGGATATTGGCTAATATATTACTGATATGTGACTAAGTCGATTTCATGATAAAATATGATTTATCTTAGCCCGACTGAATCTCCATCAATCAAGTAGCTTATTTAATTACACGTATAACATTGAGTCAGATCCAAGTGCCAAGTGGTATTTAAAATTCGTATCTTTTGAAAAATAACCTTTTTTTAACGACAAGACGAAGTGACAGCTCAGGCTCGTATCGCTACACATCTTTTTCCTGTTTTCTTCAGGTCCATCGTATTTGATTTCTGATTAATCATATATTACATGGAACCATTGACAATATGGACACAATACCAGTAGTGATCTTGACGCGTAATTGATAGGCGATACCGAGAAATTTTGCGCAAGTCCTTATGATACACTTAAGATTAGATTATCTGAACAAATTCAAACTACTTCTTCATATGCGCTGGACACGTGAGAATGGCATTCACTGTGCGTCGATAACTTTGATCCGAGTCAATCGAGTCTTTATGGCTTTAACAGGAAAAAAAAAAGAAAAGAAAAAAGATAAGGATTATCCCTTTGTATTCTTACCTCGCACTTTCGAAAGTAGCTGACGAGCTGTTTGAAGCTGCACCGAAACCGACACCAACCGCAAGGCCTTCAGGAATGTTGTGAACCTAAGCACAGATTGATAGACTGAATGACCCAGGAAATTTTAGCATACTTCAAAGAGTCATTTTGTTAGCCATTAAATATTTTTATGCATACCGTGATTGCGACTACCAGAAGTAATATTCTTCGCCATTGTTCGTTTTTGCTATCGTTGTTAGGATCCCCGTAGATGGTTCCAATTTCTTCAGCCTCTGCGTCCCTCTGGATGCTTCCTGTTTGTCTTCTTCTTGCGTTCTGCTCGTAGAAGCCTGGAAAAAATCAAATCTGGAGAATACCAGTTTCGTTTTCGAATATTCTAAGGGACATCAAAACCCCGGCTAGGTACGACGAACGCCGAGAAGATCTCAGAAGTCCAGTCTGATTGATCTGAGCGACTTCGCATGCTTCTCGTGCCGAGGATGCTCTTCTGATAAATGCTAAAGTTCTGTTGTCTTTCGTATCCCAATAATCGATGTACAGGGTCCGTAGACAAGGACAATAAGATCAGTTTACTACGTGGAATTCTTAACGCAGATTCAATGTGAGTAAAGTGTGTAGGTTTTTTTTTTTTTTTGGTATGTTTTATATGCTATGTGACGCTTTGTATTTTAAGGTTAATTATAGTCTGTTTATCATAGGATTGCATTGATTTAGGTTTATCGGTTACAAATTAATTACAGTTTTAAGGTTTACGGTTGCGTTTAAACGGGTCACTCTTATAAATATATATTTGTTAATCACTTCACTGCACTAATTTTATATATCACACGATATTTTATTTTTCTTTTAGTTTTCCGGTTTACACGGCTTATGATAACTTATTGGGGGTTGTTTGTTCTGAATCTGTGTGTTGGATTCCACGCGTACTTAAAAGGGACATCACAATGCATGCGGTAATTACTTGGGTTTGGTAAGATTATCCCATAGGCAAAAAAAACTAGACTCAAACTACTGATTGCATTTGTTAATAGCAAGAGATTGCTATATAATGTAAAATAAGCGTATCGAATACAATTTCGTGCATTTTACTATCTGGGAATAAGCAGCATGAGGGACCTTGAGTAATTCGTAACGCTTAACGCTTTAATTGAATTATTATGGAAAGATGAATAGTATGGGAAGGCGGCAGAGGGGTAGTATTAAGTAAGGGCTATTAAATTTATGTGCTTTTGTTCGATAATTCAGTAATAACGGAAAGCTTATTTCTTTGTCGGTGCTGCTTATTCCTAGATGATGGGCCTATGGGAATTAATGCGTAAGGCATCAAAGCAAAGAGGAACCAGAGTACAATGACATATGTAAACTGATCCCATGTTCCAAGTTTACAAAGAGGACTGCATTTACGTGAGATCTTAAGGAAAATGTATAATAAAATTTACATATGATGAAATACCATCGATAGTGGTTGATTCTGTAATTGAGTATATATTGCCGCCATAAATTTGTGCGTTGTTAATTAAATTGTTATCGTTTAGATCCTCGTCACTTTTTAATTTTGCAAGGATTTTTCGTCTTTGTTTCGTACCGACTGACTGCATAGCTAAAAGCACATTGGGGGACTGAATGCCAAGGGAAGATATCAACACGTCAGTCCCATATACAAATGCTGCGCCCACGACAAAACCAATGCCAACTGGTATGAATGCATATTTGCTCTCTTCCCCATAGACTTTGCTTTCTGCTGCCAATTTTATCGCTGGCTCCAGGAGAGACCAGTAGCTGGCTGCAATCATCACTCCTGCAGCAAATCCAAGACTGGCATCAAGAAGTTTTCTCTGAAATAAAAAATTAAATTGATTTATATTATGATTTATATTGATGCTGTAAAGTATAGATAGCCTGAGATTATTTTAAAAATTATATCCTATCAATACTATCATTTTCAAGATTAAACAAGGAAAAGATAATATATATTTATCGTTATTCATCATCTATCCACCTGGTTATTTTAATACTATTATCCATTTATTAAGTCTTATCCATTTTAAGTCTCTCATTCATAATGGTGTGAGCTGCATTTATTTATATAGTACATAAAATATTTGATATGTGAAGCTATTGTATTAATACATAATAAAATGAAAGTTATGAGAAGGTAGTAAACATGGAAGGCCAATGTAACGTATAAGATGATATTTTTTACGTAAGAAGGTCAGTACGCTCGATCTGAACACTATATATTAAAATGAAAACAATAATTGGAGCCATGAATATATTTTACTAAGATAAAAAGCACGTACGGAGACTAAAGGTATACTGTAAATAAGTTCCATCCTATACATTCAATCTTAAATTAATTAATAAAATTAACTTTAATATGCAGTTTCTGAAAATCAGTAAAACAACAGATATCCTTCAATTATCGAAAGTTGTTTTTGTGGAATTTGTTTGCCAAGTAAAATATAATATCGAATGCCATCCCACACTAAAACTATTTTAAGCTACAAATTTTTATAAAAAGCCAAAATCTTTTCAGATTCTGCA
The DNA here is from genome assembly GCA_031762395.1 of Calameuta pygmaea. Classification (NCBI taxonomy): domain Eukaryota; kingdom Metazoa; phylum Arthropoda; class Insecta; order Hymenoptera; family Cephidae; genus Calameuta; species Calameuta pygmaea. The sequence goes on along the minus strand of JASANN010000278.1, from coordinate 1,164,613 downwards.
AACTAGAGAGTAAAGAGAATAAAAATTTATAAATTGTATTGTTATTACACGTATTATTACACGTTATATTATGTCAGGTTTTTAATAAAATTTTCGTGTGTCAAGGAACAATTAATTTTTTTCAAGGAACAGCACTCGAAACCTCAATAAACTCGGATAAAAAGTAAAGATCAGGCGTTTATTTGAAAATTTCCAAACGAAGAATTAATTCATCAATAAAATCATAGGAAAAAATCACCTGTTTCCCGCGAATGACAACTACGAGGGCGGCTCCGGCAGCCGTGAGTCCCCACGTGAAGAGGGTGCCGAGGAGCGCCTGCGTGACCGGAGAGTATCCCTTGAGCATCTTTTTCTGGTAAGTTGTGCTCCTAGTGGAAAATTCGTGCTCTCCCTGAACGTGAACTGACAGGAACTGTTTCGCTTCGTTTAGTGGGATACGAATAACGCAGTCGTGCACTTCAGTCCCCCGTGCTTATCGCAACCAGCAACATCAACATCATCCACCACCACGATCACCACCACCACCACCACCACCACCACCACCACTAACAGCACTTCCACTGCCACCTCCAGCACCTCGACCTACCACTGACTACTAATACTTTGTGTCAGCACTAGCCGACACTCGCCCTCGTGTTCCTGTAACCCGCGCCAACTGCCAACCATCAATTGGTCAAACCACCTACGAGAAATGATCCTTCTCCAGGCTAGCGACTGGCTGTCTGCGTGGCGACTCGTGTTCTGCTTCACTGCCTAATCACACATGATTCATGTTCACTATTAACTGTTCTTCACTGTTCGCGTTGACGATCCTTTATCAGCGTAGAGTAGCGTTTTCATCCAAAGGAACACTGATGGTTGACTTGGCCCCGACCTCGTTTTAACTATCGGCACAGTGGACGGATATGCTCTGCTTTTGGGCTTTCAGGTTCAGGCTTGCTTAGCTGGAGAAGCTTTGGGCGAGATCGTCGCCATCCTTGAAGTTACCTTAAACGGTAGAGTGCTCTTTAGCCTAGACGATGCAAGCTTCTCCAGGGGATTGCCTGAGCTGCTAGATTCGACCTGGTGCAAGGGATGTTACGGTATTCACGAGTTTTCACTCGCGTTCACAAGTGAATATTATCTGGCGCCACAATCGGTTTGAAGCAGACGACTTTTTCCTGACGTGCCGCCTGTCAACGTGGAAAATGGCGTCTGCTTCGGTAGGTACCACTACGATTTGCTTGTTTGCTTTATTGTTTTTTGCGTGCAGGTGTTGAACTTAGAGCAGTTTGATTATCGAGACTTCCTTAGGGTGTCGTCTTGGGGTAGAGAGAGACTTTTAGCGAACCCACGGGGTAGTTTGTATTTTTATATTTATGTGGTAATCAGTGGTGGTTATGTGTACTCTGACAGATGCGTTATGCATGTGACGTGAACTACGTGTTGGAACAATTTTGAGGATATTTCTTCGTTTTACATCCTTTTACCATTTTTGTGTATAATATGTTATTTTGTCTTTGTCCAAGAGATTTGACACTTCCTGAATCGTTTATATTATTCACTGGGTTGAGGACATTTGCACGTTGCATCGCATATTAGCGAGAGCCAAGATACAGTCCCTTCGGGATGATGTTTCCTCTTATTTCCAGGTTCCATTACTGATGGATGATGATACGATTGGGTTTGGCGAGGAGGATGAAGCTGTTCAGCGTGGGGATAAGCTAAAGTAATGTTTAAATCTTAATATACATTGAAATTACAATCATTTCAGTTTATTTTTTGTAGCTAGAGTTAGCTTTCCTTACAGTTTTTGGTATTAATTGAATATATTGGTCTTGTTTCAGGCATCCATATGTGACAATGTTTCATTTGGCATTCCGAGTGACAGCAATCGTTGTTTACATGCTCTGTGGATGGTTCTCAGATAGCTTTATAGCAAGCTTCGTTACTGTAGTACTCCTTTTATCTATGGATTTTTGGACAGTAAAAAACATCACTGGTAGATTAATGGTTGGACTAAGATGGTGGAACTATGTAGATGATAACGGCAAGAGCCACTGGGTCTTTGAATCGAGAAAGGTTTAGTTGATTTCTTTTATAATTTAGTCATATCTGTTATTCTATAAATTACCATCGCATGAAATGTATTAAATAATTTATTAGAAGAGAGTCTGGCCGAGGTGTGTCTATCTGATAACTCTTGCTAGCCCATGGCCAGTAAAACCTGCCTGAGCACTTTCAAGGTTTTCCAGCTTTCACATTTTGTGTCCTTGACACTTTCTCTACTGGCATTTACTACTTGTACTCTTTAATTATATAAAAAAAAAAGTAAATGAGGCATTAATCGTGCATAGTGTACAGCAGCATAGATGCTCAGTTGTTAAAAGAAGAAATTAAAAAAAAAATTATATTTTGTTAAATATATGCTGTTATGTGCCCTCTGTTTCAGGGTGCCCAGCAGAATCGCATAAATCCAGCTGAAGCTCGAATTTTTTGGTTAGCGCTGATATTGTGCCCATTGTTATGGTCGATATTCTTTATTATCGCTCTTTTTGGATTAAAATTCAAGTGGCTTCTTCTGGTTTGTATTGCCATAATTTTAAATGGCGCCAATCTCTATGGCTACGTCAAATGCAAGATGGGCAATAATCAGAACATATCAACAGCCACAAGCGAATTTTTCCGAAAACAAGTAATACAAAACGTAAGTTAAAAGAATAAGAAAAAGCTTTACTTTAATTCATTCCTTTCTATACATATTTGATTTCAGGTGGCGTCGATGATGACGAAGAGTCCTCCCACCACGAATCCCACCAATCAGGCAACAAATATAATATAATTTTTTATGTGAATCAATGTGACATTACTTTAAAACCACATGATCCTTCCACATTTGTCGTTTCAATCGTTGTACATAATATTTGTAAAGAATAACATGTGAAAGAGGAGTAAAAAAAAAAGAATGAAAAAGTGTAATAAAAAGGAAATTCGAATGGTGTAATAACTAGTAATCTCTCTGTGCACGTACATGTTAGTTATGCTATTTTATTGATGCCACAAGGCAATACATAATGTACATGGTATTTCTCCTTGTCAACAGACTTCCTCCTATTACACAATATTTAATTTGTATAATCGTTAATCAGTAACATCGTATTTTAATATGCCGCCTCAGCCTGTTGTATTCTTTCTGGCAAGAAAGTATCACAAAATAATTTCGCACTCTCTCAACGTTACTTAGTATTTGACTCTCTTGAACCGCTGTTCCTGTTTCTTTTTTTAGTTTACTCCATCCGTCTCGTGGTCTTTTGACCGATGCCAAAACATGCGTCCGCATATTTATTTAGACGAGTTAGCTGCATCAGTGCCCCAGCAGCTCCTATTTAATATTGCGCGGAGCACAGCCTATTCTGGCGTCATCTTATTTACCTTCTCTCGACTATAACGTATGTCCCTATTATAAAGCTGCAAGGTTTCACAAAGAAGAATACAACAAACCACACATTTCTATACATTCTGGCTCTCGGTTAATTTTCACTTTTTTTTTTTTTCTATTCCATTTTCATCGAAAGAAGAAACTTAGCCACTAACGACAGACACGCAGCTAAAATACAAGAGAACAACGTACACGCAAAATTGTCAGGTGTCACCATGAAGGGGATGCTTGGTAGTGGTTGTGGCTGGCGGTAGTGATAAGGCTGGGGACGGTGGATAATGACAGTGGTAGCGGTACAAAAAAAAACAAAAAAAATAAGGACGCTTACAATCCATACTATAAATATACATCGTGGACTTTTTCTTTCTACTATAATTGCATAAATGCATTGGATCTGCGGGTGACGTCAATTAACGCTATCAACACATAACTAGCGATATGCTTACCCCGGTAAATTCAGTATTGTTTCTTTTTATTTACTTACAATTTCTCTTTAATCGTCGCCGCTTTGTTCTTCTTGCTCTTATCCATCACCGCAGATGGGACTTAAGTTAAAAGAACAAATTGTTCAATCAATAAATTGTTCGAGTGTCGAGTGATTACTTAAAATTAAATGTGGTCGACGTAGCCAGCGCCTCTGACGGCGCTCGCCTGAACTTACGAACGCGAATAAAATGGCGGACATCGAACTTCGATGAAACGAACGAACGACAGAGATCGATGAATCGAATGATCGCGAGCCTCCCATGAATTCTATAAACTAAATATTCTTAAGAAACATTAGCATGCAAGTTGATTTGTAAAAATATATAAAAAACACGACGTTACAAAGTATAAAAAAACGTTAAACAAGCTAAATATGCCGTGAGTTAACTTTTTATCGGGGGGGTGTGCTGCTTCGACAGGATAGCCAATTTCTGACTCGTCTATTCACTGAATGCCGTTTCCCTTCCTTCTCCACATTCAATTTCCTTTCGTTTCGAAAACGCAGAATTTAATCTGGATGAAGCAATGAGTGGCAAAGCCTAGCCTCCCTTATTAAATATTTATTATCTTCCTAACTTGCAAAATATCCATACAATCTCGATTCCCAATGTCCTGTTCCATTTGTGTTTTCTTCCTAAATTTGTTTTTCTTCTGTATCTAGTTAGAATAATATTTATAGTAACATATATATATATATATATATATATATTATATATATATATATATATAAATATGTCGCGAAGAGCAGTTTTGAGAACACGCGACACTCACAACGGCGAGCCGATGTATTTTCATCTTAAAAAAAAAACTAAACCAAAGATGTGGCATTTAAATTCTAACCTAATCTAACCTAACGAACTACTTCATGGACCATTAGAATTTCGAGTGTCGAGCATAAAAAATTTTTCGAAAAATTCTGCCAAACGGCCAAACGGTCCTGAAAAATGTCAAATCTCCGGGAAACTGGCAATACGTAAAAAAAAAAGGTCCTGCAAACTGCCTTCTAACATATTTATATATATGTATATATTATTCGTTATGTATGTATATAATGCTATTAATGACAGACGGTGCATTTATGTACACATAGTCGTGAATTTCCGCAGGGCCCTCGTCTAAGTATAAGAGTATAAAAGGAAAGAAAAACTAAGAGAAAAAAAAAACGTAAGCTCACTAATCCGTGGCATCGTAATCGGCATGGAAGAAAAGCCACACGTGGGCATCAGTGAGACAGATGACAATAAATTCTACTTTAACATACTAGCGGAATGGAAGTGTCGTACGGCAAAGGTAAATCTAGATCGGCATCGAAATCGAGATCTAGAAGCTCTTATCTATGTTCTCTAAATCCTTATAATAATCATAACTATTGTTTCTCACAGACATTTTTCCTTAGCCCAAGATACAAACTAGAGAGGCTTGATAAGAGGTCAAAAGGCTATAAACGAAGACACGCTTATTGTCTTTACAGAATAGAAGAATTTGAAGAGAGACAAATTGTCAACAAGAAAGAGCTTAACAAGGATCTCTGGCGGTGGAAGGAAGATCGGTGCTTTGTATCGATGATGCGCTCGATATAGATAACTGATAATAGAGATAATTCTCGATTTCGAGGTCGATGACGAAAATGATGATAACAAGGGGTCGTTGGAAAATTTGATTGAACAATGAAAGTCAATCGCTGCCGGATTTGTGTCGTCGCGTCTTGGAATGTGAACAGTGTAGAGGAACACGCGAGGAAGTTAAAAGCCTCAAGTGGAACTTTGTACACGCTTCGTCATTGAAATGACGATAATGACGATAATGACGATAAGGAGGATAACGACAATGAGGGCGCCGTGAGAAACTCAGGTGAATCCAACGTACAGTGCTTCTCTATTTAAACTATTATTTGATACAGAGGTCTACACCGCAGAACACAGTGCAACTCCCGTTAGCTATAGGCACCGCTTTCTCTTTATTATTTTTTTTCACTCCTTCACCCTTATCGCTTTCTTTTTATTCCTCCCTCACTCTTATCCGTGTTTCCCTATGGCATCCTTAATTCTATAGCTTACACCGATCGCTTACGTGGCTAGATAAAGTTACGCTAGGTAGGTAATGAGAAGATCCCTATCGTGCGCAATGGACTAGGGCATTAATAATTGTCGATTTGGCAGTATGGCAATTTTCTTATCAGTGAGCAGAAATTTTCATATCTCCTGTTCGCACGGGAGTGCTTTCTCTTTCCTGTCGCTTGTCTTGATTCCAAAAAAAAATTGCAAAATTCATTTCTCTCATGCACAGCGCGCACAGTACCCCGTTTAAGTACTTTGCAGACCGTGTCAGGAGGGTTGAATTCAATTTCTACTTTTTTTTTTTTCAAATTCTACTTCCCTTCGATTCTTGCCCCTTTTTTTTACAGTTTGCCTGTCTTTCCTCTACTTTACTCAAAAAATTTTTTTTTCCCTTCTATTCACCTAAAATGATATTCTCGCTCTAGGTTAAGGAACGACGCGAAAGAGGCTTCAAAACTGGCCCAAGGATTTCGTCGTCTAGAGAAAGATTCTGGTCGTTTTGATATAGCAATCGATTAGTCTAGATAAAATTGAACTAGCTACATATGATAGTTGATGAGATTTCGATTCTCTATTAAAGGGTCATCAAAAAGGTTTTCGACTCTCGGGAAGTGACGTAAATTGATCTGATCTCGAGGACATTGGATTCGCGTGTGCGCATTTGTATCTTGGATATGTTCTAGCTCGAGATCGATTATCGAATTACAAAGGAGTCCATGATATTTCATTGAGAATTCAACGAGAGAGAGAGAGAGAGAAAGAGAGAGAGAGAGAGAGAGAGAGAGAGAGAGAGAGAGAGAGAGAGAGAGAGAGAGAG
>JASANN010000278.1:1108850-1157735 GCA_031762395.1 Calameuta pygmaea | reverse complement strand
GAGAGAGAGAGAGAGAGAGAGAGAGAGAGAGAGAGAGAGAGAGAGAGAGAGAGAGAGAGAGAGAGAGAGAGAGGAAAGGGTTGACCAGGGACAACAACAAGATTACTTAGAGTCAAGATTAGCGGATGCTGGGCTCAAATTCAGAAAAGAGTCAACCTCTCTTAACTTTGATCAGAGTGGAGATAGCTTTGCGATTAATGCGCAATCTACGTTCATATGATTTTCTCATAACGCATACCGATCATTCTCTACAAACGCTATAAGAATGAAATTTTCCTTAGGAAGAATTGCGCGTACCGTGACGACGCCGACGACGATGACGACGACGACGACGACATCGACGACGACGACTTGCCATCGACGAGATACACTTGGCCCATTCTAGTATTTCTTCGTCACTCTCTCACCAAGAAGACACTTGAGATACTCAAGATGGCGTCTCGCTACACAATGTCCATTTACAAATGGATCCTTATTAAGTGCCCATGTGTCCAGCCCTTATTTTCGCTTAGAGAATACGGATTCTCTGGAGTTCGTATATTTTCGCGCACATTTCAATCGTCGTTATCTAAACACGTCGCACTCTTGCTCTCTCAGGATTCTCTCGATTCCTCGAAGGACGTTCACCACGTTCCCTGGCAGCTTCCCTCGGCTCCCGTGAGTCTGCTTGTCAGTTGGCGTAATGATCGAACGAGCCCAAATATTCGAGACTTGCTCGGTAGCAGAATTGATACTGATCCTAAGGATAGAGAAGAAAAGATGTCAGTAGGTAAAAGTCAATGATGTATATATATTATTAATGAAGTGGATACTAGCCTCAGTCTGGACCATGGCTGGACGCTGAGTCCGTAGTATTCTGACAGTCTGGAAGATATCCACAACACCCTCGTACTGCATGCGCTCGAGGACGATGCTGAGCGTAATGAAGACACCGGTTCGACCGACCCCAGCGCTGCAGTGAACCGTGATGGGTCCGTCCTGGCCAAATTGCTCCTTAGTCTTGTGAACCTGCCCTATGAAGTCGATGAACCCATCGCCCGACTTGGGGACGCCCTGCTCGGGCCAGTCCGTGAACTGGAACTGTCTGACCGTGCGACTGGCGCCATCTCGAGCGTCGGTCACTTTGAATTCTCTGAGGATGTACTGAGGCATGTTGTACTCGGCTATGGGATCCACCACAAAGCACTGGTACCGTATTGAGCGATCCGAGGGCCAATATTGGTGACACTTCTCCCTGCCCATTTCCTTGAGCTTCGTCAGCATCACCACGATAGTGGAATTGTGCTCCCACAGCATCCGCCAGAAGTCATCCGTGGTGTCGCTGAGGGGTCCTTGCGTCGCAATGTATGCCCCGCGATAACGATATCCATCTATGAGACTGGCATTTATGTAATCAGATCCCTCTATGTTGCGCTGTGGCTGAAGGCAGACTCTGGTGCACTCGTAGGGAAGGATGTGAACGAGACGATTTTTGTGCTTGTTGCACGGCAGGTTTGCTGAGATGAATCTGGTCGAGTCGGCCTTGATGTTGGAGAGCTTCTTGAACTCCAGTTCCATGCCGGTTATATTGTCGAGCTCGGGCTGGACCAGTTTTTGAATGTGAGAGTGGAGATTCCTCGCCGGCACTTCGGTGTTGCCGCAGATCACAGCTTCCAATAGGGCATCATGGATAAATATATATTGATCTTCAGTCTGGACCATGTAATTGCGCTGAGCTCTGAGGCAGGTCACGTGACCGTAAATGTCAATCATCTTCTCGTGCTTGATCCTCTCCAACATGGAGTCAATCACTATGAAACATCCGGTTCTCCCCACGCCTGCGCTACAGTGAACAACCAATGGACCACTGTCCGGTACGTTCAGGGACTTGACTCGGCGTAGGAACTGAAGGAATGGCGCTGGATGTTCCGGGACACCATGATCCGGCCAGGCCGTGAACTGAAGTTGCTTGATCTCGCGTCTCTCTGAATAACCTGCTCTGCAGACTTGGAACGTTCTTATGCAATAGGTAGCCAATTCCTGGACGTCGCTTATCGTCACAGTCATCTGCCCATAAGTCTCTGATCCTCTGGTTGGCCAGTACTGATCGCACTTTATTCTAGTTCTCTCCTCCAGTTTGGTCATCATCACTATGGTGCTGCTTCTCAATTCCCAACACATTCGCCAGAAGTCTGCGAAGGTCTCTTGGAGAGGACCCTGAGTGGCGACGTACGCATTTTGTTTTCTGTATCCGTCGCAGTAATTTGCATTGATATAATCTGAGCCCGGGATCCCGTCGATGGTCTGCAAGATAACCCTGGAGTGATCATAGGCGATCACGTTGGCGTATCTGTTCTTGGGTGTGTTCACTTCCATGTTCGAATGGTCCCAAGTGAACTGTTGACCTGGTTCAATGGATTCGTATTCCTGGCTGAACTTCAAGTTGTCATTTGCCTTTAGTCGCTCAATGTGGTTACCCAGTTCGCTGATCGGGATTGGTGGGTGTGAGATCATTCCGGGCGTTTGAAAATTGAGTCTGCGAATTTCTACAGGATCTGAGGGTGCGTGATTAGAACTTATGTCTGCCGCCATCAGTGGACGCGTCACGGCTGCCTGGTCTGGCGCTTTGCACGGTTGTCGTCTTTTCTTTATAACAAAGAGAAGTACCAAGAAGACGCTGACCATCAAGGCTGCTATTATGGGACCCACTACCCAAACCATTCCTGGCTCTTGTCCGCTGGTCTTCACGGAGACCTCCGGATTTCCGTCGACCGGGGTGTTGGGATTGGGACGACGTGGAGGCTCACCAGGTGGCACTTCTCTCATGTCCAAGGCCAGGTACTCGGAGAATGGGGAAGAGGTGTAGAGATGCTGTAACAAATAAACACCAATCAGTTCAGAAGGTCTCGATCAGCAAATCGTTCTACAGCGAGCATGAAAATCGTAATACTTTCTCACCTTTCTTGGAGTATCAACGACAGCTCGCACGAAGATCCGGTATCTCTTATTCCTCTCCAGCTTCTTATTCTCATAACCTTCGTAAATGTCCCCGTTACCTAAATGGAAGGTATAGGGAATGTCTCTGTGAGGGAATTTCGCAGCAATGTAAGGCGCGTTCTCCCTCTCTTGTTTGGCTACTTTCCCGGTGATCATATCTTCGGTCAGCTCGTCAGGTTGCTTGTGGGCAGTCGACTTGTCTTCGGGTACAACGATGAGGTAATAATGAGATATCGGACCATATTCCTCTGACGCTTGGGGCAGAATTACTTGTATCTCAGCACCATTAAGGACACCATAGAAATCAGGTTTGACCATCGGCTTCGGAGCAGCCATCTGAGTGGTGACAGCTATTTTAGCTGGTGGCTTGTACTGCCCATCAGGGGGAACCGCACTGACGTTGACGTTGTAGGTGGTGAAGGGTTGCAGCTCATTGATGGTCGTCGACGTCTCCTGGGGGTCCAGTAAAATCTCCTTTCGCGGTACCACCTGAATCTGGGTCATACCCTGGGAGTCAACGAACTCCTTCACAGCGTCGAAAGACACTTTATACTTTATGGGATTGAACCTGATTGGGGGACTCCAGGACAACCTCATGGAGTGCGTGGAGGACTCGGGTGCTCTTAAATTCAGGGGAACTTCTTCTGGCTTAACCTTAACTGTGACCTTTACACTGAGACGACCAAGACCCGTCTTGTACCTGACCGCCACGGCCACCGCGTACTGGGCATACTTCTCAAGGTTCAATAGGTCAGCTGATTCCGTCAGGCCGACCGTCTTTTGCTTCCACTCGTCAAGATCCTCCACGGCTGTCATCGTGTAAAATATCTGATAACCGACTATCTTGTTGCGGTTTGGAACAGGTTCCCACCAGACCTCCACGCTGGATTCGGAAGTGGCTATCGCGTTTACCGATATCGGGGCACGTCCTATGTCCTTGTCGGTGACTATCATGATCTTCTCAGAGAAGGGTCCAGTTCCCCTAGACGTGTGCGCCCGCACGTGAAACATATACTCGGTGTTCTCTTCGAGATTCGTGAAGACGGCTCTGTTCTGGGTCGTGTTGCGCTCGATCATCGGCGAGTGGTCGTTCTTCTTATGGAATTGGACGTCGTACCTGATGATCTGCCCGTTTCTATGATTACGCAAGGGCTTGTCCCAGGTAACGCATACCGTATCAGGTGTTTGGAAGTGATAGGACAAATTCGTTGGGGGTCCAGTCGGTTCACCCTCGGGACTGAACCAGTAGCGAACAGCTTCCTGACCAAAACCCATTTTGTTCTGACCAGCCACGCGGAATTCATAGTCCACGCCACGTTCTTCTGCAATACAAAGATACAAGGTGGCTATTTTTTACAAGTCCCATTGGTACCAAATATGACATTCGATATACGACACCCGATATACTTTTCTAAAACAACATTTTATTTTAGCTCCTAGCGAACTTGCCTAAATCAGTTATTTTGTACGTGTGCTGTTGGGTGTTTGAGATAAATTTCTCCTTCAGGGTCTGATTTTTAATTCCATATCGAATTCTATAGCCTAGCAGCTCCCCGTACGTCTGGGTCGGTTTGACCCATTCTAGCTCCAGGACAATAGGATCTCGATCCATCACCCTGAAAACAAAGTAGAAACAAGGTAAACAAGAAATCCTCGTTAAATGAAAAAAGAAAGGAAAAAGTCCTCTCTCTGCGAAGAAACAAAAGGTAAAAAATCCTCTTGCACTCACTTGACGTTGACGTGGGGTCGGATTGGCACCCCACCAGGAGTTTTAACGTGTACGGGCTGCGAACGATCCCCGTCACCCTTCCTAGTAAGGGCAGCCACCTGAACGGAATATTTTGTGTCCGGTTGGAGGTCGGTGACATTGAGCTCCAGTACCCCATCTTCGTGGACGTCGCGCCGAATTGGATCATTCAGCAGATCTTTTCCCTGAAGTTCATGAATAAGGTATGATTATGCAAAATTTGTTATATATATATATATATATATATATATATATATATATACACACATATATGGTAAATGAAAATACGATTTACCTCCTCTCTGACTTCTTGGACGTGAATGTGATAACCGCGAATAACGCCATTTTGATCTTTGGCACGAGGCGGTTTCCACTCGACGTGAATCGCCGTGGAGTTGATCGCCGTCGCTTTGACGTCTTGAGGATCGCCCGGCACTGCAACGCAACTTCATATTAATCGACGTCCTTGAAGCGCCGCGACGTTAGCTGCTCTACAGACACTCTCACACATACAACGCAATCGAATTATGATTAACATGATATAACGTATGGAAACTGAAATTTGAAAAATTAAAAAAAAAATGATAACGATCTTATGCGTTAAAAAAAATAATTTAATCAACGATCAAATGTGTCAAACGTCATCGTCCTGATTATCGAATGACTTTTGTCTTCGTCGTGAATTGCAGGTCCAACGTGTCGGTCGAAATTGAAAGACGTCTCTGAAAATATGAATGAGAAATAAAAGAAATTTGGAAAATAGTGAAAGTAAGATGGCGTATGTCAAAAGTAGGAAATATTCAATGATAAGTTAAATGATAGCAAAAATAAAGTAAAGCCAAACATAATCACACACACTGACAGCATAAACACGTGACCCATTACTCTAACAGTCTATATAGGTATACGTATATTTTGACGCGTATTTTCGTCCATTTTTTTCAAATAAAATCCATTCCGGATATATCATCCTCCATTTGAATACCAATAATTATATTTCCCGTTAATTATTTAATTGCATGAATTATGCAATTTTTTTTTATTATTTTTTTTTTCAATTTCTATTTACTGCTTCGCGTCTTATTTTCGTCAAAGATGCGTAACGCATGTGTAACGCGGGTAGGTGGACGATAATGAGATAAATATTGGAGGGTCCACACGAGTAGAAACGTCAAAAAAACCGGAACCGAATCGTTATTAATTTTTTGAAAAAATTATGGACCGTCCAGTATACTCGTGATGCACGCATTAAAGAAAACATAAGAGAGGGGTGTGCCTCGAGATAAGGGTTAAAAAAGATAAGCGTGAAACCAAGTACATTCTATTGGGATACATCACGAAAATAAAGATAGCAGCAACTACGATCAAAAATTCAAGAATAATAGAATAGAGTTAAAATGTGCCAAAGAAAATAAAAGGCAAAGAGGCTCTCTTGGAGTAAGACGGCTCCGTCTCACTCGGATTAAATATATATACGTATATGGTATGTATATAGTGTATACATATTTCGAACAGCTCTTTACAACGTCTATGTTTCCGTTTCCTGTCTTACTCTGCTTTTCTTATTTTTTTTTCTTATTATTTTTTTTATTCTTTTCATTTCTTTACGCTACACGCACAGACACAATCGCGCCAGCTGCACACAATATGCATGTAATTAATTGCTAGGGGGTCAAAAAGAAAAAGACAACTTGACCACGAGAGCATCGAGAATTTACACGTTGCCGTGGTTAAAAAAAAAATAAAGACGTCTCTCTTGGCTGCTCGTAAGATCGTAGAAAATTGGAAGGGGGGCGGGGGGGGGGGGGCGAAAAAAAAGAGGGCAAAATATTAAAAAATACGGCTGGTCGGTCGGTAGTCGGCGACGGATGTTAAAAAAACCAGATGTATATATATATATATATTATATATATAAAAAACGAGAAAAAATTTTGGAATCGTATTAAAAACTCGTGTGTGGCACAAACACGTGACTCGCTAAGGAGAATACTCACTTTTCTCAGCTGCGCCCCGAAAGTCGCCAAAAAAGTGGAAAACAAAAAAGATTCGTAAAAATTCGTGTCAATTTCGCTCGTACATGAGTAGATTAGTGAATATCTTTATTTTAAGGCATTTCAATGGGCAGCAATATCTACTTTGCTCGCTGTCAAACTCATAGCCGGCCCGTTCAAATCCTTCGTCCATTCACCGACGCACTCGTGACGCATTCGCACTCTTTCATTCGGCCCGATTCGTTCTCGAACATTTATAAACTTCCGTTCATTTTTCCGCATCCGCATCTACACTTCCGGTCACAGTTGCTTCAAGGTTATCGTTCGAATTTTTAAAACCTTGACCTTTGACCATTTCTCACATTCTCTGCATTCCATTCATTCCTCGGACATTACGTATTACTTTTGACAAAAAATGGCGGACATTGCAATTGGTTTGGATTGCACGTGAAATTTGTTTCTTTAAATCCTCGTTTAAATTAGTTTGCGCTTCGTCGCAGAGAGGCGGGAGACGTGAGACGTGAGAATATTATTTTTTGGCATGCGCAATCACTACTCCAAATATGAAAATCAATTCAAAAGTTCAAAATTCATCGGCGATCTTTGGCCGCCTCGTACCGGGAGGAAAAGAAGAAAGAACAAGTGTACGAAAGAAAATGTCGAGGAGAAAAAATAAAATGGAAATTTTTTTCTTTTTTTTTTTTCAAAATTTTGTCGTCGGGCAACGGTCGCTTTTATACGCTTATTTTTTGTTCCTCCTCCGCGGCACGGCACATCGAGAACGGAAACCTATGTTTACCTAATGCTTACAGAAGGACGTAATGATAATGATATCTAATGATGATAGATAAATGGATAGGGTGGAGCGGAGCTTGAAGAAAAGTGATTTGACTAAACGAGAAATGCCATTTCTACATTAATTATAAAATGCTAAATGGACACTCGTGATAGTAAATCGTTTTTGCGATCGGATGCGTCTGCGTCTGGCAGGCTCGTGTGTTTTTTTTTTTTTTTTGAACGTGTGACGGGTCAAAAGTTTAAGAAAAATACAAAAATCAAAAATTCGGCTAATCGGGTTGAGTATGGGTCTCTACACGCTAGTTGAGGAGCTTGAGGAAAATCACAGCAACAAGTATATATGTATATAAGGTCAGTTTTGAGTTTGGCGTTTAAGGGTCGAATCGCTCAAAATCGTATGTGCGCTCGTCGACGAAGAAAAAAGTATAGCGAAAAAAAAATAAACGTCGGGAGACTTTTTTTTTTGAATTACTCAAAAATGTGTATCATGTCTTTTTTTTTATCTTTTCTTATCATCCAGCCTCATTCACTCTCAAAAATTCAAAATCCCCGTATCCTCCTTTCAGACTGTACCGATTCTCCGAATTTTTCACGGTTGCCATGGCGACGGCAAAATGGCGTCGCAGACGCTTCTTTTTAAGATCCTCGAGATGACGATTGACGAGTCTCAAGTTTGACGAGTCGCGAGTGACGAATTTCTTTTTAAAAATCATTCTTTATGTAAAAATTATGCTGGACAATGAAAAGGGTTACGTAAAAGAGTGCAATCGAACGTAAAATGTAAATATATAAATTATCGGGAACGTTACTCAAAAGGTCATTACATTCCTATGAAATACATACGTGGGTACCACTACCGTTATAAAAAAAAAATATTTTCACGATTAAGTACACAGTGGACAGGTATAAATATTATATAGATATAGATAATGAATATATATATATATAGTAAATAGGCGTTACCGATAAATTGTTCACGTATTCAAATAACAGAGACCAAGTATATATGTGATAACTTACAAGTTTCGAAAGTTCATGCAAAAAAGAGCGACTAAAATTGGTAAATTATCGTAATTGCCATTAGTTACATTCCAGGTAGACGAAAGTATCTTAATAACACTTTACCTGAAAGAAATTGAATCAACTGAAAGAAAGAAAGGTATATTGAAGAAAAAAAAAAAAATAAAGATGGGGACGGGGGGGGGGGGCCACCCTGGGCCAGGAACCCGTTTTTTTTTTTTTTTTTTTTTTTTTTCATAACTATACCACACGTTTATCTCTGAATTAAAGCTCGTGACGTAGGCATATGTTATCACGCGATATTTACGATTTTTAAATTATTATTATTTTTTTTTCTGATACACGAATTTTCGAAAATTCATACTTGAACAGCGTATTGGTATTCAAATGTATTGAAATAATTGTTTATCTCTGATTAATGTTATCCAAATTTGTCAAATATCATCGACAAATTTTTGATATCCTCCTGTCCCGAATTTTCCCTTTTCTTTTTTTTAATTTCTATTTTTCGTTCCGAAAAGGATCCCTAATCGCTCTTTCAGGAGGAGCTTGGTATTCCTTCGAAATCGCAATCACACGCTCGCATTCACACTGTCTCGCTGGCAAACCGGAGGTGTCGAATTTTCGTTAGATTTTTTGTTTTTTTTTTTCCGAAAAATTCAAACGACCTCCGAAGCACGTTCGAATTTGCCGCGCGAAACGCTCTATCGACTCGCAAAGGAACATTCGAAAGTGGGGTGCTCTTTTGGTGCTGATTAAGTGCTCTTTTTGGTGCTCTTTAAGTGCGTCAAAGTGCTCGGGCACACACGACGTGTGAGACTAATTGGTGTGAGAATAAATCTTAATCATCTGTCTTGCTCTCTCCTTTGTACACTGTGCTCGAACAATTATACAGGGTGTACGATAAACAAGCGTACACGCATATACACAGATATATTGAGATATATTTTCGTGATTAAGAGGTGCGAAATACATGTATGCATATACGTTAGATAACTACGCGTTATGCAATATATATATGTATATTATATCGAATAGACAACAGTGTGACAGTTGGTGCCGGTGATGACGACTGAATAAGAAATTGTGCCTCTATATATATTATACGCGTGTGATAATCATTTGCTTTGTGCTTTCCGATAAAATGCGAGCTTACACACGGGAAAGGTGCTTTTGGCTGTGCTTATTATTTTATTTTAAGCTTCGCGTTCGTCCGCCGAGTCTGATTGGCCGTTTGGCTTCCGCTGTCAGTTTGACAGGACCGACGACGTTTCGATGGGGGAAAAAGGGGGGAAACAGAGACATCCGGAGTGGTGGGGGTTGGATTCATGGGCTGGAGGGGGGGTAGAAAAAAATAAAGTCAAAAAAGAGACTCCTGATCGAGATTTTAATTAAATTCAAAATTTCTTCATTCGTGTCAAAATCATCGTCATTCGTGAATTTATCGTATCGCATTCCATTCGATCAAGAGAATGCGGAAGGACAAAACGATAGCGTGCAGTCGGTAAGGAATGTGGAATTGCGGACGGAAATCTTTCAAAATAAATAGTCCCATGCATCGGCATGCCATTCATTGGATTTAATGGAAAGAAATGAATTTTTTTTTTTTTTTTTCAATTCGTGGGAATGGAATTTTGGATATTTTCTTTTCATTATTTTTATCAGTTTTTTTTTTAGAAAAAAAAAAACAAAGTACAGACTCGGCGGATTCCGGCGATAGCGGAACTCGGAATTGGGAGGACGATCGGAATCGTAGGAATGCTGGAATGCAGTGAGTATTTCTTGGCTGTCTTGTGTGGGGTGTCAAGTGGCATGTGTGACGTGTCAATTTTGGGACGAAGGGGGGGGGGGGGCGGGGGGAAGGGGGGAAGAGATTACTCGTATGCGAAATTTAGGGATTTTAAGGGAATCATTGAAACAAATGAAGGCATGCTCTAACATGTGCAAACAATAGAACTAAATTTCAACTAAGGACAGAAGAGCCTTATATCAGAGATATATATAAATATATATATATATATATATATATTCCGTATAAGATATACGTATACTGGTGTATATATATATATATATGTATATATGTATATAATTATGTATATTGAAAAAGAGTTAAGTGCGTTATTATTTGTTTGTGAGATACATTCGCGTGTGGTGCTAGATAAGATAAGCGTTTAAGATGAATCTGTAGGCTGCCCTTACGGCCATCCTGTTTTTACCTAATTTTGTTTTTCCTTTTTCACTGTTTTTTTTTTTTATTTCCAAATTTTCGTAATTCTTCAATGCCATGAAATTGCACTTGCGGTGCATAAGGATATGCAGTGGTGATAGTCCACTGTTTCGTGCATGTTCATAATGATAACATGTATATGTCATAGTGATAAGGAAATTTTGATTCGAAGTACAATTTAAGGCGGAATAGGTAAAAGCAGGTGTGCGAGTGGCAGCCAATTCTATGGTTCATCATTACACGTGGCATAGAAGAGTGAGTGAAAAAGAAAGTGAGAAAGATGTGGAAAGTAACAGAACGAAAGAGTTGAAAGACGACTTTACCGAATATATCACGTATAACCACCCAGAAGGAAGATGAATTATCGTGAGATTAACATATAATTAGGCAGTTAATATGAAACGGTAATGGTAATTTTAATAAACTGTAATAATTGTAATATTTGGTAATGGTAATTGTAATCTTAGGTACTAGCAGTTTTGAAACCTGGCTCACAATCCTCCTGCAAATGCTTTAAAAGGGGGAAGACAAAAAACAGATGCGTGAATTATCATCATTGTAGAGCGTTAGAGAAAAAAGGAAAAAAAAAAAAACAAGAAAATAAAAGAAAAGAATCGGTCCCTCGGATTGGCGAGAAAAAATGACACGGATCCGAGAGGCGAAAAATCGATTATCATAATTAGAGGTAAAACGTGGTAAAACGTGAGAGTTGGAACAAGGCGAGAAAACGTACATATAACAGTGGACGAGAGATTTTGCGGCCCTGTAAAAAAGTATGGTCAGAAAAATTTGTTTAACAGCTGAGCTCAAAAAATTATTATCAGCGTCGAAAAATCCGTGGCTGCGTATACCTGCAAAAAAATTTGTAGGACATAGGAGAATTTTGGGATTTTGGAAATTTCGTACGCAGATGTTTTTTTTGGGGGGAATTTTGGTTGCGACGGGATATAAATTGCGGACGGGCCGGTAGGAACGGTTTTTTTTTTTTTTTTTTGGGTGGGAGTGTTAATAGAGAAAAACTGTTCGGCGCAAAAATTCCAAAAATATAAAATCTCGCCAGCCAAAAAACACGGCCAACGTCGTCAATGTACCGACGGCCAATTGTAAGTGCCACATTTTGCATAGAAAATCGCACGTCGAAAATTCAAAATTCGCGCGGATTTCCGTAACCGCGAATGCGAGCATTCTTTTTTTTTTTTGGCATTTGCTCTTTCACTTCTTTTTTTTGTTTCTTTATCTTTTTTTCTCTCTTGAATTGTAAAATTGGAAAATAATAAGAATAAAAATAACGGGTCTTCCTCCCTCTCTCGCTCCCACTTTCTCAAATCTACGTAACACGTGGTTTTCATACCCACGAGTGACATGTATACGACATAAGGTATAGAAAGAAACATAAAGCTGTGTGATAATAATAACAATAAACGTAAGCTTTTCGTATAAAATATCAAATGTACGTATAAAGACAGGAAATTGTTGTGACGTAGTGAGTGAAAAGAAAAAAAAAAAAAAATTTGCAAACCAGGAAGTGGTTGGTCGTTTGAGTGGGAGAGGTCGAAGAGACGTTAGCGGAATCTGAAATCGGAAAATATAATTAATATTGACAACTGTACTCTGGCAGCAATAACAAATCGTTGGCATCCCGCACTTATCGAATCGCGAAATTTAGAAAATATTTTTGGCGGGCTTTTATATTTTTGGCTCCGTTCGTCTTTACGTGGTGGACGCGCATTGACGAATCGGAATTTCTTATACTCCCTCGCACAATCCTCCTTAACAAACATATCTTTCCAGAAATAAAAAAAAAAAAAAACAAAAAAAACAATTTGTCTTTCATCGCTTCCGCGACATTCGCGTCCGCAACGTTCAGTCCGCGAGACAGTACCAGATCGTAAGAAGCCGTTCGATCGAGAATTCATGAAAATTGAATGAAAACGCAGAGAAACGATCAATAAAAATCGATTAGCAAGTATCGATCGATCGATAGATGGTATTGACCCTTGACCGATCACCGCGGGATGCGCAGGGCCCGACTTAGCACGTCTACGGTCCTGCTACGAGAAAATGAATCCCTTGCGGACGCAAATCGAGTGACAAAGAATAATTGGTCAGGCCAATGATACATACCATCTTCGTGAGTTCTGACAATGATAGGATAACAGGGAGGCCCATCACCTACGCTGGTCCCAGCCAGAACCCAGATCCGATACTCGGTCCACTTTTTGAGCTCGTCCAACACAAATTGCGTGTCGTTCAGCTTGATAACCGTGGCTTCCGAATCGGAGCGGCCGCTCTCGACGACTTGCAGCTTGTAGTAAGCGATTCGTCCGTTGCTACGATCGGCTGGCGGGGGCTCCCAAGAGACCAAAATGGTGGTAGGCCCGGTCGCTTTTCCGGTTACATTGCGAGGCGGAGCCCCGGGGACTGTATAACACTCAGTTGTAGGGAGAAACGAAACGAAGAATGGGTGGTGGGGGGGGGGGGGGGGGTGAAAGACAATTTATCGAGAAAACTTTTGAGAATAGGAATGAGAGACTCCGGTGAGGTTCACTTTAAAGGACGTATGCATCTACATGCCAGACACACTCTGCTCCCTTTGGCTGGCCTGAGCACCATCTTCCCTGCTCGGGTTTCCCGTGGCTCTCCAGTCCAGCCTGAAGTTCGTCCCGATCGATGGCCTTTCGAAAAGAACTCTTTCAACGCGTCACTATGGGTTTTAGCCCGTGGCCAACTTCAGGCTCCAAGAGAGAGAGAGAGAGAGAGGCGTCGAAGACGATGCCAAAGCTCAGACAGAGAGTGGCTGGCATATGGATTGAGCAAATAAAGGGGGGAAAAGAGATTAAAAAGATAACAAGGTAAAAGACCAAAAGTAAAGGGTTGGTTATCAGTGCAAGTAATTGATAGAGACACTTTAGGAATGCGCTCGAATGATCCTTGAACAGTCGAAAACATGCTTTTGATATCAGAGTATGGCTCTTGGCCTTGATAATTTTTAATGATCGCAATGAAAAAGGAACAAGAGTAAGTATATATAGTAAGAGAGCACGAGGATCCTCTCGCGACTCCAAAAACCATAAAGTTATACGTATGAAGTACGTACGTATGAATCTTGAATATCTATATAGTATATGTGTAGTATATAGCATATAGTATATATACACAACGAAAGAACGTGGTTAAACGTAAGAACGTAGCTAAATCATATCATATATATATGTATGGTTATTGAGAATGTAAAAAAGAGGTGCCCAAAATGCACACATATATCGATGCAGTGCGTCAGTGCAATTTATATGTATATATGGTATGTACGTATATATATATGTATATATATATAAAGTGGCATCCAAAAACGTTTCTCTTTGCAACGCATGCAGTCATTCTCACTCTCCCACACTTGGTTAGGAAATCTAACGGGTGTCGCGAGTCGTCCCTGAGGACGGGGTCCCCTTTGGGAACCCCAGAGCGACCTCAGGGACGAATCGAGACCACGCGGCGACCCGGTTCACATCTAGCTGGACCAGGTGTAGACTGTTGTGGGGGTCTACACGTGGTCACATATAGATGCACGTATGCACGTCATTTTTGTCATACGTGATGATGCAATTTCTCTTTCGATTCCCCTCCTCGGCCCCTCTCACTCTCCCTCCATCTCCCCCTCTCCACATCATTTCTTTTTTTTTTTTTACTCCAAGATTCAATAACACTCCGAGTATTAGCTTACGCTACTTGCGGGGAGCGTCTAGCGCTACTTGGTGTTATCACTCCTACCTGCTGTGCCCTGGTCATGATCGGGTCGCGATCTTCAGGATCGTCATACCTTCCCTATGGAGAAAAAAATTCTAATCGATCCTGAAAGATCGCGACTTTTCACGATCGAGTCCTTTGGCTTTTTTGAGTTTTTTTTTTTTTGGATTTCCTTTGTGTCCTTTTTGCTAATTTTCCTTTGCTTTTCTTTTCTCCTTATCCTTCCCTTTAAGTTGGTACTCCTTGCTGCCGTTTGCCCACCCTTCCTTTATTGCTTACCGTACTGCTTCGTGCGGACCGGATACGGCGTTGTGGTGGCGCCTTCACCCCTTTGACTCCTAGCCGCCAGCCAGACGTAGTAGAGAGTGTTCGGGTAGAGACCAGTCAGCGTGTAGTTCTCCGTGACGCCGATTCTTCGATGATGCTTCTCCTGAAAATAATGACTCGCAAATTGGGAACACTCGTCGAGTAGCATCCGATGACGATCCGGATCCTTCGTTACCTTCGCGTAAGTGTCGTTCCAATATAGCTCGTAGCTGAGAATATTCTCAGCACTGAGAGCTGGTTTGCTCCATTGGAGCGTCACCTTGGTCTCCCCGATATCGACAGCCGTCAGCTGTTCCGGCTGACTTGGCACCCCTTGCTGGGTCTTTATTTGCACTGGGGGACTTACTGGCCCGGGGCCCACGCTCGTCAGAGCCTGCACTCGGACCGTGTACATCTGATAAGGTGTCAGGTCGGATATTGTTGTCAGCTGATTATTGTCGACCATCTGAGAGAGCCAGGACGCCATCGGTTGATCCGGATTTGTCGTATAATAGACCTTGTAGCCCTGGACAGAAGAGACAAACGATGAGGTTGCACCTGGGCTGATCTCTGATTCAGCAAGTCAACCTGCTATTCCAGGCCTAACTTCTACTTACGGTTACTTGACCATTTGGTGTTTCAGGCTCGTCCCACTGAATGACCATGGTGCTGGAACTCAGTGGTCGCACCTGAACCTTTCTCGGTGACGAACCGGGTTCTAAAACGAGATGGATATTATTTTCAAAAATTCTAAGGACGTTGGATCAGAAATTCAAACGGTGAAAACTGTGTACAATAAAAACTGAAGACTATGTGCAATTATAAAAAGGGAAGAGCAAGAGTGCAGTACGCGAGGCGAAGATCAATGACCTGGACTTACCCAATAAGGCAAGAGAGATAAGAAAGAAAGGCAAAGTAGGAAGCCAAATACTGTTTGATTAATTGTGGGTTACCAAATAAAATTTATCGATCGAGCGTGATTGTGTCATCGGGAAACGTGCTTTTTAATACGTTTGTGTAATGTGGTGTTAAGTGCACGATACAATATATTTAAAAAATATATTTCACAGGAGCACATTTCGGGACATACAGTTCAAACACACCAGTCAGATTTGACAGCTGTCACTTTTGTTGCGCCAACGTTTGGGATAAATACCAATTGACAAGATAACCAAAATAAATGGATATATCTGTACATGCATATATATCTCTATATATGAAAAAAAAAATCAAAATCTACTGAACACTCTTAATACGTGATTGGACTTACTGGAACCTCCATTTGTAGATTCCGCTATGAAAGGGGAATAGGAAAAGACAGACGATTATTTTTTGTTTTTAAAATTACTATGGCCGAGCATTGAGAAGTGTCAGCGGCCGAGCAAGAGTGACAGTCGAGAAACAATGAGAAAATAGAATGGAATAAGATTGCGTATGAATGTCAATAAAAAGAAAAAAAAAAGAAAAGAGAAATAAAAAGTGAATACGTCTTATTTTCCATTTCACAAAATTCCAGTAAAAAGATTTATCTCAGACAAAAAATTCGACAAAGTGCAACACAGAGAAGAGGGACAGAGACAAAAAGAGTGGAGGGGAGACAGTTGACGTGTGCTTTTTTTTTTGATCCTACATTGGGTGACACAAGGATCACGGAAATGGACTATTCAAGGATTGAGGCTCGTGGAAATTCGGTTGCCATCGGAAGCGGTCGGAACGAATGGAACGGAAATGAGTTACGGTCGAGGGGGGGGGGGGGGGTTATTAAAAAACATGTCTTGGTCACTTACATGAGTCAAAGTGTCCGCGCATCGACGGCATGGAAAAAAAGTATAGATTTCTCCCTCAAAAATTACGTCGACAAAAATTCTCGTCTCTCTAGCGCTGTGCGAAAAACACTAGCTAGGTGCCAAAAGGGAGAAAAAAAAAGGAAAAAAAAAAATAGTCCACGCACGCACACACGCCCACACACTCGCACGCGCATACTAGGTACTTCCGGTATCCTATTTAAATTAATCACCGGATCTGACCGAAGATCAAAAATCGAATGACAATCATTGCGCCACTTCAAAGTAGGAAACCGATAAAATTGAAATAGCTTCAGCATCGGCAAGTTCATCGTCATCGACAGTCCTAATAGCGCGATGCCGGATGACTTACGGAAACGACTGTGGACTCAGCTGAGGTCTCAAGGCATCAAAATGAGCCCAAGAGTCACGGCCGTGGAGAAATAAGAAAAATGGTGCATAGAGTGCGATACCGGCAAGTAATGATACTAATGATGATTGAGTAGTGCATGATACGAACAACGAGGTTGAATGATCCTAATGAAATACTGACTGGTCTCGCCGGTGGTGACGGTGACCGGGGCGCTCGGGGGACCTCGGCCGATGCTGTTCACGGCGATGACGAAGAGCTCGTATTCCGTGTAGGGACTGAGACCTCGCACGTGATAGTACATGGTCGTGATCCCAGATATCTCAGAATACGCCTGGTGAACAGCTTGCTTGGGCTTGTGTTGGATCACGTAGTACTGAAGCTGATCAGGTCCCTTGTAGGACCAGGTCAGCTTCACTGAGGTTGCTGTGATGTCCGACACCTGGACATTTGCCGGTGGATCAGGTAACGCTGTAACAGAATAGCCCCACGTAGAAGAGAGTCAGAGCCTGATGGTTCGAATTTGTAAACTAAAGGTTCACCCACATTGAACTTTGACCATGGTCATGGCTTCTATGATCCCCAGGTCGCTGGCAGCTATGCAGGTGTAGTTTGATGACTCCTGAATATCCGTCAGTACCAGAACGTTCTTGCCGATAGGTATTTTTTCGTCCGGTGTCAGATCCGTTGCTGGCTCCTTGCGCCATTTGACGAAAGGCATGGGCGCCCCGACGGCGACGCAGGTCAGGTTCAACGATGCGCCCAGCATGACTTCGCTCACGGGTGGCGGAGGAATGGAGAATTGTGGCGTGACGCGTCGAACTGCAACAGAATAATTAACCTCGGAATACAGCAATGGCGATGGACGCCAATCGTGGCGGGAATTTTTGAATCAATCTGTCTCAAGAATTTCGAAGGACTCTGTTGACTTTCTGGGATAGACTTCCGGAGTACGAGTTCCGGTTTATGGACGAAATTTCTATTCGAAATTTCATCCCACTTTCTTTTCTTTTTCTGTTTCTAAGCATACGCGGATCCTTTGGCCTTGCTGCCTGAGTCCTTTATCACTTACTTACCCCTTTACTTTCTCTCTTCGTTCGTTTCCCATCACTGGAAGGATGCTGTGTTTAATTACACTCTAATCACATTAAAACTATCTTGGAAAGTTTAAGTGTATCCTTAGACTTTACCTAAACGCTGTGGCTAAGTCATTTGCGGAAGATAAACAGATTAGAAATTCTCGTGTATTTTCTACTACGAGAATCTGACGTACTGACGCATCGTTGAGAATTTTTGCGAAATCGTGTGGATTACCGATCCACTAGATCCGCGTTCGAACCGCTTTTGGATTTTTTGATTAAATATTTTTCAAATGACGCAACAGAGACTATTGTCAAGTACCGATCAGCCGGCATCCCAGGCTAATTTTCTTGACGTTCACTATACAAGTTGTAATTGAAAAGTTCCTCGCAGGAGGGCAGCACTTGTCGATCGGTACCCGAGTGGGAGGAGCTACTGACTGATAAGCAGAAGGATGTATCAGCCTTCAGTCTTCCGAGAGCCGATCTCCTAGGTAGGTCTCAAACCGAAGCTGATGATCCGATGGTGAGTGATCTGTTCCTTCATCTCTTATCTTTCTACCCATGTAACACGTTGCGCAGTTGGTCACCCTGAGGATCTCACGAGGAATCAAGGTGATAAAATCTCCCTGAATCTTTACCCTTGACCCTGCAGTCACCAGAGACTCTAATCTATGCAGGTGCAATTACGCTGCCAGCAACTTCATAAACTAGACTGAAATAACGCGAAAGTCTCTCCTTTTTCTTTTCAGTAGTTTCACAGATCAGCCGCAGTAGCTGAACGCAGCATACCTACTGCACTCTGACCCCTGCCAGAGATAATCATTCCAACTATTACCTGACCGTGCAGCACCAGTACTTACTTTTGACATAGAGCGACGTAAATTTCGAGTATTCCGTACCGACGGAGTTGTTCGCCACGCACTCGTACTTCCCCTGATCCTCAACCTCGGAGTCAGTGATCTGGAGGGCACCTGTTGATAAAATTATAAAAAATGATTAAGCAATCTCATAAACCCAATTTCGATAAATTGATAATATTTTCTCCACACGAACCCCCCCTGAGTCGTGTTTATGATCTATCATGGAGAACCTAAGTCTCGGTCTCGGTGTATTACATAATCATTAGAAGCCATGAAATACATATATACGTTGTACGAAACGCATACATCAGGGTGGATAGTAGTACAAAGGCACTCCATCATCAGACCGGTAGGCAGGGTCGGGCAGGGGTCGCGGGGGCAAGGGAGCGACTTATCACTCAAAATCGGAATAGCTAATCGCGACTCGTTCCAATGAGATTTCACGTGCAGGCAACTGTGAATCGAACAGCCGCACCCTGGTTCGCCCTAGGTGATAGCAGTTGCGTATAGCTCACGTGTAGCCAGTGGCACGCACGCTACACTGCCCCCAGCAGCCCTTTAGATTCTTAAGGGCTCGAAGGTTCCCCGTGTATACACTGGATTATACATCCTTGAGGCATAGACAGGGCGATTACATTGTAATAGGAGAAATAACGAAGTCACGATCAAGCCCCCTTAGCACCAGGGCCAATTCATGAATTATTAATTGTCCACCCAGTGTGTACACGCACGGTTTTCATTGGGCCACCTTGTACCGCGTATATGGGATCCATTAGAGAGCAGGAAAGAACAACGAGAAAAGATGAGGAATTCATAAGACTGTCAGACGTCAAAGTGACAGTTCTTCTTCGGTAAACCACGTGACAGCCAAGAGAATTTCTTGTAGCGGTTGACGCGACAAGAAACTCAAGGAATGGAAGAAAATGTAAATAAGGGATGCGGGGAGTCACTTGGAAGATGACAAGAGTCTTGGTGAGTTTTGGGAAAAGGGATGGAAAGGGGGGGAGGGGGGGATTTCGGAGCACGATTTAAGACGCAAGGGTGACTTCGGGCCAGGCTAAGGACAAATTGTGTATGAGAAGGGTAGGTTTTGAGAATTTTGTTTGAAAAATTTTCTCATTCGCTTTTTTTTTTTGTACGGGGGTGTTGAAGTCATCCGGGATGCTGCGTAAGAGCATCAAGTAAAAAATTTTTGTCGCGTCGGGATACGACTCTTGGATTCTTTTGGTAGGGTGTACAGATGGAGATAAACACGATGCAGGCAGCCAAACAGGCGTACGGACGGACTGGCAGGCACGCGTGTACAAAACCTCTATTACTATGTTTGCGAACCAATATTGAAATATCTTTTCCTTATATTTAATATTACGAAGGCAAACGCGGAATATACACAATGCGGGGGGGGGGGAGGCTGGGTGGAAGGCGTCGTTTTACCGAGGCTCTTTCTCGGATCCTCGTGCTCGAACGGGAGGAGGGTGGATCTGCGCCAAAGAGAGCGAGAGAGAGAGAGAGAGAGAGAGAGAGAGAGAGAGAGAGAGAGAGAGAGAGAGAGAGAGAGAGAGAGAGAGAGAGAGATTCGAAGCCAAATGGAAGTTCGTGGCTCGGCTTCTCGATCCAAATAGAATACAAATAGAAAATATGTTTACAGCGAAGGTGTTCTTTGCTACCCTTAGTTACATTATCGACCCTCGCCCGAGACTACGGGAAACGGAAGATAAAGATGCGAGCGAGACTTTGAGATACGTTGGAAAAGAGAAAAGTATATTTTTCTGTGTCTGAGGGTAGTTTTCTCTATCCCCTTGATGCGTGTCGCTTTATCAAAAACTGGCCGAGACGTGAAACGCAACCTGTTGTCTGCGAACCTTGTAGGTCGGTTGAAGTTGTTAAGGGTCGCGGGGGGGGTCTGAAATTTTTTTGAGAGACTGTACAGAATGCTAGAATATGGGTAGCGCGTTTAAGATAACGAAAGCTTTCGGTGGCGTTATCTCGGAGGATGGATCTAACCCTCGGTATCTCAGGTAAGGTACACTCGTCCTTATACGGGATAACTCAGTGAACCCACTCAGGCCACCCCATAGCCCGGCGTCATAAGTCAACCCCCTGGGAGCCGAAGGGAGCTAGGGGGTCTAATGGCGGTCGAGGGGGCGGACGAGGCGAATGGTGAAAGAGGAGACCGTGGGGGGTGGAATCGGGGGGCCGTACGAAATTCGGGGGTTGAAGATGGCTGCGGTGGGCTAGAGGGTGAAGAGGGGTGGAGCGACCCTACCTTCTTCGCCCTATGGTGAAGGAGCGGACGGGGAGGATTTCAGCACAGGTGCTACTAAGCCGCCTCTGGTGCTGTATGGGGGTTGTTTCGAAGTTGAGGAAAGCTTAATGGAGGAAATTTTACGAGTTTTGACGAAGCGTTAACTGTTCCTCAGCGACTCGGGGGCTCATGGGGAATGGCAGGGAGGGATTGTAAAATGTAATTTAATGACTGGATATATTAAGTTTCGCATCCAGCATCTCGCATGCATTTTGGTCCGGGGGTGTCGCCCGTGAAAGTCTACCCTGGTCCATCCCCCCACCCTCTCTCTTCTCCGACATTATCTACCTCGAGTCACCAGCTGCCCCAGTCCTGCATCATCCCATCTTTTGGATCCTCCTCCTCCCCCCCATCCCGGGCCACCCCCAAATATTCTGGCACCCCGCAGGCTTGCGACAGCTTAAACTTTGGCGCAGTCTCAAAGCCTGAATTAAAGAAGAACAAGAAGAAGGCTCTAGGCCATGGTCTTTACTGGTCCTGGTCTCGGGATTAGGCCCGAAGGCGAGGGGTTCATCGGCTCCTAAGGAGCAGCTGATGCCTTATGAAAAATTAATGCAAGCCTTATCCTCTCCACCCCCTATTCGGCTACAGAAATTCTTTTCAGCCCTCTACCCTTATATCGTACTGCTATCATCACTAAGTGAGTACATTTTACCGATAATTTTTCGAACCTCCCTCAACGCTCCTTTCTCTCTCTCTCTCTCTTTTCATACCTATATACAACACCCACCACTACCCCTTTCTTTCTCTCTCTCTTCATACCTATATACAACCACCACCGCTACCCTCACCGTACCATCCCTTACTCATAAAAGTTCACATGCTACCGGCACACGTATCTACCATGTCGGTACAACCTGCGCGATCTACTTTTTTTGCAATACATTACCCCATATATTTGATGGGGTACCTAGCGGCTGGTGCCTTAGGGGATGATGCCGACGTATATAGCGAAGACACGCGAATAAAGTTACGCCCGTGAGTGAGTGACTCGTGTAGCGAAGAGTTGCTGCATCCATTCACCCTCTTGCTTCCTCAGGGTGGGTTCTCAGCGTCATCGGGGTGGGTTCTCAAACCGACTTCAACGTCTACTACGTAGATTTAACCCAGTCGAGGTATCCATATCTTTCGGTCTCAATTATCGTACATTGTTTTTTTTTCGTTCGATCTTACAGGCTGCTTTTGAAATCCTTCGTATTCCACTTTGGAAAATATTTCTTATCTCGAAAATTATTCGCGGAGGCCCCAGGGCTCGTACGACTACGCACGGATCGTATCTACTAGAATTTTCGCCCGGATGCTTTTCATTCGAGCTGGTTTCTTCGCAGCGTTTCTTTTCAGCAATTTCCAAGGAAATTGCTATGGCGCATGTATTCCCCCCTTCCATCCTCCCTCCCTCATCTATACATATTCCATGCATGTGCACCCCTGTATCCCATGCATGTGCACCCCTGCATCCCATCTACATCACCAGGCTCTATGTGCCCACTTACGATCCACCTACGAGCCCATTCGCGGAACACGGTCTCGAGTCCGATAGAACGATTTTCATGCGCGAGAAAAACCGATGCTATTTCTGAACTAAAATGGTGTCTTTAAAAAAAAAATCGATTTCATCGAAACATCCCCGGTGTCGCATAACCCTTCGTTGCGCGAAATACGTAGGGGTTGTTATTTATCTAAAGGATATATTGGTAGAATCCATACGGGCTATATTGAGTACCTGTTATCAGCAGTGGATGAAAAATTTTTTTTAACCCTTCGCCAATATTCTGGCTTACGCGATCAACCCCCACCCTAACTCCGTGGGTTGGTTTTTTTTTTTTATTATTTTTGTTTTTTAACTACTCACCGGATTCGAGGACGGTGTAGCGCGGATTGGACGTGTCTACGGGAATGAGATCCCTGTTCCAGGATATGATGGGACTTGGTGACCCAACAGCGGCGCAGGAGAGGAGAGCGTTGTGACCCATCTCGACTACCTTCGTCGTCGGCGCCTGTGTTATCATTGGGAATCCAGTTGGTAGATTGTCCGCTGAAACGAGATAGAAGAAAAAGATCGTTAAACAACAAAGAAAAGAAAAAAACATCGAAGCGAAATACCCAATGGACCCAGAAGAGAAACTGCGGAAGTTTAAGTTTCGACTCGTGCGTAACGAGCTGTCAATTACAAATTCGAGATGTCCCTTGACCATCCCTGCTCCCGGGTTGGCCAGCCCCTTGGGAATCGAAGTTATACCGAGTGTCACTGGAAACTGTCTATACGACATTTTCACCCTCGGGAACTTGTAAAATCCAAAGACTGGACGATCCGCTCAGACTGGAATCGTTGCTCATCTTGTTATCGATACTGGGTGTGTATCGATCGAAGAGATACGGCGATCGGAAATCGATATTATACAAAAGCTAAATAAAGGTCGCTCGTGGACTGTCTTTGGGGTGAAAGATAAAAAAAAAAAGAGTTGAAATTATATCCGGGTAACTTTAAGGCAGATACTGACATTAGGCAACGAGGCAGAAGAATCTGAGATAAATTATCTGATCCTGTCATTAGGGACTGTTGTGTGTTGGTTATTTTTTTTTTCTTTTTCTCTTTCTTTCTGGCTCTTGGCTCTTTTCTACGGCAGACGACAACGACCGAGCAAGCTAGTAACGGCGGTCTTGCTTTTGTGCTCGTTATCGTCGAGTTATCATGGCGTTATCCGTTCGCCGATGCCAATTATATCCCTGCAGAACCCTCGAGCCATTCGACAATAGAAATCACCCGCTGAGCTTGCGCTGCTTCCTTCTCGAGCAAACAATACAGCCCTGCTGGGAGACTGGAACCGTTGGTTGTTGGTTGTCTGGTAGTTGGTGGTTGGTATCTGGCAGGATTCTCCTTTCATTTTGCCAATTTTTCCAAGGTTGGACCCCCTTCTCCGCCTAGCTCGAAACGAGGGGATGCTTATACAGGAACGAGGGCTCGTGTCGTTCTGTGTCGTGATGATGGGATTTTTTTGCTTCTTCCACCCACCCCCTTCCTTACTCCCACCCTTCCATGTACTGCCAGTGATAACAGTTGGTCGTAAGACGGAGACTCGTGAACTCTGACCTCCTGTACGTACCGTGAGGTCTCCAGACCTAGGGGATTTTTTCCAACTGCGTCTTCATTGACATACAGAGTCTTTCATTGGGTGGGTCTATTTTTTGAGGGGGGGGGGGGGTTGCGAATAGCTGGACCCCGTGCATATTGGATTGATTGATTGATTGAGTAACCTTGGGAGATAGAGTAGGATTATTATAAAAATATGGAAAGCTCGTTAATCCTCAAGAGAGGAGCTTTTTGGTATCTTGGGCTTGAGGATAGGCGAAAAGGTGGGAATCGAAAGGGCGGAATGAAAAATAGGCTGTGTCAGTTGAGATATGGTTAAGGGATGCGAGGAATGTATCACGGAGTAAAATGGGCTGGTGAGGGCTTATCGATAAGGGCGCATGTCGTACGGGCCACTTGTGGGACTCAGGATCCACCGGAACCGGAAGCTCCATGTAGGACGGCCAAACGAAGAAATAATAACGGTAGTTGGATATATGCGTATTCATTTTTTTTTTTTGCGAAAGAAGACCAAGGGGGTAACAGGGGAGAAACTGAAAAAGTAAAGCCACATTCGGTGTCGAATATATCACATTATATCAGGTGGAAAAAATAGATTTTTATTTTACCCTCCACGACCCTGCACCTCCTCCCAGCACTGCCCGTATCTTGGCCAGGGGCGATTTTTGACACTTTTCCCTTATCGCTTGTCACTTTTCACCCGGTCGGCAGGGACGCGCACGCAGGAACCGGGCATTGAATATTTTTGAAATTTGACAAATTTTCACTCGTCCTCCGGCAAAATCTTTGACACTCTTCGGACTTACTCGGATCTCAATGAGTACCTATATATATATATATTTTTATGGTTTTTCGTGGAATTTCGAAAATAGGGTAAAGTTCTCTCGTTGGTCGGAAGGGCGTCTTTTCTTGATAGTCATTTCGATTTACAGCAAGGGTTGGTTTCGGTCGGTCGGTTAGGAAAGATCCGTGAAGAGGTTGGGGTTGTTACAACCCTTCGAGGAGACCTTGATGGAATGGGCGTGGTACTCGTCGCCCCCCCCCCCTTTTTCTGCCTTCTATCTTGTCTAAAGATAAGAGAGCGGATGTAACCGAGGAAAAGAGGTGGAAAGAAAAAAAAAATCGTCTGACGAATGAAAGTAGAGTATTAAGAAACGGAGAAAGATATTTTAGTCAAATCAGCGACCTCGCAGTCGGAGTCACGTGATTCTCACTAAGATGCCAAAATAGGTAATAGCAGCATCCGGTAGTCGCTTATCATTAATAACAAAATGAAGATGGAAATTTATTTCCCAAACGTCACCCTTAATTATTTTCTAAATTTAGAAAAATTCTTTATCTCATTCCTTTAATTCCTGATTCAGGAGGCAGAGCGACTGAGCTTCTCTGGAGATCGCGTCGCGACTGTTGCCTGCAAAGGAATGTCAGGTGCACCAGCATCAAGACCCTGGTCCAAGTCCTTTGTGGATGCTGGTTCTGCAATTGACAAGTCGCAATCGGCTATATCCGCCTTTCTTCATCCTTCAGTTTTTCCCTTCTAACTTTTTCCTCGACATGCAGCTCACCCTTCGTCGCGCCAGTATACCGGGTGACGGAAAGGAAAAGAGAAAAAAAATTCACACCCTGAAGAAGCAGCAGCAGCAACGACGGGCTGCGGCTCAGCGTCAGGAATTAATTTGACGCAGCCGCCATTTCGCAACCGTGTTACGTCCGTATATCTATGACTTAATAAATTTGAGGGTAAAATTTACGTTAAAAGTCGCAGGCAAATGCGCCTTCATAATTCAAGCCTGAATGCGTAATACACTCGAGCCCTGAGTCTTTCTATGCGAGCGGTGCCCCTTACGTCACTGGGGATCAATCTTAAAGATTGCGCGCATGTAACGGCCGGCTCCCCGGCTGGCTTAAATTGGAAAAAAGGAGGCCGTCCCGACGCTAGAGCACGACGTCGGAACGGTGCCGCAGGGAAGCTCGAGGGTTTCTGCAAGGACACAGGACCCAAAGCTTTGGATGCTTGGCTCTATTGCTATAGTGTGTGTAAGGAGAGGAGTGAAGCTTTGCTCAAGGGGGGCGGGGGGGGGGGGGGAGGGGGACCTAGTAGACTTCAAGAAGAAGGAACCAAGGTGAGGGGAGAAGGGGTTGAACCAGGGGGGGGGGGGGAGCAGGATTCGAAATAAAAAATATTCCCTTCCGAGCCGATGAACCGATACCGAATTCAGGGGAAGAGATTGCGAAAACGGGCTTTGACTTTCTTCTGGACTTTATTCTTTGGCTCTCGTCTTTCTTCTCCTTCTCTTTCATTTTCTTTCACTCATTTCATCGTATTCGTAAATTCCTTTTGCCTTTATTCGCTCGGGTTTTATTTTGTCTTTGTGAATATAAAGGAACGGCTGGTGCAGCCGGCCGTTCGTATAGATAAGGGTGCAATAAATACGGTCGAT
This sequence comes from Calameuta pygmaea, assembly GCA_031762395.1. Classification (NCBI taxonomy): domain Eukaryota; kingdom Metazoa; phylum Arthropoda; class Insecta; order Hymenoptera; family Cephidae; genus Calameuta; species Calameuta pygmaea. Next base: position 1,130,993 of record JASANN010000278.1, on the reverse strand, counting down.
ATTTACCATGGGCTGGATTCTCATTGCATAAAAGTCCTGAGGGGTATCGGTTTGAGGGATCGGCTTAAGGGGGTTACTCCTCGTGGACAGCTTAAACGACTTGACCTTTGACCCGGATTGTTATTATTATCCACTTCAAAGGTTAAATGTTATTATTATTATATTTCAAACTTTTTTTCATTTAGTTCTCATCCCCATTTGCATTGTCACTCGAGTTCGGGTTCAATTGAGCTCTTGTAATATTTTTTTTTAATGATTTTAAGAAGATATCGATAAGGAGTGGGAGGGATCGGATAATCTTGTCTCTGTCGATCAATGCCGATCGCACTGATTGCCTCGAACGCAAAGAATAATATAGTCGATAAGAGATGAAAGGGTTAAAAAAAAAAAGAGTGTTTGGAACAACCACGCTAATTGCAGCACTTGTCTCGCGATTTTATTAAAGATCAGGAAACTGGGTCACTATGGATCTCAAGTCCGGTGTAATTCGAGATAACCGCAGTGCTTTTCAGCAATCCCTGCCGTTGAAAGGGAATTAAAAAAAAATATTAGAAAATCGAAATAGGCTCGAAAATTCGTGACATCCTAGTCGACTCGTGCATTGCACAACACACGGTACAGGAAGATGCTGACTCGTACGGCATATATCATTACCCGTTGATCCAATAAGCGGTGGACCATTTGAAATTCCGTTTCATCCCCCTCAATTTCCTAACCTGTGAACGACCCTTCACTCATTCAGTGTATTTGGCCATTTACGTGGGAAGCGCCGGCCAGTTCCGTCGTGCGAGTGTAGATCGCGCTGGGGTCTGCGACGTGACAGGAGACATCGGCCCACTCGGACCCCTGCCTGTTTGAGCCGACCCTATAACTAAATGGCAAAACGAGAGATAGGCTTACGGGAAAAAAAAAAGAACCCAGAAAATTAGCCTCTCGTTCGATGATAACGTACCGGTTGGTTTGTTTCAATCAGAACTGCCCCTTCGGCACGCGAGTGCATCTCGTGCGGTTATCGCGATGAGACGTTCTTATAAGAGATTAGCCCTACGACCCCTGAGCGGCTGGAGGCTCGCGTGAACTTTGTTGCGAAAAATCAATTGGCTTCGGGATACACGTAGACGGTTGAAAAGGCTCGTTAGAGCGGAGCTACGTGTCTAAGGCTATGGAGGGAGTAGGTGGTGGGGGGGTGATGGGGGGGAAATAGTTGGACAAGCGAATACCAACTCTAGAGACATCGAGAGTAAAAGTGGTGCGTGTGTGTGTGTACTAACCAGGTCGACGTGAACTGCATAAACATTGAAAGTGCCCCCTCTAAAGTGCTTGCACTGGCAAGATTTTCATTAATTAATTAAGAGTCTTGGCAAACATTTGCAAATGCGTTGCCGCTTTTGCGTCCCAGTCCCGCGCCCCTCTGTGCTTCGTAATGGATCCGGTGCATCGCGTCGCTCGGAACTGATGCTGATGAAGCTGCCGAAGAGAAGGGATGAATGGGATCGAGTCCCGTAGTCCCGGCTGTTCCGTACATATTTTTGCCTGGTTTTTTTTTTTCCAAGAAAGTGAAAGAAGAAACGTAAATGGTGGAATATAACGTAGCGAACATCGCGAACACCGTGTATACGTTTTTTTCGTCGCGGAAACCTCGCGCATAGTCGCACGCGCGAAGACTGCAGGAATTTCAAAGCCGATGTCCAGGTCGACGGAGAATATTTTTTTTATCTTCCTATCGGTAAGATCTTTTTTTTTAGATCGTGACCGATTCCACGTGACTACTTACGTGGTTTTGGGCCACCCCCGCCAGTCCCTTGCGAAGGGGTGAAAACGGATGACCATTCGACGGTGTCTGCCCAGAAACAAAAAGTTACAGCGAGTCTCCGAGAAATCCCTAGGACCGAGGGACGATGACAAAGGGGTGTTGGGAAAGGGTGTAAACGGTGAGGGGGTGAAAGGGGGAGGCAGACTGAGGAGGGGTGGCGTTAATGGCGCGCAAACAAACGCACGACTCGCAGGTCCTCTCAGTCTTTCCTTTCGAAGCCGCCTGACTTGACGTCGCTGGTAAATAAATAGGCAGCCGGAACGTAATGCTCGCGTGGCTGAGGAGGGGGGGGCGAGGGGGTTGGCAGGGTTGGTTGATTTCGCGATGCCGAAGAGATTTAATCGTTAAGGGGATTATTTTGGAGGGTGCCTGTTGTATTTTCAAAATTGTTTCGTTGTTTCAGCCGAGCGTAGCATTTAGCGCCGATAATTTCATCAAAAGCCAGCTATGTGCCTGGGTCCCGAATTGGGTGATATGGGGGGGGGGAGGGGGCCGGTGGAGGGCGCCGGGTATACCGAAGTAACTCGGTACAGTAAAACCCTCCCATTATTTAACCCCTTCACTGCCACGTCGTTTCCAGTCCACGACTGCCAGAGTCACGGGCCAAGTGCCGGGTTGAACTTACAAGGACTTTACGTCACTGAACCGTCGTCTCGTGATTTGGAATGATAGTTTGAGGCGCTTATCAAATTAAATGATCCCTTCGTCTGAGACAGTCGGGCGGCCATCAGGCGTTCAGGGACGTTGGGTTTCATCTGCTTGGGTAGCTTCGCAATTACTGGTTTGTCTTTCGTTAATTTACCCTGGTCCACAGAGATAGGGAGCCAGATCGAGAGGATTTGTAGAAAAGCAAGAAAAGCCTGGCGAACGTGTTTGGTTTTTGAAAATTAGAGGAGGGGGGAGCGCGCAGTCACATGGCAAAGCCTTCGAAGCAAATAGATAGTCGGGCGGTTCGACGAGTTGAAATTCCTCAGGCATAAATTCATTAGTTGACTAGTCCATTAGTTAATTAATTCGAAATGCTGTATAATAGAAAATAGCTGACCCTATTAGCCGCATTAGGCTGTGCACCTCAGCATCGTTCCCTTCGACCCGCCCTCTTCTACCTTGTCTGATGATTATCACCCCACTCGTTGCTTCAATGTGGCTCGTGTAATATCTGCTGTATGTGTGTATGTGGATGTTGATAAGACCTAAAGCCGGTACAGATAGTCAGATAACGTATCTCTCTGTAATTCATCTCTGGGTAGGTAGCTGGCTAATATTCTTGATTGTGAGCTTTAAATACTCTGAGACGCATATATAGTGATAGAGAGCGAGACGCGGTGGGTCGCGTGTAGCTACTCTGAGCTTGTACGGCATATGAGGCACGTGTGAACTAGGCCGTAGCGGGCAACTAATGGATGTCCGGTATTTCGTTCGTTCTGGTGGGGTTTTCATTTGCAAACGAAGGAAACGGTCGCGTCTGATCTGTGGATTGGAAATTGAGTATGGGAAACTGGGTCAGGATCGCCCGGAAGGGTCCGTTTTGATTCTCCATTATGTTTGTACGATCCGGTGAGATTTAGGTGGACCCACTTGGTTATTAGGACTGTTGATTGCATCAGATCGGTATGTTTTTTTGCATGAAGATTCTTGGAACGAGAATGGAGTCTCTCGTTGGCTACCGGGTCGTGTCGGGAAGTTTGAGTTGGTCGACCATCAGGATGTAGCTGACCCTAGTGGAAGTGGCGTTAACGTGGGTCACGCGGGTCATTAGAGAGAGCTGGTTGTTTTTGGGATTCGGTGGGCCGGTGAATAAAGTTTTTGGGTGTTTCTAGGATGCCCGCTATGGGGAGGAAGGTCAGGGGTCGTGTATTTGGGGACGAGGGATGGCTGGTGCTGGCTATTTTAGCAGCGGGAACCGTTGCTGGCCACGTTAATATTTAGGCGGCTGTGAGTTGATTAGCTGACGCCCCGGGCGCGGTTTTGCCGAGCGGATGAATTCTTGTCCGTCGTCTTAACGATTCGTCTCACGCAGCCTTTTGGGGTCTTGGCTGGAATCGGCCGAGGACCTTTGGGTCTTGCTTAAGGGATAGAACCTTCTGACTCTTTGCTGAGGTCGAGGACCAGGTCAGTGCTCCTGATCTTGTTCGGGTTGTTCAATATCGTTCTGGCACACGGGGTTCATTCCTTTTTAAGGATCAGAGTGGACCCGGTGCGAATGGAAGTGGCTATGGCCAAGATGGACCTGGTCCAGGACGTGGAGGAGGTTCGTCCTGGTCTGCGCGCTTTACTCGAACCTCTGGATTTAATACAGCTCCCTGCAATTGGCTAGCTGAGTTATGGACAACAGTATCCCAGTGGTAGGTGTTAATGAAATTTGCGGGTCATAGCTTTCGCTGGTCCCCAGGAGGCAGAGCACCATCACTCCTGTTGCTACCCTCTGGCTAGTTCAGACTCACATTCTCTGGTTATCTTCGCTGTCTGTTTCTCGTCCTAGTTTCTTCGACGTGTACTGGACTCTTTACAAGGGGGAGTTTTTTGTGGTTTTTTTATCTGTAGATTCTTAAGGTCTATCGCCGAGGTCACAGCGAGTTCTGGTAGGTAGGTAGGTGGGATCTTGAAAAAGGGACTGATGACCTGAATCGAGAGGCTCTGATAAGGACGCAGAGTAACGTGTTGACATTGTTGAGGATCCGTGTGAAGTTGGTCGTTTAACGAAAATTTTGCTTTTTTTTCCCCTAATGGACGATGGACAATGGACCTGAATCCAGATGTAAAAAGTAGTCTCGTTTTTCGAAATTCGAACGATGAAATAAAGCGAACTGCTATCCTGTGTCGTTTTGGGTTATATTTTCATGGGAATTCGGGGAATCCAGCGTCAGGATCTCTGTTGCGAGCTAATACTCTACATGAATTTTAACTGACGCTTTACCGATCGTCCACGGGAAATTGAGGAATCGCATCACTCGCTTCTGGTTGCCAGTTTGCTTTCGGAGTTCGTGCGTTGTTCAAATGTTATTACGCGGATCCGGGATCGGAAAATCGGGATACAGCGACATCGATGGAACAATTGAAATTTACTTTTGAATTCGCGAAGCGCCGTACGGCCGCTACTGGGTCGGGACCATACGACACATATGCGCAGCAGTGCTGGACGATGAAAAGAAGAAAGCGAGAGTCGTGAAGAACCAAGAGAAAGAGAAAAAGTTAAACGCGAAGAAAGAACTTTACACGAATTGTCAAGAGTGTTTGTTTGCCATGTGGAATCGCTGTGAAACTCGCTGGGACAAACTGGACCAGAAGAATCGGTCTTTGAACGGAAGCTGAGCAGAGGGAGAAGAGCGGCTAGAATCAAACAGCGAATCTCTGGTCCGACGCCTAGTTTCAATTGTCAGGAGTACCAACCTCTGCGCATTTATCTCTCTCTCTCTCTCTCTCTCTCTCTCTCTTGGACCGTAGGTACCTCCATCTATGGTTATCTCCCTTGTCTCCCTTGTCACCCTTTTACCCTGGACTTTTATCCCAGCTGGCATATTTTTCCGTGCTTTGTGTCTATTCGAAGGCAGCAAGAAAAGTAAAAGAGGCTCGGCAGGTCAATGTTTTACTGCGATGTTCTCGCGAATTAATCAGCATCGCGACGTCGACATTCAAAGCGACGCGAGACGTCGCTTCGGAGGTTCTTACCTGGAATTTACAATTTCACTATCACACGGCCGTTGGATTATAATGAGCACGTGGACGAAACTTTATGCACACCGAGAATATGAGAAATAAACGAGGAGAAACCCACGCGACCAACATGAAAAAAAAAAAATTTCTTCCCTTGCTCTTTGACGCAAAAGACTTTTACCGAAGTCTTTTTCTTCAGACGCCCTTAAACCTTTATCAGTTTATTCGACTCTTCAACCTTAATCACCTTAACGATTTTCTAAGGAACGACGAAACTCGCGGAATCGCTCTTTTTTTTCCCTCTTTCCCGTGTCGAAATTACCGAGTCTGTCTATTTTAAATGTTTTACCCCTGGAATAAAATACCTCGCCTTTTCAGACCTCCCCCTTTCGCCCCTCAACCCTCTCGTCGACCCTCCTTCGGCCGACATACACTCCACCCCCCCTTTTTCAACCCGGAGGATATTTCCGGGACGGCGTCCGATCATCGTCGGAGATTACTACTTAATGTCTTCCTGGAAAGTCGAGATGTGGAAAAATGAAGAGACTTATCTGCTTTCCAGGATGAAGAATCGGCGCCGAGTGAAGATCGGAACCGCTTCTGGAAAAACTTTTCTTTCGGTTAATAGAATTTAAAGGCACGAGGGTTGCTGCCCGATTGTTTATATGGAATTTGAAATCGCGAATTTTTCTCCTTTCAACCCTAAAAACCGTCTACGATAGACCCTGATTTGCCTTGATGAATCAGCTGCTATAACCGAGACTTCACGGATCGGATATTTGACCGTTTTCATATCGAGCATCCAATCATCGTCAGACACGTGTCCGACTTAGGTGCCTGAATCATTAGTCTAATACACGTTAGACGGCTACTGAGGTCGGAGGCTGTCAGACGTCTGGCACGACGCACTCAGACTAAGACGTTACGCCTGAGAAGTCTGAGCCCGAGAGCAGGAATCCCCTTTCGGGTATAATTTCGATCCTGCCGTGGCAACCCCTTTTTGAGCCCCTCCCCCCTCCCACCCCTCCAAGATCACCCCTCGACGTCAGCGTCGGCGCTCGCGCTACAAGGAATCCTCTCGTCTTCGCGCAGCCCTGATAATTAATTTTATGAATTCAGTTTACAAGCGGGCGGCTCTTCTAATCAAATTTCCACTCAAAATTGGCAGAGATTGTTCGTCGCGCAGAACGAACTCGGACTCCACTTTTTGCCCTTTTCCTTATTTACCCATTCTACCGTTTTCACTTTGTCTACCCTGTGTACATCATAATATTCACCCCTTTTTCTTTATCAACCCCCTCCCCAGCCAACTCCAGTCTCTGTGCTCTGGCCTCGCCCTTATCCACTTTCTTTTGTTTCTCCCCCAGCTTCCCCGTTTCGCGGTACCTAAAATGGACTCTTGGAGATTCGGATCGAGATCTCGCGAATGAAAACAGAATCACCAGAAAATCCTAGTGGAGCAAAGAAAAATCATTATCGTCCACGCGTCGACGCTTAACAGCTGCCGCTAAAGTTGATCCTTTTTTTTTGGGGGGAAAAAAATGGGTGTCGCGGTTGAAACTGGCTGCTAAAAGGAAATAATTCCAGTGTAGGCTTGATCGTTGAAAGGATGATAGTAACTATCAGCGCTGATGGTGATGAGGGTAGTAGTGGTAGTCCATTGTCGTCGGGACGGCAATCAGTCGTCGACGTCAATGGGGTCCGGGAGAAACAATCCAATTGGGAGGTTGTTGTGGTCTGCTGGTACGGGAGTAGGTCGCTTTGTGAGCGGTAACCGCGTTACCGTGCACTTTGCCGCGATAACTCTATTTCATGTGTTCCTCCCTTTGCCATCCAGAGCTTCCCTTTACGCTTTCTCTCTCCCTCCCTCCCTCTCTTGCTGCTGTGTGCTCTCTCTCTCTCACTCGGTTTCCTTAAAGACATACCCCAAGATATTGCCAGGCAAACTAGCCAATATGCCACCAAGGAGGTGGCCCAAGTCTTGCACACCTAGTTATCGTGTGTACTTAAGTCTCCAATATAGCCTAACTTAAAATATATTGGACCTATTACGTATTGCACGTCAAGTATCAGGTACAAGTTCAGACGAAGGCCTAGAATCTTTGTGGTCCATTTGTCGACTTCTAGACCAGTTTCATCCAGGAATCCCATCAGTAGCGTTCTAGGGTCTCTGAACTATCCAAGGGTCGTCTCTATCGCTCCTGGAGAAGCAACGTCAACGTGGGCTTCGTGGACGTTCGGGGTCGTCGGGGTCGTCGGGGTCGTCGGGTCTGGCAGCAGTTCGGTCCGGTAGTTGCTTAGACATTACCATACGAATGGCCGATCGATCCAAGACCTCTCGTACCAGCCAGCAAGGCTTTTTGGCTCTGTTCCTGGGATCGGCTCAATCTTCCGAGATCCCATCAATACATGGCAGTCATCTCGTGTCCAGATGATAACGTCTTCGTGATAAGAGATTACTTAGATCATCTCAATCTTTTTTTTAAACAAATATATCCTCGGGTCACGTGGTATCATGTGATTTGTCTACTGGTCCAGGTGACTCGAAGGTCCCAGCTTCTTGCGATTTCATTATTATTGAAAAATTGACTCGTTAATATATCTATACTTGGTATTAGATAAATCGCAAAGATTTTTACGATCATCATTGACTGCACGACCAGCTAAGCCGAAGAGAAGAAAAGCTGCGCTCGTTTTCAAGGTCTCTTTCTGACGTATGCGATTGGAATAGCTAGAACGTGTGTAAGTGATAAAGGAGAATAAGATATGAAGAGAAGGGGACCGAGAGAACATCGATCCTCGATATTAAATTGCGAGCCGGGTATTGCTAAGTGAGCGTCACGACGCCTGGTCGTGCATCTCAAGGGATGCTGCACGTTGAAGATATATCGACTGTACCGGAAAGAGGATGCCCCATCGCTCTTTATTTCGATAGAGTACAAAGCAATTCCATTCGGAAAAAGAATTTCTAAGGAAGCTCTGAAGGCCAAAGGTCGAGCTATAGATATACAGATTGACTCGAATTAAACGGGACGCCGGATGCTGGTACAGCTACTCCCGGAAACGCTAACGGGAAACTATGGGAAATTTCAAGATGGCCATACGTATCGAACGCTGCTCGATAAACATCAATATATCCTGGATACTAAATATGACTTGAGCTTCCGCGTTCGACTTCTTTCAATAATTTTTTATCATTCTTTTTTCTCTTATCTTTCTTTTTTTTTTATTATTCTCTTGCGCGCCGCGGCAGCACGGATGCAAAATAACTTAGCAGCAACGAAAGTGTAGAATATGAGAAAAGTTAAATAAAAATATGAATTTATGACGGCGCGGGTCAGAGTGCCGGCTTTAAGACCCAGGAGAGTTTGAGGGAGGTAGAGAGGAAGGGGATGTGCGTGTGTGTGTGTGTGTGTGTGTGTGTGAGAGAGAGAGAGAGAGAGAGAGAGAGAGAGAGAGAGAGAGAGAGAGAGAGAGAGAGAGAGAGAGAGAGAGAGAGAGTCCACGTAAACGCGCTCCCTTTCCTTTTTCATTCCCCTGTCTTGTTTCCTGGTAGGTACATACCGGGAGTAAAGGAAAAAAAAAAAAATGGAATAAAGGAACCAACGTATTCCCTTTCATTGTTCCTACGTTCGACATAAGCGTCTCTTGAAGTTCCTTGGTCCATGGTGGAATTTCGGTGCTGGCTGAAGGTTCGATGTCTCATTTATGTTTTTAACCACTCTTTTTTTTCTATGCATTTTTTTGTATCGACCAGTAACGAATTTTATACTGCAAAATCGCGTTCGCGAGGACTCGATTGGTCGAACTTCTTGGGAACGACGGTTTTATCTATTTTTTTTTTAATTGCCTCTACGCCACTGATCACTCTGTCTCGTAGACGACTGTTTGTTTCGTGCGATCGTATAGAATTTGTGCAACGAGGAACACGGACCAGTGGAACGTTTGACGTGTTAATTGACGTTTGCTTTTTTTTTTTATCCCGGTCGATAAGTCAGACATCTGCCCAATCTCGTTCGCCCCGCGAATATAATTTCGCTTTTCCATAAAACCCCAGCGTCACCCAGTGCCCCAGTCCCTGAGCTGCGAACCGGTAAGCAGCGCCGAAAGATCTGAAGGTTAAAAATAAGCCCGAGGGGTTGATCCTGGATTAACTGGTAACCTTAAAATTGGAGCCAATCCGATAATAAATTCGGTTCCAATAATTCAAGATCGGGACGCGACAGTCGCAAATGACAATACCGACCGAGTAACCGCATTACCTCACGCAATACGATTTTCAGTGTCGCCCGCGAAAATTCAAATCTCATCGAACAGCCGCGCGGTTATCCACGATCCATCGTAGGTTTTGGTACCTTGATCCGCGTGTAGTGTGGTTAAAAAAAAATTTTTGTTTTTTTTTTCCATTGTTGCCACGTCTATTCAGAGTCCATAGGAATCACGGTACGAGTACGTACTTACTGGCAGCGACGGAATAGGAGTAGAACGTGAGTAGCGTTTTGCGATTAGAGCCTGAGTATCCAGGAGGGGGGAGGGGGGGGGGCACGAGAAAGAGTCGGAAGGCCAAGTCTAGGGTACGAGTGAGTGAGGAGAAAGAGAGAGAGAGAGAGAGAGAGAGAGAATTAATAGACAGAGGTAGGACGAAGAGTGGAACGGAAGAGAGAGGAGCCTATCGTAGCCTAGAAACGTAGTCGGACTTGCGGTTTCATCCTTCGGAACGTTCCTGCGGTTACGTATATACGTTCCTGAGTTCCTCGCGGTTCCCTCCGACCGGCCGTCCTCTTTCAGCCTTTTATTTCGTCTCTCTCTCTCTCTCTCTCTCTCTCTCTCTCGGGTTCGTTTTACACTTGTTTTCGTTTTTCTGAATGAACCCGTGAGAGCGTTTTGGGCGGCGGGGCCGTGAGTAGCGCGCGAGTACTCGTAGCGTAGAGTCGCGCGTCGCGCGCTGCAGTTACCAGAGTGCAGTGGTGCATCTTGCAGCTTGACCTTGAATAGTTTTTTTTTTGCATCTGAGTAAGTCGTAGGTTTAATTTATCGGTTGGACTCTTGAAAAAAAATTTTTTTTTTCTTTACTGTTGCCTCCTCAACACCTGGATACTCTTGACGCGCCGGTTTGTGCATATTGCAGTCGTGCCGGTCGACACTGTCGCTAAGCGGTTAATATTTTTTGAGGTTCGACCGCGTTGCGGCGTCGTTGCACGCGGTGCATCGGTGCGTGCGCTCTGAATGCACAATGCGGCTGCATCGGTGACGCGGTCGATCGTGGCTCCCGATGAAATCTTTAGGTGGTGATTAGGGGGTTTTTTTTTCGTCACGCGTTTCTTTGGCTTTTTTTTTAATCGCTTTTGCGAATTGCACTTTTTGCTTTGGTCGATCTAATTTTATTCGGCCTCTCTCGTGGTGGCGACGCGGGGCGTCGATGAGATTTTTTTTTGAAAATATTTTTATCGCGCATCCAATTTTGGACAATTTTTCTGCGAATCAGCGTCGTACGGGTTTACGATTTTCGAAAATTGACAAGATTTTTGATACGCGATAAGAGCCCCGGTGCACTGATTGCCCATTGTCTTTTTTTTTTCTTTGTGTCTCGCGACTGCCGATAGGAGGTTCTCGCTCGTTCTTTATACGTGGATCAATTAAATAAATGCGTGTGCGATGCACTGGAGGCGATTCGATAGAATATTTTTTATACTCGAGTAACGCATATATTGCGTGTCGATGTGCGCTACAGTTTATGCCGAAAATTTATACGTAGAAGTTGGCAAGTGTGTCTGCATGGAGATACGTCTTGTTTCCGTCATCTTGTTTACTATTGAAATGTCAAACGCACGTGGTGCCCGCCGATTCTATGGAATCGTAGGGAGCAAATTTATCTTGGCGCAACGGCAGCCCCCGTCGTCCCTCGCCACTTTCTACCCCGTATCGCAGTTGCGTCGCCGAAGATCCCGGGGGGGAATTTCTTACGTCAAGTTATTCTATGGTCTCTCCTGACATTCCCATTCGGAGACAATGCCTACCACGTCACATGTAAAACTGTATGAGAAATGATCGTCATAACGCATCCAAGAAGGGTGAAACGTTTGGAGGGTTTACGTATCTATGTGTATATATATATATATATATATATATATATATACACGTACGATCTGCACTGTAAGATCGTAGAATTCCTCAAGGTGGATATGCAAACAAGAGTGAAAACAAGGAGAACCGCGAAGTAGCGACGAGCGGCGAATTCGCGATTTCGTCCGAACTCGTTTGGACGAGCATGGTGCGTTTTCATCAAAATTTTCATCACGCCGCGAACCCTTTGGGTCGCTGGGCTGGGTCCTCCCACGTTTGGGCTTCGAGGGGGATGAAACGACCAAGCACAGCGGGGCAGTTTGCGTGCGAGATAGACGCCTAGACGGTTACAAGAGAGTGGGTGGAAGTGAAAGTGAAGGAGAAAGTTGATAGCGAGAGGGTTGAAGAGAGAGAGAGAGTCCAAGGGGGGGTTGCGCGCGTCTCGCCGGCGCTGCGCTTTCCCTTTCTACCCTTCGGGGCAATTACACGCGGGTTTCGAGATTCACGCACCGGGTCCCCTCTGGCACTCCGGCGTGTCGGTTGGGCTGCGCCATCGAGAGGGATCGAGGGGGGAGGGGGGGGGGGGCTCGAGCCGGGACCTGGAACTTGGGGCTGTGCAAGGGATGAAAATGCGTAGGCGGGGTGGAGGAGGTTCGAAAACGGGGTTGAACACAGCAGCGCGGAAGAGCCCAAGGGTGGCTTTCTCGAGCCGGTGCAGTATTGACTGTACTCAGCGGCAGCCCCTTTTGCAGAATGTACTTTCCACGGCATTATCATCCCTTAGCCCGAGTAGCAGTGCTGCTGCGTCCTTCGTTTCCCCATTTTCCCCGTGGTTCTCGCTGTCTTCGTCTCTTGCAAGTTCACCCTCGCTATGTCATCTCGCACCGTATTCACCCCCCCCCCCAACCCCCCCAGGACCCACCCTGATCTCCTTCCCGTTACCCTTGCCGATCCTCCTCTTTGCTCTCGTCTACTTTACAAACTCTCACCCCCCCTCCCCCTTCGGATGCTACCCCCCCCCGCCCCCTTTATCTTCTATTGCGCAACGCACCAGATAGCACAGGGTAGAAATTTTGCACGAAGGGTCGGAATATTTCTCCGGTCGTCGAAACTACGATAAAATCTCTTTACTCTGCCCTTCGGGCGTTTGCAACTGTAGTCTCTGCACTTTGGATCACCTCGCGACGTTACGTGGCTCCATCTGCCTTGCCGAGCGGAAGTCGCGGACTTTCACGCTTACGCGTACTTCAACGACTCGCTCGCTCTTTCGTGGGTACTTGGCTTAAGGATTTTTTTTTTCTTTGCCGTAAGCGCGTACCCCCTCGAGACTGAAGAACAAAATAAAAATTTCTCTTTACCGATACAGCAGTTTCACTTGGTGCACGAGCGCGGCGGCCATTGATTTTAGTTGAGGAAAATTCCGCCAGAGTGCAACGCATCTTTGCTATCCCACTGGTATATCTGTATATTGACTTTCGCACGTTACGACTCTTCCCTCGTAGCGGCCATACTGGAATTGCGCGACGCGATTCCATCGCGGAAACTCGTGTCCGCCTTTAAGGCGATTTTTGATATTTGACATTCTAAAGGTGCGACCGGGATAAGAATGAGCGTCGCTAACGTCTGCAGTCGCGTACCTATAAAGCCCGATTATTACGGACTACGACCCAAGAAGACCATTGGCTATTTTCGCTCGTTGCCTGCTGTACTTGTAAAACACGATAGACTTGTTGGAGGCCTTAGACCTAGAAGGCGGGCGAACCAGGAGAGACCTTAGAAATTGGGGAGAGGACGTTCTCGTTCGGATTCTCATGCACGCAGACGCGCCCGTCAAATCGAAGAAACGGCACATATATATATATATATATATATATATACACACACACATATATATATGTATATGTGTAAGTGGGAATCGCAGCACGAGCAATCTGCTAAGTAAATGATATTTTCAACGTCGAATCGGTCTGCTAGTCGCTCCTCGGGAATCGCGACTCGCGGCCAACACGCGCGTCGTCGACTTCGTCTCCCGCCTTGCCGATATTATTATTCGACACGAGTCCGCCGAGCGGTTCAGCTGTTTTCTTTGTCAAGTACATCGTAAATATTACGCAATTGCGGCGACGCTATCGGCGACGATAAGCGACTGGCGAAATGTCACGTTTCATTCACAGTAAGGCATTCGATGCGAACGACTTTCTCTTTTGGTTTCGTGTACTTTCTTTGCAGATGTTATTTTTTATTTTTATTTTCCTCTTCGTACCCCCTCCCCCATCCCCCTCGCCCCCTCTTCGAGCTCCCCTTTCATCTTTCGCACGATATTATTTACAATCCGGTGCAGCGATACAAAGGCGGTGTTTGTCGCGTCGCGAGAACGTTACGGAACTAGCGATGAAATTTCTTTTTTTTTTTTTTTATTTCTGCCTATTTGTCATTTTTGAGTCACTTTATATTTTTGGACGGTGAATCTTTCTTTTTTTTTTTTTTTTCTTGATCGTCCATTCACGACTAGTGCGGATCTTCGGATGACACGTCGTTCCTTGCGATTGCGCCTTGTCGAGACAGCTCGTGGAATCGCGCGTAGACACCGCTAAACGGGACGAGCACCCGATCGACAGGATTTGGAATTTATTTTATTATCGTTTGTTTCACGATAACGCATTTCCGCTTTGACGTGACTTTAGCGATGTAAATTTCGTGGCCCGTCCTCGCCGCGTTCCGCGAAGCTGAATTTTCGTCGCGTCACTGTCAAACAAGATGCATCCGGCCTTGACGCTGCGGATTGGCCTGAAATTTTACTCGTTTGTGCACGCACTAAGGTGGCAATAAAAATTCAGGAGCGTAGATACCCAAGGAGCTAGTCGCGATGCAACGGAGAACAAAGATAGAGAAGACCCGGTTGGGGTTAGAGGCGACGCAAAAGAGAATCAGAGAGAGAGAGAGAGAAGGTAGGATCCCGAAGGAAAACGTGTACAGGGTAGAGATTTTGGGATGGAAAAGGATGAAAATATAAATTTCTTTGACCCTGAGCCAAAGGATCCTTCAGGATCGGATTTACTAATAGACCGACTGGTGCGCACCCGTTAGCTGCTTTAACGGAGAGAGAGAGAGAGAGAGAGAGAGAGAGAGAGAGAGAAAGTGAAAAAAAGGTGAAAAAGGAAGAAGCTAGTTAGACGCGCGATCCTCTCTAAGACGGAGCGACAGACAGAGTTGGATAAGGGGAGCAAGAGAGTCTAGACGAGTGTAGGCAGATCGAGAGAGAGAGAGAGAGAGAGAGAGAGAGAGAGAGAGAGAGAGAGAGAGAGAGAGAGAGAGAGAGAGAGAGAGAGAGAAGGAGAGACAAGAGTGTGCGTGTCCCCGTGTGAGGGAGTGTGTACGTAAGTGGAGGCGCGCGTGCGGCCCCGCAGCGACCTTGAGCCTCTCTCTCCCTCCAAAACACCCACCTCCCCACTCCGCCAACTTTGGCCCACCTCCATCTGCACCTCCCCACCATCTAATCTCGACTCCCCCCCCCACCATCGGCACCGTCTCCCTACCCCTTGTTTAATTTTGCTCGCCCCCTCTTCCCTCCCACTCGCTCTACCCCCCCCCCCTCCTCCATTGCCCAAAAAGCTCTACCTCCCTACTACCCGACCACCTCCACTTGCACGCAGCGCAGACCCAGCGACTGGAGTGCACACTGAATTTTGGCGGAGCCCAGGGCCGTACGGGAATTCGGGGGACTTCACGATTCTCTGGGGGGGCCCTAGTGATTTTTTTTTTTTTTTCATTGTCGGATTCTCGAAACACGCTTTGGCACACCTATTGCCCTGTGCCATGGGGTTTACTCAAAATTTCCTGAAGAGTCTCGCGCGTCCAGCAAATGCTGCTTGGATTTCGATCGGTTTTTGAATTTACGAACCCGTGACGTGGACGTCGAACTGGGTCGCGTCTAAGACCAACTTATCGTTCTTTCGAACACCATCGTATCTTTGATTTCAAGACTGATCGTCAGCCAACCCACAGTCGTTCCGGGCTTAGACTTTTATTTGTTCGATGCTCGAGACGTCCTACAGTGAAATAATTATTTCTACAAGTTCCACGGTAAATTTCATTCTCGTCGGACCATTGAAAACTATCAAATCTTCCAAACACGTAACGCCGTACTCGTGTGACATCTCGGACTCATTAAATCTAAAACCCGAACGAAACCCTCCGACGCCACGAACAGATTTAAAGAACAAAATAAACTCGAAGACCCCGTGGTACCTAGGATTTGCTTTTCGGACCTGGCACGTGTTAGATTAGAAGTCGTCGGGGTCGGAAGGAGGGAGGGGACGGACGAGAAGAAGGGAGGGAGGACACCTTAGAAGCATTAGAGAGGTGGGAGACGCTCGCCCAGGACGGTCGAGGAGGCGGGGCGGGGGGGCCCGGACACTTCTGGGGGCCACGAGGGGGTAAAGAGGGATCCGTAACGCGAACTGAAGTTCGGCAATCCTGGCCTTAGGCAATCATGCCCGGAGCCTCCCACTCTCTGTTCGTGGAAGGAGAAAAAAAATTGGCCCTCCCCCTCCGCCCTCCCTAACAAAATCGTTTTCTCCCTTCCCGTCGGCCGCCCGATCCGATCCCCCTTCCGAGCCTCCCCTCGATTCACTAATACTATTTTGGCCAACCGCATTTGCATCGGCACCGATGACCCATATACACATTCTTTCATCGTTACATTCTTGAATATTTTTTTTCCTTCCTTTTTTTTTTTCATTTCGCGGCACCACTTCGGACGCTCGTACTACTGGCCGCAGTCCTCCTCTCCGGTCGGCTTCTGCCTAACGTTGAATCGTGTTTCGCTGATCGTTTGTGCGCGCCTCTTCTAACCTCTTTCTCCGCGGCTCGACTCTACCGAACGTGGCTCTGCCCGGTTCGCTCGCTCGGTGGCCTCAGAGTCGTTCGCTCATTTTCGTAGCTCGCACGGCCGTTCGTGCGTTCGACGCGCTCAGAACGTGCACGGGGCTCGATGCGGCTTCCTTCTCGAGAAACGAGGATCGCGACCAGGTCTGACGAGCAGGACTGCGACACTGAGGAAGGGTCGAACGTGATAGCGTTGTTGTCTCTGTGAGAGAGAGAGAGAGAGGGAGAGTGACTGATTTTTGTGCCGGATTCATTGGCCGAGACCCGGACAATGCCAGGAACTTTTGTGTCTCCGTTCACGGAGCTTGTGCGAAGCGCGCGCGTACACGTGCTCGGGACACGGATCTGCTAACTGAACGAGGATCCTCGGCTCACGGGAATCCTGGATCAACTTTGTTCGCTCAACCTTGGGATCATTGGTCCTTTGACCTAGGAAGCCTGTGGCTGTCTTACTGTGCGGATTTTCTTTGACGGTCGCAGTTGTTGTTTTTTTTTTATTTTTTCTTGCATTTTCAAACTTTCTTTTTCCAATTCAACGATTGCCTGTCGACTGTTGGTAGTTTTCTGTGCTGTTATTTACTTTGACTATCAGTGCTCAAGGTGATATGGATTTATGTATTGCGGAACTTTGAGTGACTATCAGTGACCGGTTAAAAAAAAAAATTTTTTTTTTTCGTGAATCACTCAATTTTCTACTTCGAAAATAGAGGATCTTCTGGGAACTTTCTGCGCTGCGATTTTTTTTTTCTTTCGATCGGTACGTTCCTTTTTTTTTTTTTTATTACGCTATGCACCTCGCTTTGACGTTACGCCACTGACACCCGTGTCTATTGCAACGCCGTGGAATTTTAATTTGATTTATCCAGCTATAAGATTGTCAAATTTCATTTCGTCCTTTTTTTTTTGTAATTAATATTATCGAATTTTCCTTTTTTTTTTCTTTTTTTTGAACCTACTTTGTTTTGATTTTTTGTTCCCACCTTATCTCGATCTCGCGATATTTGCTCGCACGGCGATCGTTTAACTTTTTTTCTTGACTTCACTTGAACCTTCAAAAGTGCAACGAAAACTTCAGCTTGAAACTGTTACTCGACCCTCGTGATCCCCTCTGAAAATTTACCGCTACTATTCCGCAATGCAGGCCCCCCCCAATCCTCCTTCTCCGGGACTATATTTACGATCGGCATTCCGATTGATATCGCGATCACGTACCAATAGTGGGGGACCACATGCGTCTACACGAACGGCATACGTTAAAGGCCAGACGTTTGAAAATACATAGATCGCAAACTTTGCAGCATCTATTGATTTTGATCTCGATAGATTGAGAGATGAGAAAAAAAATATATCGAATTTTGATTAAAAAAAAAAAAAAAAAATTCTCGTGACCTCGCGGCACGTGGTTTCGATCTACGGTAAAAAAAAAGTGTCAGTGACCTCGATAAGTCGCTCGGATCTATACAGAATCCAAAGATCTTTTGCCCCGATCTCCTCGATTCTTTATCACGTAATTTTACATCCCCTATCTTCTGTCGTTCGCAAGCTGTCTGACAATTGGATTCGTTTCTCTGCAGCTGGAGGAGCAGTTGGGCACGGGCGCGATCAAGAAGGGAGATCCCTACTGGAAGGTGGTGGCAGTGACAGGGGTGGCGAAGGTCACGGGTGTGGGCTTAGGGGTGGCATCATGGACTCTCATCAGCAACAGTTCTGCCTCAAGTGGAACAGCTTCGGCAGCAACTTGGCCACCGCTTTTTCGAACCTCTTCAAGAGCGAGAGTCTAACCGATGTCACCCTTTTTTGTGAGGGTAAGTTCAAAGCGATCGATATACAAGTACAAAAAAATTTTTTTCCTGCGCTAATAATTTTCTTTTTTCCAAAAAAAAAAAATAATAATAATAAAAAGTACACGAACGATCACGGATAATCATCCTGCACATGGTCGCCCGCGTACGTGCATCGCATGAATCGAAATTCGTTTCGTGGAAATCACGTGACTCATTTGTCAAAATACCTATGCAAATACGAGAGCCATAACCAGATTGCGTATTATTTTGCAATCGAAAAAAAATTTTTTTTTTAGCACGCTCGCATCTCTTCGGCCGAGTCATTCAAGGCCTCGGGCCGTACAGTTTTACGGCTTTGTTTACGGGACGGCGAGCCTGCGTCCAATATTTTGAGTAATTTCGTAAATTTTTTTTTATCCAAAATTTCATACCGTTCCGTCCACGCGTCGTCACGCAAAAGTGCATACAACCGCGCTGGTTCCACGTGCTTAGGCGCGCCTGCGGCGACGGAGCAGTCTGACCACGACCGCCACGACTACTTGGAGCGCTTCGTATCGATGCTACGGGCTGGCAAAATAATTCGCCGTCTGACCATACACGTACCCTATCCACTGCCCGAGCGAGGGTACCGTTCCACTACTCGAAATTTTACGTCTGACCCGCACGCCCCATATCCCCTGGCACGCGAATGCATTCCCTCCGGGTGCATCAACCGTTCGACACGAGACTTACCCCTACCCTCTTACGGTCTGATCGTAAACGTACTCGCACCACTAGCACGTGACTCTGCGCCGTCTTCTTGCACGCGAATCTCTACTACTTGGCACTGATTCACTTGTGTTGGTGCATCCAGGGAATGCACTCGCGATTGGCTGCCCCCTACTTCCCTTCTCGACCACGTGGCCGTCCGCGCACACACAGCTTGCGCATAGTCCACCACCTCGGCACGTGAATCTTAGGCGACTTGCACACGTTGCACTTTCGCCTATGTGCGCTGTACGTGTTTCGCGAAAAATGCAACTGCCGAGAGCCGCGGCAGCCGAGCGGAATACCAGTGCGACTCGAGCGCCCGTGCGATGCACTTGCTCCGTGCACTTTTATCGATGCAGGGTTCGAGTCCGTTACGTGACGAAATTTTTTTTTTTTTTTTTTCATATTAAATTCAGTCGATTCGCGAGACGTGTCGTTTTCGATGCACTTTGAGTGCATCGAAAAAAAGTGCATTTAATATTTTTTTTTTTTCTCTACAATTCTCTGTCCCCTGACGCATCGTCTGGTGCGTCGTGCTTAATTTCAGTGTTTATTTCGATAGTGACGCGGATTATCTTGAAGTGCCAATTAAATCGATCGCTAATTGCGATTCGGCGATTTCGCAAGAACCGATTTTCATTAGTGAAATTTCCAATACCGACGTCTCACTTTTTGCCGATCAATCGTACGAGCCTGCAAGATCAGCAAACATCTTTTTTTTTTCTCTCCTTCCTGTCAACAGAGCTAGTGACCTTATCAGACGCACGAGATAACGTTTACTACGTGCTGACGTGTGTCTGTTAGATAAGTGCGCTTCGCGAATCAGGCTGGATTAGGCAAAAGAGGATGTGCAATTTTGGAGGACCGTTGAGGATTCGCCACTAGTTCGCATAACTGGTTCATCGAGACTGACGATTTTATGTGGGTATACATATATATATATATATATATATATTATCGGCAAACCAAAGAGCGATCGATAAAATCGATTCCTACTATGACTATGCGATCGGCCGAATTAATAAATTTTTTTCCGATCGCAGGCTCCGGTTTTTTTTTTCATTTCCCACTTTACAAATTCTTTCGGGGACGTCACATAGAATCTCGCGATTCGTTTCCAATCAGTTTCCACCGTTCCTATCGATAACGTCGATTATCGATAATCCGTAATACAAAGACACCCGCAACATTTCACGTTCCTCTCCGAGCAAGACTCGGCTCATCCTTTCGGCACTTTCACCTTCGGCATTGACGAATCTCCTGACGTCGCCGCGCTTGTCCGCCTGTGAAACTTGCCTTGGTCGTAAAGGCGCAAACGCAACCCCCGTCGAAAGTGACGTCAGAATTTGAAAAGCGACCATCGATACCGTTCCGAAAAAAAAAAAAAAATCACTGATCTCAAATTCGACTTTTAATTTTATCACCACCCACAGATTCACGTTGACGGTCGCCCATGAAGCATAGAAAAAAAAAAAAATTTTTTTCTAAAAAAAAATTGACCATGCAAATTCATATCGTCCACTCTTGTGCTCTGCCGTTTCTTTCAAAAACCCCATAAGATTCCCGTGCGAAATCATCTAGCGCGACGTCCCCGTCCGACGGCGTCGATCAAAAATGAATTTTCCCGTCCACGCGCTCTACGTGGCCAAGTCTTTTGAATTTCTCCTGGGGAGTCTCGATTCACGGCAGAGCAGGATTGAGCAACTATTCACGGGTCTCGCCGAGCGGCTATAGCAACGGCTTAAGTAGGTCTGGGTTACAGTTAGACGTAACAGCCGGTTTCGTGCGGAAGAAACGTTAGAAGGTTGTTAGGCGTCTTCGGTGCACAGTATCTTTGCCTATATATATATACACACACCTATATATATATATATATAGTCGCACGAAAGTGTCCTCTGCTATTCATATATGAAACCTCCTGTACCCACGGATATTTGTCTTCAGTGCATAGAATCCCGAAAGGCTCTAATGACTTTTTGCTACGGCGTATCTAATGACGCTCGAGAGAATGGGCACTGACAGTCAGACAGACATGGACGGCGAGCGAGAGAGAGAGAGAGAGAGGCACAAAATGGCATTGCTGCAAGTGGCACATGGACACGGGTCGTCGTTAGAAACTCGAATCAGCCTGGTACTGGCGGTGGTCATATTCGAAAGTGTGGGATGCAGGATGTAAGTGGCTGAGAGAGATAGAGAGAGAGAGAGAGAGGGAAAGAGGGAGAGAGGTAGGTGATACGAAAATTCAGCATCGTTATAGAATGAGAGAGAGAGAGAGAGAGAGAGAAAGAAAGAGAGAGAGAGACGTATAGGATACGGAACGGCGTTCCGAAGTTGCTCGGTTCTCCATTGTGTCCTTGACTTGAAATCTAACGCGAAAGACGCGAGACGCGTCATCGGCTCTAACGAAAACGCCTGGCTAGAATCACGGAGCTCTTTTGTGGACGAAGGCTCGAAGGATTGTGCACCGTGACTTTAGACAATTGCACGATGGGACGGAATAAAATTATTTTACGAAACAACATGACGCGGCGTTGCCAAAGTTCATTTAATCGTAAACCGTTAGATTCGAATTTCGGGGAATGAAATTTTTCCATTTGGCAACACCGCCGAAAATCGTAGCCGCGAACCCTTTGGATTATTTTGACGCTAGGGTCTTACGTGTGACTCTTTGAAAAGGGGGTCACGTGCTGGCTGTTGTGTATCTTTTTGTGTGGCTGATTTGAGGAAGTCAAAGTTTTTTTCTTTTTTTTTTCTTTTCGACATTGGCTATGGGAATTTATCTATATCGGACACGTGTACTCGGTGAATTGAACCTTAGCCTAGTAGCCAGTTCCATTATTTATGTTTTATCAATGGCCACACTCGTTCGTAGTACGTGAAACGCGCTACGCGTCGGTATTTCGCGAGGAATTTTTGAATTTCAAATAACGCTCGACCCGAATCCTATTTTCGTTTTCGGGCTCATTCCCGCGCCTGGGATTGTTGCTTGGTCTACGTTGCCCGTAACGTGTCAGCCGTTATCAGATGATTCTCCCGGTTTTGGTCATTCGATGTATATATATATATATATACATCCAACTGTCGACTTTGATATATATAAGACTCAAGGATACTGACAAAGCACTAGGGACGACGTATTTTTATACAAATTCGAAACGCTTTGATCCTGGATATTTTTATAAAATTTCTAAT
>JASANN010000278.1:1085759-1108750 GCA_031762395.1 Calameuta pygmaea | reverse complement strand
TGTGTGTGTGTGTGTGTGTGTGTGTGTGTGTGTGTGTGTGTGTGTGTGTGTGTGTGTGTGTGTGTGTGTGTGTATATCTGTGTGTGTGTGTTAGTGTGAGAGTGTGTGTGTGTGTGTGTGTGTGAGTGTGTGTGTATATATGTGTGTGTGTGTTAGTGTGGGTGTGTGTGTGTGTGTGTGTGTGTGTGAGAGAGAGAGAGAGAGAGAGAGAGAGAGAGAGAGAGAGAGAGAGAGAAAATAGACATATGTATACCCGTACGTATAAGATGCCAATCGAAAACTATTATCCTGCAGCTTTTTATCCTTATCCTGTTTCCCTTATCAGTTGCTCCACGTCATTGCCATTCAGAGAACCCAGTATCGATACGTACAGCAAAAATTGTCCTGGACGACGTAGAAGCAGGAGAAAAATAAGAACGAAAAAAAAATATATATATAAAGCATAAAAAGGTTAAATAAGAGGTCCTTGCCGTTTCGTTCATACTTGTAAGACCCACCCCTCATGCAGTCACGATGACGTTCAGACTCATTATCAGTGAAACGAGGTAAAATTTGTCGATTCCCGACACAATGTGAACAATTTATAGTCAGACAAAAAGTTTCGCAAGGTCCTTTTCCTCTGCCGATTCTTTCCTTCCCGATCAAAGAAACTCACTGGCGCCGGTGTCGAGTCAATGCATTTCTAGCGTTGATCGTTATACATGACAGCATCGACTCCTATAGCTATTAATTCAGGTCACTTTAATCTTTCCCTTTTTTTTCCTTCTCTCGATTGTCGAACCATTTTAATCAGACAGTTCAGCCGCGAGTTTCGATCTTTTCTAATTGCCCGACACAGCGATCTATCTACACCACTGGAGACAATATTTTCTTTTTTTTCCCTTCTTCCTCCCCCTCCCCCCTCCCTTTCCACAGTCCTCCTGGCAATTTATTATAGGCGATTATTCCCATTCTCCATTAATCGATTCCTCGTACCCTGGAGTGGTTCCGTCACCAGGAGGGGAGGTGCCCTACGACCGCTCTTCTCATTGTCACTTTCTCTCTCTCTCTCTCTCTCTCTCTCTCTCTCTCTCTCTCTCTCTCTCTCTCTCTCTCTCTCTCTCTCTCTCTCTCTCACTGCAACCGGTCGACACAACGCGCACGCGTTTAATTTCGAACACGACACTGGCTGCTTCCCTCATTTTTCTTTGCCGTTATCATCGCGAGAGCATCAGCATCACACATGGTCCAGAGACCCAGCATAATTGCAGCTATGACAATACGTCTCCGTTAGAAAAGCTGCTAAAGGAATAGAGAGACGCAACCACCGCAGTCTGTGTCGCTTCGTACGGTCATTATCTTTCCCGACCCTCTTATCTATCACGACCCCAGATGGGTCCGTGTGGTCTGTTCAGGGGGGAGGTCTGGTAAAAAAAGTATGAAAGACAAAAAAAATAGGAAATGAAGTCGAAATGAGGGAACGTAATTTACACGGGACGTCACGCCGACGCTGGGGACAATTATTTCGCGGCGTCGCGACGCCATACTACGGCTTGACTGGCACAGGGTCGAGCCGTCGCGCGATACGCGTCCCGACGCCGGTAATGGATTACTCGTAATTAAGTAAACACCTGGATTACGTTCCACCAGTCAACCCCGCCCGCCCCCCACCCTCTTCGCTTATCATTTTTCAATTTTTCTTTTTCTAAATTTTGTCAATCCCTCGGAGCATTTTTAAATTTTACCCTTATTTCTATATCAGCCTTAATTCTCGATTCGGAGTACTGAAAAGTGGGATAAATAATTATTGGCATAGATTATTATTAACTTTCGCGATAAGCGCCAGTGGCTTCGGCTGAGACAAAGTTTTATTTTTCCTCGAAGATCTTTCAGGAGACGCAGAATCCGGATAAAAGAAATGGTACTGCCGCTTTAGTGTCCTCCTTGAGAAGGTAATAAGGTAAGATCAAAGTTTCGTCGGTTCCCATATATATATATATATGCTGTCGAATTGGCTGCTGCCGCAGGCTTCCTCCAAAGTGAAGGCCGCCAAAGGCTCCAGGCGAATCGCGAAGTTTCGCGAACTCATTTGAATTTTTATTCAATCCTCGAAACAAATAATTATCACGGCAATAAGCGCCGGTAGCGACGCCTGGCGGAAAGTTTAAAACGTAAAGTCCGCCTGTGTGCGACCACGAGTACCCAATATAGGTATAAAGGATACACAGCGAATACCTAATTTCGGGGGTTCGAGTCTCCAGGCTTCTCCTCTATAGAAATATCTAAGCCTGACCATAGATTTTCGCGTTTGACAAGAGAACGTAGATTTGGTTAAATTAGCTCGACTAATTGTCATCTCGTTAGAAGAAGGGAGACGGAGGAGGGATGGAAAATTTTCTGAATTATTTTCTTCCTGCTAATTACTTTATCGGTTAATACAATGGCGAATTTCTGGTAACGGCGTAACGTTTCGTTTGGATTAGTCTGTACAGCTTAAAGCGGAAGGTCGCGTAGTTGGGAGCGAAACTACTTATTATAAAAGGCCATTGCCAGAGTTGGAAGCTGGAGGAAACGAGTCGGTCCAGCGGCGTCGAGAAAAAGAAGGAGAAGAAGAAGTAAAAAGGAGAAAATGTCTTGAAGGCAAATGCCTGGGGAATATATATATATATATATATATATATATATGCGAGACTGCAAAGAAAAGAAGGAGAGGGGGGGGGGGGATGAGAATGGGAAAATAAGTAGCCATTTTGACGCGGATCTCTTAACTTCTCTCGGCTACCTAAATATACGTAACATTAGGTAAAAAGACGCCAAGACCCTCGTCCGCCGAAATTGTCATTTCGCGTTTCGCGATTCAGCGTATCGCCATTAAGCTTTTCAGAGATCCTGCTAATTTTAGTGGCTCCTCTACGGGTTAGCGCTGGGCGTCTCGAACGAATGAGAAAAGTTGAGAATATTCGAAGCGAGGCCAGGAGCACGTGCAGCGCTGCTCTATGCCAGCTGGCAAACGTTTGTTAGTTCTGTGCGAACGAGGAAAAAAATGTCAAAGGGCCAATAAGAAAAAGTATGGGGGCTGGATTGAAGCTAAGGGGGAGGGAGGGGGGTCAAAGTGACCAAATCGGAGTTATTGGTTATATCCAGTACTGATTAGAGGCAGAAGGGTGGCTTTATGAAAAAGTTGAGGATCGAGTTAAAATTGTGGGAAATCGCGAGAAATTTAATAGAATCGAAGTGACGTAGGAAGTGGATGGAAATTGGGGAAAATCGAGAGGGGAAATGACGAGCGAGAGGAGGTTTTTGAGATGGTAACGTAGCGCTAACGCGACGCCAACGTTAATCCGACGGCAGCAAACCTGGTCCAGGATCTTTCTGTTCCTTCGTACCGGAGTGGAAAAGTTTTAGGGTTGACGCAGCAAGGACATCAGCCCAGGGCCTGAGACACGTGTGCACGCACACGTGCGTACGGTAAATATGTGCACGAATACTAAGGTGGTGAAAAATGTTACTGAAGAATTTTATTTTTATCACGCGTCAAAATTGAGATTGATGATTATTCGAAACGGATAGCCTAGTCATTTTTATTTGTTACATTGTAAAGTTGACTTTTTTTTTGTCCCCCACCTGTCGATATGGATTTGCTTAAATTTTAGGGGGAAAAAAAAATTGTTTTCGCGTTCCCGTAGTTTTTCAATAATATCGATAACGACATTTAAAACTTGAAAAATATGATTGCCCGGTGAAACTTTGAAGGTTTCAGCTTGCCAAGGGTTGATTCTACGGAAACCCCGACAATCGTACCGACGTGACTTCCCTGATACCAAGTTTCCACCCTTAAAAGAAGAAGGTTCCAGCGATTCTTGAAACCTCTTCCCATATACTTCAGCCACCCCAAAAGGCAGGTTCAGCGATGGCACAAGAATATTCTTAATATATCTCATGCGCAGGTCCCTACAGCTTCTTCGGAGACATTGATGTGAAAAATATAAGAAATCGTCTCGTGAGAGGGTTTTGCTTTCTTGGAAACATCCCTTATGCCGAAGCTATATAAGGTGCGTCGTTCATATATACACCAAGGTGTATCGTGGTAAAAATAAATTGCAGGATACACCGATAGATGGCAGAGATAGACAGATAGATGGATGAACGGACGGACGGATAGACAGGAAGACGGAGTCGATGCCGAACGAAATCTAGAAAATAATATCAGCGCGTCTTTCAAAGTGAATTACGGTAACTCCGTATATTGCGGCGAAGCGAGGTTGGACGAGTCCGGAGACTACAGATAGAGAATAGGGTGGAACATCGCTGAGGCTAACCCAATAAGGCCGCCATTTCTACGGCCACAGTTTTTCGGAAAGAGAGGGGGGGAAAAAAAGAAATAGGGAATTACTTTCATCATCCATTTTAGGGAAGCCACTTGGTTTCGTTGCGACTGGGATAACTGGGATATGGAGAAGCCGTGCTGCCCTCTGTCGGTGGCGTCTCGAAATTCCAGTTCGGTTCAGCAGCCCAACAATGTAAAACTGGCAGGAGAGGAGTGTGAAGCCAAGTGAAAAGATTTCCACACTTGCCAAACATACCAGGGAATTTGGATTGGCAAGTTTTATACGGAATTTTGGCTACAACGGCCCAATGGGCGAAAGGGACGTCTCTACGTAACCTAACCTAACCTAACCCGCGTAGCGTCTATAGGAGGTTCGACAAGTTTTGGCGACGTTCTAACGGAGCTTCCTGAAAAGTTTTAACCGCACGAGACTATTTTTCCTACCGCGACAAATCCTCCCCAGGACGCACCGGAAGCTGCGGAACTCGTGGACTCTTTTTTTTCTTCTAACCCAAGTTTTTCTTCTCTTTCGGTCTAGTCCCTTTTCACGTGAGCGCTCGATAGCTTCTACTAGCGAAAATTCTGCTAGGCGGAGAGGCGAAAGAGGACTCGAATATGTTCGACACGAATTTCAAAGAATTTAAAGACGTTTTCGTCGTCCCGGAAGTACAGCCAGACTGATTTACGGGTTCCCCGTCAGTCAACGCAGAGACAAGGAAGGCACGCGTGCATGTATCCGTGACGTTGAGTTTTCGGAAATTTGAAAACAGATAGGGGAGTATAGACCAAACCCCAAGGGTAGATGTCGAGAACTTTATCAAAATTGAAACGTAACACCTTCCCACAGGAAACTAATGCTGAGACAGTAGATGATTTGAAGAGGCACGAGGCAGAAAGAAGCATCGAGTCAATTTTTTACAGAAAAGTTCTCTCTTAGGCTTCCGCGGCAGTCTTACCTAAAAGCCAAGCAAAGCTACGAGTTGGAGGATGGAGGGTGGAGGAAGGTCGGGGTTTAAGGGTCTTCACTGGCACTTCCCCTGTATCTAATATTAATATTTTCAGCAAAGTACTCCTCAAGTACGAAAACCGTTTAGCTCAAAGTAAGCTGAGGTAATCAATCGAGGGGTGAAGAATCTCTTGGAAATTCTTCCGGATGCTGGAGCAAATCTCGCGAGACCTACGGCAACATTCGTGATGTTAATTTTACATTCCGCGAACGTTGTTCGATAAATCGAATCACTCGCAAGAGTGAGAGACAGATAGAAATATACACATAGAGGTACAGGGAGATAAAGCAGAGAGATAGAAAGAGAGAGAGAGAGAGAGAGAGAGAGAGAGAGAGAGAGAGAGAGAAAGAGAGAGAGAGAGAGAGAGAGAGAGAGAGAGAGAGAGAAGCCAGTTGACGCCCAATTGCACGTCTAATTATTAATCGTGGCTGTGCAATTATGTCGAGCGAACGTGCGCCAGATATAAGCCAGTCTGTTTGGTTTAGGTGCAGCTTCAATAGTCAGCCTGCATGAATGGCCGTAGGGTTGAACGGGGGGAGGTGGGGACTAGGTGGGGGGGGGGGGGTCTATGCAAGCGTTCTATTCAACCTGTGGAAAAGGACTATGATAGTTTAGTATGGCAGCGACGTTAACGAACCGCACCTAAATCGCTAATCATTATTCAATCATCGAGCCGGGATAGATGGATAAATTGATTGATCGATCGATTGAGAATTAGCAGCTCAATCCCTTTCGCTCCTTTCTGCCCCTCGGTAAGTCCATCGATGCTTGGAATATAACTGTTATTCATACCTTGGAAATATGGATGACGTGGAGGAGGCACCGTTTCCGGTTCCGAGGTCTAGCGAACGGGGTCTAAGGAACGGAGACATCGAATTAAATTTTTATGTCGAATACGCGTGGAGAAGCAAACGGTTTGGCTGGTTCCAGGATAGGCTGTGGTAGTTGATAAGGGAGGGAGGTGGTGAGGAGGGACCACAGCTTCCTGATCTACGATCTTCTTTTTCTCTCTCGCTCGCTCTAGGTCTCCCATGATGGTCAGGCCCGTGTGTGTACGGCTAGGCGGAGGCCATCAGGGAGAGTAGGTTTTGACTTATGCCCTCGTGCCAGGCGATCGATATGTCTCTATGGGGTGGTGCATGAAGTACAAGCGGCCTGTAGCGTCACGTGCCAAGTGACGGATAAAGTATTTTCGTGCGTTTCGAAAAGCAATATTTTGAGGTCGATGAAGATGCTCTAAGACCGGAAAGATTCGTATGTTCTTCAGGGCTTGGATGGGCAAGACCCAATATCGTAGTACTGGGTGCGGGGTAGAAGGATGGTGGGAGAGTCACTGTCGGATGCTGCAGGGACTTCAGGACCATAGGATCCAGGCTGCTCAGCCATCAGCTGCCACGCAGGACAGCTTGACCAGGGTCACTTGATGTACAGCTGTAGGACATCTCCCTACAGGCCTTGTGTAACCTGCAGCAAACATAGACCTGCGCACCTATGGTTCTCCGGCTTGTTACGGCTCATTAGCGTTACGCATATATGCGTGAAGGATTTACACGTGGACGGGATCCTCGTAAGGGAATCTACTGGCCAAACTGAGACCCAGTCCCACCAGGACTTCCCGGTTCAGTAGGCATCGGGTCCTCCTGGACCAGGGTGACGTAGTCGCGTCTTACCTCCTGTGACCAGACCAGACATCGCAGAATGATTGGTACTGGATACGTGGAGTGCCGGAGGAAAGACAGTGGAGAGGAACGATCAGGACCAGTTTGTTTAATAAGGTACTCATTACTCTGGAGCATTTAGCGGCGATTGCTCTTGAGGATGACGAAGAGAGCAGCGGTGGCTCCCATGCCAACGGCCCAGGATATATAGCCGACGTCCCGCGAAATATTCTTGCCGAGGCTGATGTTTTTACTAGATCAAAGTGCCGGCTAAGTAGACTTTTCATTAGAGAGCTTGTACTGTATTCTTTGGCCGGGCCTCTTCGCAGCCTCCTAACTGGCAGCCAGGCATCGTCTCTCAGTCGTCCTGGACCACCTTTCGAGCCCTTACCTTTTCCACAGCCTCCGCGCCCCAGCAGTCCTTCTTTCTTACTTTTCTCTCTCCGTGCTCTCATTCATTAATGCTCTTCTTATTTTGACCCGGCAACTCCCCAGCATCTCCACCGGTACACCCGAGCACCAGCATCATCCTGGTCCATACCTTTCCTACCGCCACTACCCACCTTTCGAAACTCTTTAGCCTAGCCATCCGTCGGCTGGGTGTACCGGCAATACATAACCTCCGAGGCTCCCCTTCAAACACTCTTCACTTTTTACTCGACCTCCGCCACCCTCCGTGCTCTAACCACCCCTTTTCTCCTCCCTTGCTTCCTCTCACCCCTTTATCATTTCTCTAGCTCTTCAGCTTCTCTCCGAGACTCTATATTCACTATCGCCTCTCTCTTGATTCACTCGGTCCGTTTCGTCTTCTGCTCCCGCCTCCCCTCTCCCCACCCATTAGTATAATTGCCAGAGAACTAACCATATTTTTCGGGAACCAGGGGTCGGAGGTCGTGCCGCTGGGCTCTTGGTATTATACTCATTTGGGCTAGTTCCTAAAACACGTTACATTTATTGCCGTCTCTGCTCAGCCCCATACGTTTTCTTCTTCGCTGCTTTTCCGAAGACCCGAGAGATCTTTCACACACTCGGGACTACAAATCACAAGTTCCATAGGGCAACGAGCCTGAGAGTGGAGTCCTTCTTTCTATTAGCCTTGGTCATTCCTTGGGGCTCTTTTAGGTCTTCCTACGTGGCTTTGCTTCCTGATTCTAACTATGTACTACAGTTGTTGAAAATGCAAAAGTTCCTGAATCCAGGCCATTATTAATTTCTTTGGTACCCTAAGGAACTCTGGAGTGTCCTTGAAATTCAGGCTAAGCCCAGAAAAGGGTCTGTGAGGTGTTCCAATTTTGGTTCATCCACTTTCATCCCCTTCGTTCCTCACTGGGTCAATCGTCCTAATTGTCTCAACTCTTTTTGGTCTGTCGGACATTTCAACATGTCTCATGACGAGATACGCAATGATAGAGATGAGATGAGAAATTGTGAAAAAAAAAATCAAATTAGGTAAAATCGATCAACCCTATTCTGTGAAATGACGTATCGATAATTTAACGTTACGTACCCAAAGTAATCGGATATAGGTAAGTTGGGTAGTATTTCATTGTATTCTCCAATTCACTGTGACTGTAGGAGCTTTCATTCATGATATTCAGAGTTCGAAAGCGCAATAAGAGAGAGAGACAGAGAGAGAGAGAGGGAGAGAGACTATCCGAGGTATTCAATAAAAGATGCCAGAATTTATCTCACCGCAGTTTCTACGCCATTGTAATCGGAAGCCCTTATGGCTATTGTGTTTGCCGGTATTCAAAGCGCCGACGTCGTTTTCATGGAAACGTTTTCACTGAACTTGTATTCGATAGGGTATACAGAGGAGGAGAGATCTGCCAAGCGTAAGAATGCCGGCCGAATAAATTGTGCGTAAAAAAAAAGTGACACGGACAGAAGGGACCCACAGGCGTCTCCGTCGGGACGCCTTGACGAGCAGATGAAAGACTAGAAGGAAAAAGGATTGCACGTACTTTCATTGTCATCTCGGTTCTTTATCTGCCAGGGAAAATTGGTGCTCGAGGAAAGTCAATCAGGGCTTATACGGTCGCGTCGGGACGCCTCCAATTAACGTCGAGACGACGGCCAGCCAAACTCGCTCGTCTTCGGGATTATAATTAGCCAATTTATAGTGGGGTGCACCCGCACACAAGTTTGCCAACCTGGCGACGCTCTGCCAAGGAGTCTATGAACCGTCTGTCGATGCTGATGATGATGATGGTGGTGGTGGTGGTGGTGGTGGTGGTGGTGGTGGTACGATTTAGATTAAGGCGAAGGTTTCGGGGCAATGTGAAGAAGACGTAAGGGATGAAATCTCTAGGTAGCAGGGAAGGGTAGTTCTCTTGGAGAACGCTCAAGCGTTAAATCCGACTCCTCAGTTCGGCAAGGACAAAGATCCGCCTCAGTCGTGCTCAAGGATGATCGTAATCGAATATGATATCCGTCCTCTTCATCAATTCGACTTTCTCACCCTTGTATTAGAATTTGACCCGATCCCCTTGACTATTTTTTCTTAAGGGACGCGCAGTGGCGCACATGGGTACCAGCTGGCATTCTTGCTCTACGTTCGAATTTTTTGATCCTGGGTTCGCGTATCGTTGTCTGAGAAACATGTGTATCGCATAAACAGAATGGATGATGAGGGAGATGCAGAGGCTTCTGATTCGATTGGACAGACGTAGTGACGAGGGTTGTCGATCGTGAATACGATTGCGCTTCTTTTGACGCTTTTGAATCATCCCTCTGAATTTTTTGAGATTTTCAGAGCTAGGTAATTCTCGTTAGATGATTCGATTTCCGTTCTCTTGAGCAGGAGCGGAACGAGATAATGGACCGACTAGAGCGCACTTCCTGTGGATTCCAGGATTTCAGAATTCCACGCTGTCGCCTTTCAATTCTACTACGTAGTCACGTCCTCCTTCCAATACGTGTCGATGATCCGGTTCCTATACTTTATCAATGAAAATCAAAAAGTTCACTAGCACCAGGACCAGGTGGGGTGCGAGGGAATAGGTAGAAAAGGAAAAATAGTCAAGCACCGCGAATAATAGGGGTGGCTCTTTCTCGAGTGCTTCTCGGGGTCAAGCACACGTTACCCCCAGGGGCATTAAATCGGCCAAGTATCGATAGCTTTAGGATCGATTCAACTTCCCGTCCCCTAGATTTATCATCCTCGAAGATATTGCGGTGCATCGAGAGTCAATCCTTCGTGACTGGTTCGTTAAAAACTGTATGAGAAAAAATAGAGACAAAAATAACAGCTACGGCCAAGCAACCTCAGAGGATCCACTGGTCTCGACCAGACTTGGTCTTCTGACCTGGTCCAACAGAACTTTGAATCTGTAACGTGAACCTGACAGCAGGAGTCAGATAATAATTAACAGCTTGGCTGACCATGTCATTCGGGTCGGTTTCTCACAGGATACTTTGATCGGTTAGGCACAGGGTCTATCGGTCATATTAACTAGGTCTGCCCACCATCATCATCAGGTATTCCGCCGGAAATCCTCTCTCTCTCGTACAAAGACGCTCCCTCATCCGTTAGGGACAATCTTATACCCTGGCCGATACATGAGAGTTCAGTCCTTGGACCTGGGTCGGTAGCAATCAGGTCAAAGCTCAAGATAAACCCTGATACCGAAGACCTTGGTCCTTTTTTATAGTTTTTTTCTTTTTTTAATAATTCTATTCGTTTTCCAGTTCGTTCATTCTCCGACATCTCCTGGGGGCGCTGCTCGTCGTTCTTTAATGCGCCAGGAACAGGTTTCCTCCGTGCCAACTGTTATTCTAATGAAAATATGATGAGCGTCATTTCGCTGAGTGATAGCAGCCATTATCACACGTCGTTCCGGAGAAGCGGGACGTGGGAAGGAGAGGCGGGTCGGTCGATTCTACGTAGTTTTCATCGCTTCGTTTTCCCTTTGATTTAAATTGTGATCGTTTCGACGACGCCGCTCCTCCAGGAAAAGCTCTGGTTGGTTCTGGCTCTCTTCTTGCGGCTGATCACAAAGGGATGCCAACCCCAAGCCCAGGGCGATTCCATTGTCTGACGCATCGAAAAAGCAGCCGGCTTCTCTTCCATCCCTTTGAATTTCGTCGACCTACTATCTGCTATGACTCTATCATTCGGTTTACCTCAATCTCACACCCCTCCCCATCCCGGTATTCTATTTCTCTATTGATTCAACCCCCTTTATGTATGCTCCTTACTTCCCACTTCCTACATCCTGAAGGAGGGAACGAGAACCGGGCCTCGGTGAGATTAAAAGGAAATTTTCAAGATTCCCGCTTCCATCGGCTTCCCATTCGTTTCCCCCTTGCGAAATCGTAGAGACGGAATTCGCCCCAACTCTCTCCCCCAATAAACCCTCGCGAGTACGAATTTCTGGTACCACTCGGAGATTCCCAAGGGTAGTTCAACAAGACTCGTGGGGGTGGGGCAGGAGGGGGGTTTTCAAGATAATATTGTAATTTGTCGAGGCAATAATAAGCAATTTAAAAACATCGGCCCTGCAGGACAGGGGTCGACTAGCACTGTCGGTAAAGAAGGGAGAATATTGCCCCCTAAAAACAAGAAGGTTCATTGCCAGTAGGAGAGGTTCTTTTTTATTTTCACTACGTGTCGTTACTTTGTATTTTCCTCCCTTTATCCACCCCTGCGTCTTCGCTCTCGCCCTCCGTTACCTTTTTTCGTTTTCCCTGCATCACCCCACCTGACTCATTACGCCAGACGTAACTGTTTACGGCTATGAATTTTCAGCCGATCCCCATGTAGCGACCTAGTGCGACTCGTCGCGTGTACCAAAGGGACAACAGTGGAACAGACACTGGTCACGGTGGAGGAAGAAGTGGCTGAAGGGAGGATATAGGAAAGATGGCCTCCGGCCCTGCTACCACCCCTCCCCTCAATTCACCCTATTACCTACTCTCGTCGTTATTTCTCCGGTTTTCCTTGATTTCCATAAATTTCCGCGAATCGCGACCTCGAGAACCCTACGACGGAAGTGCGTGACTCATCCCTCGAGGCCTTCGAGATCTTTGCTCTTGGAGGCTGAGGGTCGCGATTATTTCTTCAATTATATAACAGAGATGATTTTATACCGTCTCTCAATTTTTACTTCAGTATTGGATGTCGGTAACGAAGAGAAAAAAAAATGGACGGGACTAAGGACGAGGGTGAAAAAGAGGTTAATGACGAGTAGGGGTGAGATTACACAACCTCAGGAGGATCAATGCGAAACGTTGAGGTTGTTGAAAAATCTTAATTCAATGAAATTATTTCCCTTGCAAACAAGGGTGCGGATAAAATACGGAAATTGCTCGAGTCACGTGTATTTTTGACTTCCTGCTCCTTCGCGGATACGCAGTACGTGTACCATGTATAGGAGACAGCCTAGGGCAAGGGAGATAACCGGAAGGGAGCCACGGCTGCGTGGGAATTAAGGCGAAGCCGGATATTAAGATGATACGTGGTAGACAGAGTGCCGTATCTGGCACTTAACAGATGCTTCGAACTTGGTGAAATTTTTCTGAAAGCTCTCTGGAAGGAAAGCTAAAGAAAGTACGAAAAATGGCTGAGGGCACGTCTGACGTTTGACATGTTGGCGGGGATGAGAAAAAAAATTTGAAAATCGCTGAATTCGGCTGGGGAGGAAGATGACGTCATCGGGTTGAGCTCTAAATTACGCCTGTACATGTATATATATATATACACGGCACACAGCTTTGGACCCTACGCCGGATGATAGAGACAAACTTGTCGAAGAACTTTGAGGAGGTGAGGGTGAAGTGAAAGAAAAAAAAAGAAGTAAAAAAAAATACGAAGAAAGGGTGAAAGTAGAGAGTAAAGGAGTAAACCGTAAGAATGAAGGGACTTCCATCGTATATCCACGTACGGCTTTTGTCAAAGTGTAAAAGGGCCAGGCGTCTGCCTCGGCGTCGATTTTCCTTTATCCGAGCCATCCTTACGCGCTTAATTCCCGGGAAAACTGGATTTTCCGGGCCATTGGCTGTGCTCTTTCTCGATCTTTTCTACCCCTCACTTTCCTTGGATTCTCGAACTCTGACTTTTTCCCCCACCGTCTGCCACCATGTCTCGCGTCCCACACCAGCACTTTCTGACGCACATCCGGTCGACAGGAACGTATCTTGTGGAAGGACGTTATGCTGTAGTGAAATTTGACGAATGTAATAAATTTTAGAAAATTCTTTCATTGCTACTAGATATTTATTCTGGATAGTTGATATATTAGCGAGGGGTAATTGAATGACCTGGGAATATCTCTCGACAATTTGTAATGGCGGGACTATCGAGTGGGAGGTACGTGGAGGGTTGTTCAATGCAATAAAAAAAAAAAAAAAAAAAGAGGAAGCATCGTTGATGGTTGCGAGCTGGAATTCCTCACTAGAGCGAGACTGGATGAGCGAAGCGTAGGAAGAGGGTAAGAAAAAAAAAGAGAGGGACCGGAAGGAAGGAAAAAAAAAAGAAAAAAGAAAAAAAGAAGAACCGGTCATTAGAAATCCCCAAGGGAAGCTCTTAAACGAGTCCCAAAGGCTCGTCGGCCTCGTCGACCTCGTCGGGCACTTTAATCTTCTGCTCTCAACAACTTAACCTTACGTTAAGGGCGTGAGGGGTGGCTATCTAATTTCTTAAGGGTCGAATCTTATATCTTTCCATCGGACATGGTGACTACCATATATGCCCATCTGTAAGTTACTCGTTTTCCCCGAGCCCGAGATTTTGAAATCTTTTTTGCGGAGTCATAAAAACGACTGTCCGTCGTTTCAATATTTCCTTTATAATTTGGAGAAAAATAATCAAATCCAAAATTCGCAACGAACGGTCATGGAAATTATCAGATGACGTATTGCCGTAGGACGCTCGGATGATGAGGTAAAAATGTTGCGAGAACGAATCAAAGAGGTCTTTCAAGCAGAAGATGAATTTTTCATATTAAAGTACATAGGGGTGAAGTCCCATTCGGAGGGTGCTTTCAGGGATCGGATGCAAATAGGCAAAATTCCGAATATTAGCAATGACTCCTGGTGCCTGTACCGAGTATTCGCACAAGTCGTGGGGTAGTTGGTTATATTGCTGTTTAAGGGCGCTGATTTTTTTTTCTTCTCCCTTACAACCACCCCGCCCCGCTCCTCTTTCCTTTTCTCAAAGAAGCAAGCAGTTCGCTCCGTGGATCGTTATCCGCTTGGCGCATATCCTGCTTGCTTTGCGGGAACGTGGCCTGGATGGGAGGGTTGAGGGTCTAAGGGTGGGGGGGGGGGGGGGGTGGTAGAGGGCGTCTGAGGCAAAGCTTCTCGTTATAACGACATCGGGTCTGTAATTCATTAGACGGCGAAGAGATGCAATTACGAAATAGAGAATCTCCAATTAAGGGTAGGTTCCGGGTAGCCACGGAGCAGCGGACGACAACGTTTGAGAAGTTACCGGAATCGGAAAGGTGTACCACTTTCAAGATTCAAGCAGTTCCGGATCGGGATCGAGATTCCATTTTTATTCAGCTCAAACTTTTGGTTTTCATTGCTACTTTTGTTGGGGTTGGATGATTCGTGTGGAAAATTCGTCGTTAAAAAAAATGGAAAATTACGGTTGGGTTTCTGTAGGTGGGAGTCTGATTTGGCAAGAGGGTGAGTGTTTGAATTGGCCAGGGGTGCTAAGGGGTGATAGGGGACAGAGGGTGGATACCGAGAGAAATATTTAGAGGTTCGTGAATCCTGGATGGCTGCTCGTATCCCGAGGCGGTGCTTTTAATTTACGAAGTGGCCACGCCCGTTCATTCGAAAGTTTCCTACTGCACAGTTCGACAGGGAGCACCCTACCCCGGCCTTGGTAAAGGGCATAAAAAAAGCCCTGGGCAAGAAAAACAAAAAGGCATCGGGAGTCGAAAGCGTCCGATGCAAAATTCTTATCGGCCATAGAGGGTGGAAAATGTACGGGATAAATAAATTCACCCGTGGAGCTGTATGGCCGTGGCGTGGGATGGGCATAATTTTAAGGACCGCTTGGGAGGGTTCAAGCAGTGGATGGAGATGAGGACTAGAGGCAGTTTGTGCCGGGAGAGAGGAGGAGTATTACTGGAACTCAAAGTGTGAGGATAAAATGAGCGATGGAGAAAAAAAGAAGATTGAAAGGGAAGAAGGAACCAGACCAAACGGAGCATAAAATGATAAAACCGGTTCTCTATGGTGTCGGAGGAATGTGAATATCCTGGGGTCGTCATATGAGGCTGAAGGGAAGATCGTTGGGCCGTACCGGAGTCATCGATTTCTATGAGCAAGAAGATCTAAGAGGGGTTGTTGTCCCGGTTTGTGAACACGGTTTCTTTAGAGCCTAAAAGATGAGAAACCAACCCAGAGAGGGTTCTTCCAGTTCTGCCTAAACTTAGGACCCTAAGTACCCCTGCCGATCGGACCTCAGCTTCCTTCTTAAATTATTCCGTCAGACGCATCGTTTCCTCTTTCCCTTTTCCCCTTTCACGTGGGACCAAACATCCTTTGTTAAATGTCGGCATTATCCTGCAATAACCATCAAAAGTTTCAATTTGTTTGGGAGCGAAGGGGAGTCGTAGCTCGACTCATCATTTTGCCTCTCTGCATCCTTATAATCAGTTAGGGTATACTAGCTGGGACTATTTACCAAGTCGACGACATCAGCAGTTACCTGGAGCTACCATCAGG
This sequence comes from Calameuta pygmaea, assembly GCA_031762395.1. NCBI lineage: Eukaryota > Metazoa > Arthropoda > Insecta > Hymenoptera > Cephidae > Calameuta > Calameuta pygmaea. The sequence goes on along the minus strand of JASANN010000278.1, from coordinate 1,093,097 downwards.
TCCTATCGGTGCAGCCACCCTTTTTTTGGTTTCTCAAAAGAAATCAGGTCAAGACGTTTTAACCCGGTTATGTTATGTTCCCTGGGTAGAACTGCAGTCTAAGGAAAAGTCGTGAAACTTCCGGGGACCAGGTCCTGTCTAGGAGGTAAGGAAGTTCCGGGTCTAGAAAGGAGCACATGGTATCTCGAAATCAGATACTCCCAGGTATTTTATCCCTCAGGAACATGCATACCGGAATGTTTCTTAGCGAGAATATTTCTGATCCTAGTCTGAGCATAGCGGTACCTAAAGTCTTTTTTTAATTATATTATCTCGACGGTATTAATTAATTGAAAAATAATTGGAGCGAGACGAAGTGATTATCTGGGGGGGGGGGGGGGGGGTCGAGACGCCAGGAGATAAAATAAGGTTCCTCGGGTTCTTTCTCCGGATTTGGATGAATGTCGAACGACAGCTTGTAGAAAAGTTTGCACCGCGTTCGATTCGAAGCCACAGGTTGGCTTAAGCTGGCAGATTGCGAATTTCAATATTGGCCCAATGAATAAGGGATTGAATACCAGGTGGGAAGGTGGATTTCACGGGGACTCGCTACCCTTAGTATTAGTGGGGCAGATACTGCTGTAAGAACTGATGGCGGATATATGAAAAAAAAGGGAGGGGGCAAGAACGTAGGGTACTATTTGCTCCTTGACTTACTCCCGCTTGCGGGGACACTTTATCACCAAACCCCTCCCCTTCAGCCCTCCCCCTCCCACTGCTACCACAGAGATAGTGGCTACGAGTGAAACGTCGGAGCTTGCGGCGTCGGGTTGAATCGCGGCAGGAGCATCATAGGGGATGGGAAGCGGCAGCAACTGGAAAGTAGGAACTGGGGCGGGGGCGGGGGAGGGGGGACGAGCGGCAAGACCAGGTAGTGGGATAGGTCTACAAGAGCCAGGGGGTTGAACTGGTAGCATGCACTGGCAAAGTTAGATTACTGAAATAGTTGTCGCCGTTCCAGGGGCTCTTCTTATCGTTGGTGAATTAAAAAAAACGGGAAGGGTAACTCGTCGGTAGACGAAAGAAGGACGATGGGGGGGATCGGGGGGCGGAAACGGGTTGGCCGAGCGAGGGGACGAAAATTCGCGCCTAATTTATGTGCCAATTAATTACTAATTAAAGCGGCGCTTTTTTGGCCAAATTAAATTCCCCAAACCACCTCCCTCGAACTGCCAAGTACCCCCCTTTTCGGGCTTGCTACCTCACGGTAGTCTACTATCTCCTCCAGCGTCTCTTCTATCTCTCTAGCATCTTTGAACCGCCACTGGCGGCACTACCCTTCCATCCTCCCTCGAGACCAAGTTGACTCTTACCTAGTTCTGTCTCTCTTTTCTTATTTCATCCTAAACTCTGGCAGAGTCACCTCCTCCTCGGTTCAACCCTCCGTCCCCACGAGTTCCCAATGTTCCTCCACTTTGCAACTTCGAGCTCTGCTTTTTCATCCAGGATCAGCCCTTAATCGGAGCTTGGTCCAGAGATATTTTTATCCCAGCTCGACTGAGAGTTTGGTGTCGCGTCACGTTCCCGATTGGTTCATCGAATTTCTTGCTGGACGGTGAAAAGAATCGGGTCCCAGGATCGACTGGACTGCGGTGATCCAAGAAAACCCAGAGTGGAGGAGGTGGATCGTCTAAGTGTTGGTGAGATGAGGTGACGCTGACGATGACTGTGGAACAGGGGGGTGGAGGTGCGCGAGGGTAGCTGAAGGAGGATCTGGAGACCGGTAAAGAAAACAGAAAACGATGAAAACGAAAAAAACAGCCCTTCTACGAAACAAAAGAATCTAGCTTGAAACAAAAATCCCTTGAGGCTCCTCGAGTGGGTAAATATTGTCCACTCAACCCACCCTCGCCCTCCCTTACCCATCCCGGAATTACAATGGTTTTTCACTTTTGTTTCTTTCGCAACTATATACCTCGGCTAGGCAGTCTCCTCTGGTTTTATTATTTCTCACCAGAGGTCCATTGTCGGTGCATCGAATCAGCATCCCATAAATGATTGAACAATTGCTTCATATCTTTACGTTTCTAGAGTGATTGCAATCGGACAAATTGTTTGATTGCCATGGAGGTGTGTGCCAAGCGGCAAATTTACACGCATCAAATGACGATAGCGACGACCAATCGGCACTGCGAATATTTCTGATAGATTTTCGATATAATTTTTATCTACGACCACATAACTCTGATATAGATTTTATACCAGAGGGATGATATGGATTTTATGCTCTTGTACAGCGACTATAGCTAAATCGGAGAACAGGAAAAATATTTTACCGTAAAAAAATTATTATAGTATTAAGACTCTAACCTCGTTCAACTCAATCGATACTAAAATTGCGATTCTCGGCTCTGCCAATTACAAGCCTGCTCAAGATTCTTTTTGCGTGACTTCTAAGGGTTTTGCGCAAAAGTTTCGCTCCCTGCAGCCACGTCAGTGGTACGTAGGATACCAAGAAGCCATCAAAGCCACAAGGGCACAGAGGCGATGTTAAAATTGCGTTATATTGTAGGGAGTTAAAAAAAAAGGCTGGACAAATTTACCAAGTTAAAGGGAGAAATTTTCACTACGCCTTTTCGAAATTTTGTCATTTCCTCTGGAAACCGCCTTTTAAAAGTATAAAATATTTCGGGGTAATAACAGCGCACGGCTTATGACCGCATTAAACGTCAGAGAACCCGAAATTAGTCGGAACAATAAAGTCGGGTACCAGCCACGGGGTCACGAGGTCAAAAGGGCATCGAGTCACTAGATTACAGACGTACGAAACAGTTTCCGGTAGGATTCCCAAATTCCTGGACCATTTCCTCGAATGCTACCAAACGACGCAGTTCCATTTTTAGGATTGGGTGACTACGCATTCGGGATAGTTCCCTACTTGTTTGGGACACCTTAGGAACGTAGAAGTGGTTGCGATCTCGAAAACAGTATAGGGGTTGGTGATAAGTGCGGATAAGATAATGGTTCTGAGGTGTCCGAAGGGTGGGTGGGTTAAGGGCATAAGGGATGAGCGAGTACAGTACCGAGCGAAGGCACCGGCAAAGGGATCAGCGGACTCTCCTCGTGCCAATGCGCCACTTAGGCCTCATCGAAATTTAATCTCGGGACCCAAACATTCCCAAAATTTAGGGTGCCTCGCGGTACTGTGGGTCCCTTTAAACATTTACGCGAGGGTTCGATTCTAAATGCCGGCTGTCGGGGAAGACTCACCCTGTTACATAGGGATGAATGCCAGGTCACACAATGCCGTCGCGACGCATCCACATTTTTATACAGTCGTAAGCGCCGAGTCTCCCTTATCCCTTATCTATCTCCCGCCGACGTTACTTCGGTATAGTCACCCTTTTGGAAAATCCACCCTCTACCAGTATCGAATGTCCCCCATTGTGCGCAAAGCGAAATATCCAACTCGTAAACGGTAACGACAAATCCAATAACGCTATCCGATTCCGTCGTTCTACCTATGCTCGGGAAGCGCCACGAAGCGTCGGGACGCCCGATGATGCCATCCTTGGAGGATTCGAGAGTCGGTCTTGCCTTCCAAGTCGTTGCATTATGCATACTAAATGCACCGAGAAGAAAGTGCCTCTTTACGGAAGACCGGCTAAAAATCTGCGCGGGGGGGAGTGGGGGGGGGGGGGGTAACAATGGCGACATCTGCGTGCCATTTTGTACTTTGCTTTCTCTTTAATTTTCTTCAAGCATCAGGGTTGGCAGAGGGCTGGGGTCTGAGGAAGACAAGGCTTATTTGAGAGAAAGGAAAGTGCAGGCGATGCAACGGCAACATCAGCGACCTCCTAAGTGCCTGAGAAGTGGATATTTGATGGGAGCAAGAAAAGTGTAGGAGAATTGAGAGCAACGGGCAGTTTTGCTAAAATTTCGCAATCGCGTTACTGCAAAGTATTCCATAATGGTGGGAGTTTAGCGTGGCGGTAAGGACAATACGCCGGGATAAACTCGGTACGATAACAAGGGGAGGATTTTCCTCCAAGTTACACGATAACTTTTCACGACGACCGAGAGAGAGAGGGGAGGGGAGGGGAGGGTCGGCGCAACCCCCCAGCACTTTCTACCCTCTTGCCAGGTAGCCCGAATGGTTTTCAGATTTTTACAGGCACGTAGAAGCTTTCATGAAAATTCCAGGACAGTCAGCGGCGCGGTTCACGTAATAGCGCAGGACAATTCTTGCCACTTTCGTCGACTACCCCTATTCTGATTATATATATACACACACGCGCAACTGTAAGGGTAGCAAGAGACGCGCACCCCTCCTCTTCTACCCTTTTCTCTACAGCCTCGATACACTTAGATAGATGGCATACAGGGATCTAGAAGACCAGGAGCAACCTCAGAGTCCTCGGGTCCAGCGACCCTCAGCTCCCATTTTCGTCTCTATCCAGTGCAGCTCTATTCGCCTTTGAAACCGCTCGAGAATGCAAAGCCATCGTGTTAAGGGACGTCCGAAATAGACGCCACTGAAATTTTGGAAAAAAAAAGAAAAAAGCAAATTCAACCAAGGATAGATATGCTAGATAAAATATATAAAAAAAAGTCAAAATCGTCCCACCACTTGTTCGCCCACTAATCTCTAGCCTGGAATAACAGTGAGACTGGAATCCACGAAAAAAAAAAATGGCTAGCAATTATCCCTGGGTAATTAAAATTTGACATAACGAAACGCGCTATCCCCGCGGTGGGCCACCAATTACAATTAGCAGGGCTTGTAGCATTACTTGCGTTTGTACGATTTTCCGGGGCTATCTCTCTCGCGAGTTATTATAAATGTTCGACAACAATTAATCTCATTAGCCGAGCGCGATTTTAATGCGAGCCACGCGTTACACGCGTCGTTACGCATACAGGTTGTGCTACCCTCTCTTAACGTACGTGATCTCGTACGCCGCAGCAGCTACGACCGGCGCTGATACGTTTGTGACGCCATTTATTGAGTTACGCGTTGCTTGCGGTAGGCGAATGGGGCGAACGAAAAGGGAGCTGCTCAATTTCAATTGGGAAAATGTTGCCGTACCAAAAAGTCCCCGTGGGGCCGAACTGCGTAGTAATGATACAAAACAAAAAAAAAAAAGTATCGTCGCAGAGAAGGGAAGAGACTGATTGTGAGAGCTGTCCAAATCAGCGGGTAGACAGACAAACTGGCAGGTGGACGGATATACATTGGAGAGATAAAGAGAGATAGAGTCTGCGAAGCATCCAGTTCGAAAAACGTATTTGTCCCACAGGAATTCGAATGCCGCGCATGGCGAAGCTACAGCTTAATATTTTTGAGCGGCTAAATTAATTATCGTGTCTGCGCACAGCGTCGGGATCGTTCGTCAACCGCGACGAGCGAATATTTTTTCCGTCCTCATACCTGACGTTCGTTTCCAAAACTTGACGTTCTTTCGAGAATCTATCGGGTGACCTTTTTCTTTTCCATTTAATCTCTGGGACTATTGACGACGGATACGAGGAGAGAGTGTAAATGAGCTGATGAGGGAAAATTATTTTTTATTAAATTTACCCCACCCCCCTCCCCTCCCCCACCTCGCCGATGGTGACTTTCAATTTTCAAATCTGTCCTGAACTAGAAAATTAATCTCTCGGCCGGGAGCTATATCTTCTCGTGGAGAGGGCGTCGAGACGGATTATTAGACCTGTGGGAACGCTCACCTGGCCGGGAATCAACTTTATAACAAACACTGTGAAATCACGGAAAAATCGAGGGGCTGGGGACACGAGGGTGATTTATTGCGCGGCGAAGGAGACGGCGTTAAGTAGCAGTTGAATCTGGAGAAAATCGTCCAGATTGGTCCAGAGAGAACGGGAGGCTCCGTCGGTAAAGAAGTGAGAGGCGATCGCGTGATATTTCATTTCTATGGGATTGGTCCATGAATTGGGATGCTGGGAGGGGTGAAAAGAGCGTGGGGAGATAACGTTAGTAACCAAAGCATACCGTGGTTATAATCACGGTATATGGCTGTAACCACGTGTATACACGTACAAGCCCCAGCAGCAGCAATGCAACGAACCGTTGACGGTGCGGCAGTGTTCGCGTTCGCACTCGTTCGATTAAAACAAGATCCTTTAATCCCGTCGATCTCGCGAATTTATTTGCGGATGTTAATTTTCGCGTGGGAATTAATTACGTCGCGAAAACCCGTGGGTTCACGGGACCGAGTACTGCGAGGAGCGTAGAGAAGGGTAGAACTATTGGGTAGAGAGTCACCCTATATATACCTAATTCTATCGTATCGCTTTTTCAGGAATCAATAGGGATCGTTTCCAAAGTCTGTCTACAGATTGATCTTTTAATTTTTTTTATAGTTTGTCACTCTGCCTTTGGATTTTTTTTTTCGTAACGATCGCATAAGACGCTTTGGCAGGATCCATGGGAGCTGGGCTTGAATGTAGTAAAAAGAAAATGAAACATACTCTCGGGGTACCGTTTTGCCCCGAAGATTTTACGATTGAAGTTTCCTTCGAGTTTTCCGAGATCGTAAAGCCGAGAGTCTGAGAAACCCTGAAAAATCGAGAGAAAGTCCCATCATGGGAAAGTCCGAATAGGGTTAAGGCCGCGTAAAGAAAAGTTGGCGTTTGCTGGACCGAAAATAAATAGGAAAACTATTAAGTGGCCGAACAGAGCTGGTGGTCCTGGTGCTGGGAGGAAGAGAAATTCCGGAAGAGACCAGCTGCGAGAAATCGTTTGGTTATAACGAAAGACGGTCCACGGGTCTTTAGGTTCCTGGTTGGATTCCTTTGATCTCGACATGACAATGGCCTGGACCAGGTTGGCGAATGCCAGGAGAGTAACGTTTAAACGGGCTTAAAGCTTGAAGCCTTTAAAAGAACATCCCAGGATTAAACGTTTCCCCGTGAAACGTCCCAAAGGGTTTCCTTCGCGGGTCTGGACCATCTCGGGAATGCACTCTCCTCCCTTTGGCCATTAAACCGCTTCCGGTTGGGCGCCATTAGCCACCGGCTGCCATCTATCCCCTTTACTCTCGACTGGTTCGCTTGGCCCCACGAGATTCAACTACCCTCCGCGTCCGACCCCCTCGGAGCTGTTATCCGTAAAAATGAAAGGGGGGCGCCCGTTTAATTTCCTCGAAATTTTCCAGGCTTCGGGTAGTCTCGGGAACTTTCGCTGACAATAAGTGATCCTCGGAACGACCGATTAAGGACACCCTCGTCTGCTAAAGGCTAAACGATACCATAGGAAAGGCGGATCCTCAAGGTTCTCATTTAGACACACGTGTATACATGCCGGTTTCCGGTCTGGGGGGGGGGGGGGGGGGGGGG
>JASANN010000278.1:1060446-1085749 GCA_031762395.1 Calameuta pygmaea | reverse complement strand
TGCCGGTTTCCGGTCGGGCCCCCCCCCCCCCCCCCCATTCCTTTATCGCTCGCTGAAAATCTGGCACTTTTAATATTAAGTAATTTGACATGCGACTCACTGCTGTAGACTGTGAGCTGGGCCTGGGCCGAAACTGCATCCCCGACCCCATTTTCAGCAAGACACTCGTAGATCGTGTCGTCCCTTCCGATTCTCACTGGTTCGATTCTCAGCAATGCGCCGTCGCTGTAGGTTTGCATGAGGTAGCGAGTTTGCGATGCTGTTGAAATCAAAATTTAATTAGCCATCAGGTTATACACCCAGACCATTCGATATAATGGACGGGGACACGAGGACCATGTTCGACGAGCTGGTCCAGGTGGATACGGGAGTGAATACTAGATAGATAAAAACGCTAAGGTCACGGTAGACTCACGTGAAACTTTTCTTCCATTTTTACGCCAATGTATCTGGGGCGTCGGTGATCCTTGGGCGCTGCAATAGAAACTGGCTACTCCGCCGTTCTTTACTTGCTGGGACTGCGGCCTGACGACGATCCTCGGCGGATCTGCGAACACAAAACGAACCCATTTTGATGAGTCCAGGTGATCATTGACAAAGGGGTCCACCCGTTAGGTGGTAACTTTTATTCAATCCATTAACAATTGCTCTGAAAAAGGACGTTTGGACCAGCACCCACGTGGTGCAATGTATCACATCGTAGCGCCGAGCTAAATCAAAATTGTGAATATCAAAATTTCATTCGGCTTATCAATCGGACATTTTTCGAAAGTTTCAGCCCTTAAGCTCGGAAGACAAATGACTTTAATTATTTGATTTAGGAGGATTTTACGGAGGGACGGGACATGTTTGTAGATCGTAGAGAAAAAAAATAGGCTGAATATATATAGAATCTGCATAGGGTGAAGAGTGAATGGTGGTGGAATTTTTCGTATTACGAACGACGCCAGGGCAATTTATCTATAAATATGAAATATAGAATATTTATTTATAATGTCGCATCAGCCGCATCAGCCGCACCTGCCGTCCTGGTCCAATGATAATTTATGGTCGAATTAAAAAGGCACCGATAAAAAGGATTGGCTCCGACGGATAGTTAATGGGTCAAACGGTAGCAGGGAGTGAGGAACAGGGGGGGGGAGGGGGAGGTTAAGGGGTCCTAGCTGGATATACTGGCAACACTGGCAACCCTGGCAATAAAATTAATTTTCAAAATCGGTCCTCGCGAGTCCCCGTTATCGCCACTGTACACGTTATGCCGTTAACTACAGTCACGTTGCTTCTGTATATAGGCTATACGGTTTGTAAATTTTTATCCCGGACTGGCTGCTGGCTCTTTTTACCCTTTTTTTTTATTTTTTTTATTTATTTTTTTTTTTTAATTTTACTCCTGCACGACTTCCGATCCGCCTCGACCCGTTTCCTGCGGCTTCTTCCGCCCGGTCGTTTCCTCGCGGAATAATGCAACGACGATAACTACCAAAAATTATTCTGCGTCCCGCGGAACTGTCCGATTAGGTAATTCATGTACGAGTGAGCAAGTACACTCGAAAGAATTAAAAGGCCAAGTGCTTGAGAAAATTCTACCGGGTGGAAAACGCGTATGAATAGGAGCACTTATATGAGAAAATTAGAATCCTGTCCTGAACCTCGTGTAGTTTATTAAGCATCTCTTGACAAGCAGAATTCCTGGAAGTATGTTCTTTTCGCATGAGCTATTTATCAGAGAAAGAAAAAAAAAAAGATAAAGGCTACCGGTTCAATTTACACAGGTGTAATTTTCCGGAGCGTGGACGTGTTGACCGAACTTGAGTAAAAAATAAAAAAAAAGAAACAAACGAAAGGACGAGAAGAACAAATAAAAACTTAAAGGGGTGAAAAAAAACCTCTACGCTGCATAACCTGGATGTAATGACCGGAAGCATCGACCTGGTCGAGACTTCCGTTTCTTCTACACCCTGACCACCCCGACCGTTGATCATCAACCGAAAATCCTTCGCAGAAGCTCAGAATGGGCTTTCGAAACAGTCGCGACGCAGTGGACGGTCGGACGTGACGTAGAGCGTCGATGGCGTCGGGTGGGACGCCTCCAGGGCGCGAGGGGTGTCTCTGGAGGGGGTTGGTCGTGCGAACGAGATCGCCAGGATTTTACCGCGGGTAAATAATAAACACGCTGGAAATAATTGCAACGTCAAACCAGGGTTCGAAATTCGGTGTGAGGGGAGCTTTGAAAAGCTCAGGCGCGTGCCAGCGCGAGGAACTGTGTAAGCTGGTACACAAAGATTAAATGCCGATGAAAATTAGATTGCGAGTTCAGCGATCCGACTGGTCCCTCTCTTCTCCCTCTCTGCGTTCAGCACAACAAACACGAGTACGTTGACCAGGTGCTCGTGCGCAGCTCCAAAACGAACGTCGACTGCTCCGGACGTGATAGCAGCACTGGGCACCGTATAGAGTTCGTGCATGGACCATGTGGGGATGCTGGCGAGACCGAGAGGTAGGGAAGGTCTTTCGGTAGGATTGGACGTCACGAGCTACTAGGGAAATTTCTCCCCGGAGGCAAAAGAGTCGGGGACAAAAGAGGGGAATGAGTGTGGGTTGCAGCGCGCGTCAGAGTATCGCCCGTGTCTAAAACCACGGAGTTGAGAATGGACTTAGTTACGGTAGAGAGCAGACTTCATTTATCGGCAGTGTCACCATGTAAAGCCTCAGCGGCTGTTTTCGTTGAAAAGAGACCAAACGTGATACGTAGGCTGAATATTTTTTTATGAAAGGGTGAATCGCGCGTACTGGGGAATACGAAGTGTGGGAGGACGATAAGGGGGGGGGGGGGGCGGTTGGTTGTTTCGCGTTCTCAATGCAGTCCCTGATTTCCTATATGGGCTCCAAGTGCGGGACCAGGGGCAAGGGGCCAGAGAACAAGCCGCTCGATGGGCAGCAAATATTAATTTAATTTAAATGGGTTTCTGCGTTACGGGTCACATATGAACGAGGGTGGCTCTCGAAGGGTGCGAAACGTCCCGTTTGTCCATCTGTCGGGCTAATGCGGGTCATCGGATCCGATTAATCTGAAGTTTCGAGCGATTTTCAATTTACATTCTAGTGCCTACACCCCAATCGTGCACGAGGTCGGGGGGGCGGGACGGAGAGGGGATACTACTATGACGTCATATATATTCGAGTATGTGTAAGCTCGTTCACCAGTTTCTCCATCTGACCTGTTGATGACCTCAGTATGGAGATTTCTCTAGGTCTGCCACCCGAGGCTTGGTATTATTGGATTATCAAATTAATCAGCTGGATCGAGGTGGCCATTAAGGCTAAGGATTCTTGATTTCGTGGTACTACGCCCATGTGCAAGGAATGATTTGGAAAGAAGGGGTTAACAGTCTGAAGGTGCGAAGGATGTTTGTGTGTGCAATGGAATTTTGTATTTGATATTTATAACGTCGGAGATTCTTCTATCCTGATAAGTTTTGTCGAGGGGATTGGAAGGATTCGAAGGGTTGTGGGGAGGGGGGGGGTGGATGGTGAAATGATTAAATGAATTTTTTATAGGCAGTCGCGATGGAAAAATGAAAGTTCGTGGACTGGATATTCGGAGAGAGTTTTGGAGTGGGGGTAAAGGTGGGGACGGAGAAGACGTAAGAGAACAAAAATGAGATTTGTAAAGTTTTTACATAAGAAGTGACAGGCAATGGTTCGTCTTTTCTAAAGCGAAGAAGTAGCCCCGAGCAGAGAGACGTGATCTGAATTTCCTTAGATTAATTCATTAATCTACAGGGTGGCGAAAAGTACACCGAGGAGGTTAGAGAAACGGACCAGCGAAACGGCCAAAAAGGGATCTAGGGGGCGGTGGGCGTCGAAGGGCGGAGGGTCGGTACTTGTGGCCAGGAGAGAATATATGGTGAAAATAGCGAAAGAAAGGGGCAATGGGTTGGGATTTCGCGCAGGGCAATTTTTAATTGAATCCACGGATTTTATCGCGTCGCTACGTGAGGGCCAGTCCACGATCTCGCACCCCTCTGGAAAAAATTGCAATTTATTTTCCTTGGGAATTAAAGCGGCCATTACCTCGCAGCCCATAGCCACCAGCTACACACACAGCCAAACCAGCCAGCCATCCAGCCAGCCACTCATTGACCCTACATTCGTCCCAGTCCCTCCCCTGGAGCTAAAACGAAGGACGCAATGGCAAACCCAGACCAGTTCGCCCTGGCGATAAAGTTATAACATTAACAGAGCCCAGGACGCAAGGCGCTCGTATCGCGCACACCTTGCCAGGCAATCGTACGAAGTACGGCGGGGGGAGGAGGGGGGGGGGCAGAAACCTTGGTACGATTTGTCAGCCAAGGATTACACGGTGTTGCGCCGTTCGAACGAGAGAAGTAATAACAACGCGGAGCAAAAAACAATAACTTTCCCGCTACCGTTAAAAGTTGCCATTTCGAGTCGCTTCTTCCCTCCCGATAAAGATCCGTTTCCAACGGTATCGTTTCCACGTCGCCTCGTTACGTCAGCCGGTTACATCTTTTTATTTTCACTCGTAGTGCCTGGCGTCTCCGTTACTAACAGCGCCAGTGTCGCCCTCTGTCCCGATGCTACCTTTCATTGGACTCCATTGAAATCCGCAATTCGCATCTACCCGTGAACCCTGCCACTAATGTCAATTAAGGGGATGATTTATAATTGAATCATAAGGGAGGGCGGGCGGGCGGGGGGCGGGTGCGCAAAAATCTAAAGGGAGCACAATAGCGTTCAGCTGTAATACCATCCGTGACTGCACGTTACGTGCACCTGACTGCTCGCTGTATCCTAACTCAGTGCTGACAATTTGGGGCGCACGCATCGGGGCTCGAAAGGGGGTTGCGCGCAGGGAAGCGAGTTGGCGTGTAATACCAGGACAGGTAAGTATACGACTGTGGTATATGGGAGGAGGACGGGCTTAGTGCATAAACGTAGCTCTCGATACATATGCAAAGCGATTGTGTTTAACAACTTCTCTGGGAGAATTTCCATTAGTCAGGAATGGAGGGTAGGGGAGGGGAGGGGGGATGTGGAGACATAGGAAGAAGGTTGGGCAGGACTGGGAGGAGGGGAGACAGAGAGTTGCCAGGCTGAAACCTCATCGAATGATTTCGAATCAACGTGTCTAGTAGGGCGGGTAATTCAATTTGAATATGTATTCGAGCCGAGCAACCCCTTTCGCGCGTGGGGCTAATGAGTTTTTGTCACGGTGCTCATCAGCCCTTTAACCTTATACCGAGCCACGTCCTCTTTTCGTTCTCCGATCGACGTGAATCCACACGAGTCGAGCCCCTGGCAAGTGTTTGCCTACCTTTTTTTGTCTTTTCTTTCGCGCTCTTCTGTTTTTTCAACCCCCTTCGGTCTACGGGACTAGGGGCCACAGGGGGTTGGTATTGTAGGCTTTCTCAATTTTGGTACGATTTTTTTTTTTGGGTACTACCCTGCTGTAGAGGGTGCGTCAACGATATACCGAAATGAGGACCATTGCCAAGTAACGCTGCGTTCCCACTTGAAGGGTTTAGTTGATGCTCCCTGTACATAGGTAGCAGCCGATGTAGCACAAGAATTGTGTGTGTTCTGGAACCTGAGTTAAATTTATGCAGATGCATGCTGGGAATATTCTAAATAAATGGGTACTGCAACCCTGCAACCCTCTTTCAGGGGATTCTGTTTCCTTGTGGTTTTAGGATTTTATGTGTGGAAGGCGCAAGGGAAAAAGATGACACGTGACTATCTTGTCCCGTCATCTCGTCCTGGCGATCCGGTGTCGTGAGGTGGTGCCATTTGGTATGACGAATGGGCCAAGTCCTTTTGCAGTATTATCGGGCAATTCCAGGTAGGCAGGAAGCCACAAGGGTATTTGATTTCCGCAAAGTAAGACGAGGGGGCCCGCCCCTTTTAATAAAAGGGTTGCCGAGCCCTAAATTAAACGAGGGGCGCGCGTCACGTATGAGCATAGATTAGAAGGCAGACGCGCGGGACTGAAAGTCCTCTCCCCTCCCCCCCCCTTCTAATCAGTACTTAGCGTTTTAACGTGACTAATTAGTAATTTTGCATTAGCCGCACAGTCAATTCACTCCAGATGAAACTTTACACGTGAATTCCTTATTCCAAAAATTTCTCGAACAACATTTTGAACCTGACTCACTACCTGCGCCTCTCGTTAATACGCCCCTGAAATTGTAATTTTGAGAACCGGGCCCAGCAATCCTCCAAGGGAGGAATCGCATGTGCAAGAAAAAAAATTGACATAAACGGGATCGAAATTGAAAAAAGAAAGTTCCTATTAGACGCGCCCTGCTCGTCGGCGTTTACCTGGTGAAAGTTAATCGTGAACGTAAACGCGAATTCGAAGGTAAAACTGCGGGTAGACGAAGAGAAAGACCAGCTGGATAACAGGGATGGGCGCTTCTAGTTTGCTTGGGAAATAAATCAGAAAATCAATTCTGGGACTGAAAGCACCATAAATAAGAGGCGAGACGGTCGAGAGGAATTTCTGGGCGTTGAACAGCAGGAGGAATAAGCAGGAGGAGCTGGGAAAAAGGTGGAGGAGCCGAAAGAGGAGCAGCGATAGGGACGTCGTCGTCTCTGCGCTTCGGCGGCTACCTGAAACAAACGACAGGAGCCGGAGAAGCATTCGAGCGAGGGCTGAAACTTCCACAGGGCGATCGCTCGTGACGTTGTCAGTGTAGGTGGTGGTGCTGGTAGCCGGCAGAGAATTTGAAATTCAAAGCGCGTCGATAAGAGCGAGCCTGGTAAAAATACACATTAGCAGATTTGAAATTTAGATCGGCCACTATACGAAATTGAGTTCGGTCCCAGAGATCAGCCGGTTGCGTTACGCGGGTAATCCACTTGGTAGGCGTCGCTAACAAATTATCATGTCTTTTATTTACATCAAACCTTACACACACACACACACACATATATATATATATATACATACACTTACTTGTCATGTACGTGATGTATAGAGAATCGCTGATGTTGCCTGAAAGAAACTGGCTCAGTCAAACTGTCCTTTCGAGTTCTCTTCGGTCACGGTCTGGCGAGTACAGGACTTTCTCCACTTTAGCTACTATTGCGCAATCTATTCACCATGATATTGCCATCCTTTATAGTAGCCTACGAAAGACCCACCCTTTTCCCTATCCGGCCCAGACCCACTTTTAACGAACTGATCATCGCACGCGACAAGCTAAACGCATGAGCAAGCTCAGTTAGGTAGAAGAGAGACCAAAAATTCGTACAACCGAGTCATCCATGAGACAGTCAAGAGTTTGGATCTTCGAAATTTCAAGTAAAAATCCGAAGAAGGGGTTACACTAGAATGAGCAGGGGCTGCTTGTGGGATTGTCGGCGTCAGACCGTAGATACGGGTAAAGGGGTAGAAAGGGGGGGAGGTCTGTGTCGTTTGAGGAAACCAGGGTGGGAGACGACAAAGACCCGACTCGCGATTTCCGACAAAGGAGTCCCATGCTAGTGGATAACGGGTTTCTGGGAGAAGAAGAGGAAGAAGTAGAAGAGGCAGGGGAGATGGAGGAAATTCAAACACTTTTTACCCCATTAGACCTGGGGTAGCCACCCTGCCGGGTTCTCAACCCCCAACTTCACTCGACGTGTCGTACGGGCACCCGACAGACTCCTCTCTACCCCTTTCGGCACCCCCAGCCCCCCCCCTCAACCCCTCAACCCTCTCCCCTGACGCTCTCACCCTCCCTACATTCCTGTCTCCTGAAAAGCTCAACCCTCAAACCGTAAGGGATGCCTCTGACACGCGCACTGCATTACTCAATAATATCATAGCTTCCCGCACTCACGCTACAAGGATCCTTCCTTCGTGCGACGCCACGAAATATTTATACCAACCTATATCTATTTCAAGGATCTTCAACGGATCTGTAGGCATTACCCGACGCAGGCTGCACAGCTCGAATGCATCAAAGAGCACTCGTCGAGGTCTGTCGCTAAGAAATTGCAAAATAATATCATCCCTTCGGGAGATGCGTTGGACCGAGCTCCCTTATGAAATTATAACGTGCGCACCGTTAACAGAGTATCGCATACGTATTTTGCTTTGAATTATTTCTCAGATCTTATCAACTCTATTGCATTTTTTAAAACTTATAGTAATATTATCGCTTTCCTAGAAATCCTAATCTTACCTGCTGATGGAAATACGATAAGATTGTACGCGCTTACAAGGACGTACTAATGATTCTAGAAACTCAAAGGACTCTACAAGGAACGATGTGTCCTCGGACGGCGGGCGTTGAAGCACCCTGTACCATATGCATACAGGGATGATTTGAAGGGGTCAAAGACACGAAGTCACTCGGAAGGGTAAATTTGTGACCTGCCTGCCTGCCCTATCTCAACTATTCGCGACGCACGTGGGCGCATCTATATTATATATATATATATATATATATGAATATGTGGCCGTTCGATCATCGAGAACACCAACCCTTAGCAGGGTTCGTTTCGAAGGGAATATAGATCAATGTGGAGGATGGTTCATGGGGTTAAACGGGCTGAGACATAAAATTGTAAACATCCCCTGTTAAATATCGACATTATTAACGGGGAACGTATTTCAAGAGCCATTTTTTGTATAGATAAGGCACACTGTATATATAGACATATATATATAGATATATATATGTAGCTTGTAATATTTCGTTTCCCTTTTTTGCGGATCCTTTGGCAAGTATAGTATATCTATACGACTCTCGATGTTTCTTATCCACTCCTGACATTTAATAAGGCGAATCTTATCTGTGGTTAACACAGTTGAACTCCCCTATAATCTTTTCTCCATTTCTACGTTTCTCCCTCGTACAATTTACGTCCCCAGCATCGCCCTTGTGCTGGCAGGAGTGAAGTAGAGGCGCTGAAGAATACGTTGCGGGTCATGAGAAAAGTCTAGGGTAGGACGAAGGGACTGAGTAAAGGATCGTCGTGGCGCTGGTGTTAAACCGGAAACGAGGGGACTTGTTTGCACGCACTTCCGCTATCTTCGGGAGGAACCATCAGGGACTCACGGTAGATAGGATGGAGTCGTGTGCGTTTGTGAATTCGCGCTGACACGTGGCCAACCGTAATGCACTCGCATATTATCGGAGTGAAGCTTAGAGGGAAAGACTTAAGTGATGCTCGACTGGATCGTCAGCCGAAGTGGCGACTGGGGCGAAGTGGATCTGAAGGATGTGGGTCGGGCAAAGGGGGGTGGGAGCGGGGGATGAAAATTTGGTAAGAGGAAACATGAAAATGTTTGCCTGGAAAGAAAAGCAGCGCCAGCCCTAAATCTTGGTGGAGACAAGTGCCGAAGCGATGGATAAATGAGGGGTAAAAAAGGAAGCGTAGTGAGAGAAGGGTGCAAAGACCATCGCCAGAAAATTCCAGGGTCTTAAAACAACCCTCGAGAACGACCCCCGTCGCGGGGAACTTTGGCAGAGCCGTCCTTATCTATCGTCCTTATAGAGGTGGAGTGGGGGGGGGGGGGGGTAAAGGGGGTGGTAATTTAATATATAGTACAGAGGGCTCGGGAGCTGGACGAATTTTGGCCTTCAACCCCTATGCGTCCTTAGGGCTCAGACTGGTCACAGGCCCAGGTCCTAGCAAGTACTGCGGAGCAGACCTGACCCCCTCTCCAGCCACCATTTCTCCTTTCACCGTGATCCTTTATTCGAAGGGGTAAAAATTGTTCGAAAGTGGCAGACACCCTTTTGACAAAATTTCTGTCTCGCAGCCGAGAGACGAAGGTAGATTCGCGGCAAGAGGAATCGGCGGGAGACGCGTGTCTCGACCGGTTCTCGAATGGGGTTGTGACACTTTATTGGATTAAGACCCTTTGGCCCTTTGGTTGGGTCGTGAGGACGAAATCGTGTCGGTGGCAAGACTCCCTAGTTATCCCTGTTATCTCTGATGGCGGTGGGCCAGAAGGGAGCTCGAGGTATTGAGGTGTCTATCGGTCAGGTGCCAGTTTGACGAGCCCTGAAACACATTGCGATAACCCTCAGCCTGCTCGCTGCTACCCTTATACCTTTGCCAGGTTGGAGAAAGAAAAAAGAAAATCAGGCCGACCCGAGAGGGAAAGGCAAGGGAGGACTGAGGCCACGTGAAACTATCTGCCAGTGAAATTGTCCCTGCCCAAGGGACTCCGGGTCGAATTACGAAACTACTGGAAGTGCCGGGGGATCACCTAGAGAAACTTGCCCGTGTCTTAGGATTGCCGGCGTTCAGTCCCGGGCATTAAATTAGCGGGCAGTGGCTATAGTGAACGGTAGGTGCAATACGTCACTGAGTACCAGCCAGCCAACCCCCAAGCATCCCTCGGCCTGGGTATAATGCGAATCTATTACTCAAGCCATACGTCTCATTACCACGGGGCATGGCCCACGGCCAGAACTTGACCAACCCTCGAAATTACGTAGCCGCCTTGCGGATTTACCACCCCCTTTCGAACCTTCGCTGTAGCTACAGACAAATGTCTTTCTCCCCGTCCGTTAAGTCTCCTGGGTCGCGGACCAAGAAAATCTTCTGGGGAAAAAAAAAACCTTTGGAACTTTGCAATCGGACGTTTCCACAATGAAAAGTGTCAACGAAGAAGGGACAGTCCAAGGATATAGTCCGTGCGCAGTAACGTCGACACAAATGGAATATAAATAATGTCAGCAGGGTGTGAATAGGAAAAAGGGATCGTTTTGCTCCTCTCTGGACCAGCATCATTGTCAGTGGGATGCTGGTTGCACCAGGAGCAACGTAGAAGGTTCCAATATTTAAATAGCTCCAACGTAACTCGACCATTACCGAGATGCATGTTGGCATCGTAACCGAGGTGCGGTATACGTATCTGGCCTATATACCAAAGCGTGGGGGAACTCTGGCTGCTCCGAGTATAGATACGTATCTCTAGCGTTGCCTTCTATATAACAGCCTTATTACTGTATCTAATAAATAGTCGCAAGGCTGGATGCACCACTTGGGGGGGAAGCGAGGGTGCCGAGTAAATTTCAAATGATCTTTTCGCCTCTCTATGTTTTCTTGCAAGGAAACCAAGTAAATATATAGAAAATATTTTTCCTCGGGTAAATACATAATATACAGTCTATGTCCTTAATGTATTTTATAGGACCTAAATTTATCTGCGCTAGTTCAATAAGAGTACCACCATTAGGTCTCTCGATAATTTACTGATGTATCCGGATGATTTTTTTCTTTTTTTTTTTTCTTACCCTATTCCTACCCTGGTAAATTGCGACGAGTACTCGTTTTGAGATTGAAGGAGACACGTGACTATAAGATGAGTGACGTCAACTGGCTATAAATGCGCTTGGTGATTGGCTCGTAAAACAGGCAGTTGATTGGCATCGAGATGAAACGAACTGTTATACGAGGAAGTATCGACCCTGTCATTGAAATGCGTCAGAACAGTTTTTGCTTGTTTAATTCGAAGCAAAGGATGAAGGAGAAGCAGACTAAGAGAAGAAGAAGAAGATGATGAAGAGGACGCGAGGTGACGTGTGAAGAATGAGGGATCGAAATGGGCCCTTCTATTTCGATAAGGCCACATCTCTTCGGAATGGAGCTCTAGGACACTTTTGTAATCAAATTGGGAATCAGGTGTTATTTATTTGGAGTATATTTTTTTTTTCTTTTTTAGTCTTTTCATTTTTCTGGCCGAGATCCTTAGGTAGGAACGAGAGAAAAGTTCAACTGGATTTGGTTTAATCGTATCTAGGGGTTGGTAACTAAATGGAATTTCAGCGAATTTTTTCTACCGAATTCTGTAGTTAAATGTTTAATTTTATTACAGAGGCCAATTTTCGTTTGAGCATTAAAATTTTCGAGACTCGAGAAAGACTGGAATTTCATGTACTTTATGCTTATCAGAGTTCAGAGTGTGTCTCCTATCATTTGACTTTAATATTTAATCAGCATCTTGAAGTTCGCTTTTAATACGTTTTATGTACGTATCTTGATTTTGAATCGTCATTTCATTATTATTAATCGATAATCGTCATTAAATTTTAAAACAAGAGACCACCCTTCTATGTAACGTCAACCCTCTATACTTAAATCGGTAAAGACTCTAGATTCGCAACTGCCCTTTATGACGTTTTATTTTTTAATTTTGATTTTTCAGCCCTTTTAAATTTCAAAAATATGCATGACGTTCATAAACGAAATTTGTACATTAATGCAAATAAGACAACGAGGTCGGTTTCGTACGTCATTTTCTCCCGAGACTTGAATTCACCTCAGCAGGAAATACAGACCGATTTCTCGTTCCTTTTTTGCACCAGAGTACAGCGCGAATATCGATTAAGTTCACGCAAGCGTTATATCCGTATTCGTAAAAGAGATGAGAAAAAAAGTCTAATATTATGCAGAAGCGAAGTGCGTGACTCACCCTGTTCTACCTTCTCTTTTAACAAAGTTTACTTTGCTTTAAACGAATGAATTCCCCGAATCGGTTATACAGGAAACTATGCTTATTGGAAATACAGTAGCGTGCCAGGATTCAGTATGAATTTTCCACTGCGTAAGGCATTAAACAATTTTGAACTTTTGCCCCGAAGCTGTTTGTGGGAGGACCGGTTCAAATTCTTCCCCGATGTAGCAAAATGGCAAAACGACTGGGACTTCTCTGAGAACCCAAGACCAGTTCCACGATTCGGTGCCTCGATTCCTCAGCTTTCCAGTCCCCAGCTCGAAAGATCCTGAAGAGATTTATTTGGAGCTTTTCCTGCGGGCCACTTTCCCCCCTGAGGTACCAGGAGCAAAAGACACGAGGGGAGCGAGGCGCACTGAGAAAGTGTCTGGATTAGGAATGCTTCCGGAAATTCCGGGCGTAAAATTTTCACTGGGCTCAAAGGAGCCTGGCGATGGGAAGACGAAGGAAAAGGAGGAACAGAAGAAACGAGAGCGCGGAGGAGGAGCAGGACTACCAGGTAACCGGAGTACGAGGAAAATGAGAAAATGCTGATAACTTCTTAGAGCATGGAATGTTCTCGTGAGACCATCACGTAGCTGGACCAGTCCTCGGAATATCTTGACCTGGTACAAGCAGGCGGCTGAAGACGTTGGTAGGGGGTGCAGACATCCGGTACATGGACCTAGGTAGATGTGCGTCCACAGATTTGATGGATAGCGTTTATGGGAAATTGATCGGAAATGTCGCAAGGGTACTGGTGCAGTCTCTGATCTTGGTATGGAAGGGGTGAACAATAGCCGATCCGTTGCACCGTAGGACCCTGGTCTGGCACTTGGGCCGAACTCATTGTCAGTAGGTACATATAAGGTTCATAGATACGTGTCAGGACGCCGGTAGCCGTTATGCGGGAGTGCAGCATAAAGGCGTCTAGGTGGTAAATCCGTTCTGGTGGAATTGAGATTTATTCGGCTTATAGGAAGGAATAAGAATTCCTTGCCGGTGGTCTGGGATCGAATGGTAAGTGGTAATAATATAACGCCAGAGAAAAGAATGGCGGTGCGTTTAGACATTTTTATGATGAAGGAAGATACTGAGGATATTATAGGATAACTCCTGTGAGGTGGTTATACGAACGAACGGGGTGCTAAATAACCTTGCGGAAGGTAGAGACATGGGTTAGGTTATGTTCTCGAAAACGTTCCTCGGATTTTCAGGAATTGGATTGGTGGTCAAGATGATCAGCCAGGAGTGGGAAGGCATTTGGGTCCGCGTACGCTGAGGGACACCGATTTCGACTGGGCAGACAAGGGGGAGAGATTTCAATTGTCGTCGGCGACGCTCAGGGTCGAATCGGTGTCGGGGTTGAGAGGTTATCCCATCCCTCTTGAACCTTCGCAGCTTCCCCTCAGGATCCGCTCTCTTAAGAGGGTGGAATTGATTAAATAATTGGCCCCTTAGATTGGGGGGCTAGTTCTCGAATGAATACGCTGGCTCCGGGCCAAACCGAGTTCGCAGTCGAGACTGGACCAGGATCCTCTGCCGTCACCAAGGGTTTGGTATAACCCCCTCCCCTCCCCCCCGAACAAAGTACTCGTACGTGGATTGGGATTGAAGGGATAGTAGAAAGGCTTTCTTACCTAGAGAGACATTGGACGGCTTAATAATGGCTTTGATTGGGATTGGAAAATGTGGCTGTCGAGCGAGGTCCTACCTAGGGGGTTGTTTCCGGCCATCCATTCCTCCCTTCGATTCTTGGTCTACCCTGTATCGAGTCTGGTACTCGTCAACCAATCCCAATCAAGATGCTGAACACGTTGCTGAATTTTTCAGGGGTTAAAAAAAACCATTAGTTCCATTTTGATTAATTAGTGCTTTTCGTAAAAAAAGGGGGTGGAGGGTATCGATAAGAATTTTTTTTTTATTCGAATGAAGGATGTGTTCGGTGGTTGTTGTCAAGCTTGGATCCTGGTTTCTGGTTCCCGTTCTGGCATTTAGGGTTGAACGAAGGGAGAAAGCGCTAGATAATAGGCATAAATATTCCAGGGTTTTTCGGATTTATATTTCCCGCGTATCAGCGATCTCATTTGCATGGAGAATTTACCGTGCGCAATGCACCCTTTCCGGCCCCGTGGAATCTAGCGGTTTGGGTCGCGCACAGTCACGTGCACGTCGAGCGCAGCACAGGGTGAGATTGAACGGGCGCAGGCGAGGGGCAGACTCGGCTAACGCTCACGTGATATAGCTCTTGGTCTCGCCCGATATAACTGCCGCGTAAGCTGAACTATTGAAAAATGATACTGCAGTCTGTGAATGAAATATTATCACTTGATATATTCCCGAGCGCCAATCCGTTTCCTACCGCCGCTTCGTATACCACATATTCCCACAGGAATATACCAGACCGTTAAGGAATATTTCCCCAGTCGGAAGCATCCACTAATTTTCCTCGGTTTGACCGGAAATCACTACCAGCGACCCCTCTACGCGCTGTGCATCAATTTCGAGGAGAATTTCGAAAAATTACATAAAAAACCAAAAATTCCACCCTAATCGTACGTCAATGTGAAAATAATATTTTTTTTCCGTGCCCTTTCTTGTCTTCGGGGATAATCGAGAAAATGCCAGATTATTTCCCATGCTGCCGACCCTTGTGCCTGTGGGACAATACGACCCCTGATTCGTTTGCTTCCCTTATAAGCGTCTAGGACAGTTGCGGGACGAGCTTGGCCCGAATAAAGGCCGGACTCGAAGGGACGATTAATAATTGGACAGACGCAAGACACTCGCAAGGGGGTTTCCAGAATAATTCCTCTGTCTCTTGAAAGTAACTATTGTTAACTCTCGGTCCGAGGAAAAGGATCGGAATTGTAAATCTTGGATTTTTATTCTATTACGAAAAATGCACCGATACGCCTCCCCGTGGAAGCCTTTATAAAATCATGAGTTCTAAGGCTTTGGCACAGAAGCTTAAAGCGTATCTATTTGCAAGAGGGTGGCGGGTCCGGTGGAATAGAACGTACACAGAGTACCTAGAGGCGTGTACAAAGTCTGTCGGATGGAAATGCCTCTGAAGTGGTCGCCCAGTGTGGATAAAGAAATCGAGAAACAGCAGAGACAGAGGGAAATCTCTTTGGGAGGCCACGAGGCTGCCTGTCTGTCTCTCTCGCTCCCTTGCCTACTCACTTACTCTCTCTCTCTCTCTCTCTCTCTCTCTTTCTTTCTCATTCTCTCTCAATCTCAGTCGCACTGCCTCCTCTTGCAAAAAGCTCGATTTTTATTCGAGTTTTATGATTTAAATCGCACACTCCGCATATTCTTGGCGCAATCGAGTCAGCAGTTGATTTTATGTTTTATCTTTATGGCTCTACGTGGCGTCGCGCTGCCCTCTGATCCTCGTGACGTACCTACTAGAGGCGTCTTTGTATAGGGGTACAAAGATGGGATAAAACAGACGGGAATGCAAAAGGGGTAGCATCAGCCTGCCCACTGTATCGCAGAAAATACATGGAGTTTTTAGTTATGTATACGTTCGAGCGACATCCAACACTTTCCCGAGCTCTGTCTGACGTAGCTCCATTCCGGATGGGGACGTCGGGCGTCGGTTCTTCGCTATTAGGACGACGCTCTAGGTTCCTCCAGGCATTGGCATAAATATAAACGGATAGACGCGGCGTTACGAATCTGCCGATAGAACGACGTGGATACGCGAAGGAGGAGGAGGGAGGTGACACAGGGGAGGGGGGGGGGAGGCGTCGCTATGATCAGCATGGCGTAATAACGAGAGGCATAAATTGACTATTTGACCGGATGGCATTGGTCTCGGCTGATGACGTCCACGAGAATAATTGGTACGGAGGACAGATACTCGTTCGGCCACACGCTCCATTATTGTCTCCCATAGACGTATACAGGGTGTACCGTGTGCAGCGAGCGTCCCGACGCCTTGCTCGGACCTTTCGATAAAGTTACTGGGAAATTTACGTGTGTGCTGGGAGGAAGGAAAATTCTGTATTTCAAAGGGACGTTTGACGATGCAGATTAAAAAATGTGAAATTTTCTCAAAGGTTATATAGCTGGGGCTGAGGTAGCGGTTGAACGATAAGAAAGTCAGGGGAGCGAAATGCCGTGGGTCAGAGGTCAGGAGTACATAGGAACCATCGAAGTGGCGGTAAGGAGACTTTTCGACTAGTCGGTGAGATTCTTGGTAAAGTTTCTCGCGCGTCTATCCTCCGAGCAAAGTTTTCCGCTCGGGTTTATCCTTGGCTTGAATCGAACTGGCCCCCTTTTTTTTTATTTCCATGAAAGTCACGAAATCGACAGGAGAATATTCGCTCGGAGCGAATAGGCCGAGAAGAAAGGAATTGGCAGGATGCGAGGACGAGGATTGGCTGCTGGAGTGTATCGTTTTAATGCTATTTGATTCGGGGTCGTTATGGTAATTTTGGTTTTGTGAAGAGGGCGAAGGGCTCCGCTCCTTTGCTTCTTGATTCCTCCTCTTCGGCTTCAGCCCCACGTGCCTGTATCTTCGGTCTAGAACCCTGCACACGCAGCCCACGCGAGCCCCACATTTTTCATGCAGTCTAGAACCTGGACACGACCCTCGTGGTTTCTGGCTCTTGTGCGAAACCGCGTGGACCAGGTGGCCGAGGGGCAGAGGGTGCAGGAACGCCGTAGGACATGGGGGGTGGTGGCGGCGTCAATCGAATAAAGACGGGGCCGAGCATGCCGAGCACGCCAACCCTTTACTATACCGCTAACCGGCCATATCAAATGCCTTTATGATTGCCCCCGACTCGACTTAGCCGGCTGCCGAGCGCGTTAGATTGTGTTAACAACCCTGTAAATTTAGAGGGGTTGCAAGTGGAATGGGACTCAGTGGAGACGGAGGCTCGAGGGTAGCTTAGACTTTAAGAGTAAAGAACGACCAGTTTTTCGGGACTCTACGTGCAGGAAATAAGAGTGAAATTTTTCATGAGTACATCGGGCTTTGCGCTAATCTCCCATCGAGTGGGTTTAGTGAGTAAAAGTCAACGGAAAGTGCAGTCGACGCGAGATTGTTCCTTGTGGTTCGAAAGGTCGACCGAGTTCACGGGGTTCAGATTCTTTTGAGAGATCACAGTTCTCACGTGAATTCGTTCTTTTAGGGTTTTTTTTTTCTCTTACGTAGAAACGACCGAGTCCCGATCGGTAACCAGTAGTAACAATCAAGGGAGTCGAAGGCACCTTGGCCAATAGCTCCCGGGAGAAAATCAGTTTCCTACCGGAAAATAGTCTATCCCTAGAGGCCAAGGGATGGTAGAAAGTAAAAGAGAAATTTCTATCTATCCCGGCGAGCTTCACTAACCCTCCCCCGTGCGGGTCGGATAAAGCGAAAGAAGAATTAGATTGTACAGATCAGACCGGGAAAATTTTAAGGGGAAATCGTTAGGAAGAGGCTTCGGGCTAAATGCCAGAGAGGAGACAGTTCCCCGCCTCCTTCTGAACGACGACGAACACAGAGACCACCCGGTACATAGAATTCACTCCGGTTACTATGAATTTGACGCCACCGACATGGACTGGGGGTCGAGTAAAGAGAAAGGAGACGCAATGAACTACGAAACCCAAGCGTAGTTATATACACGATTAGGGGAGACGCGCTGGCGTAGAAATAGCAACCCTTGTATCAAAACAGTCATTTAATGCACAGCCGCCCTCGAGTATACTCGGAGGGTGCAGAAAATTCATATTCACCAGGGAAATTACTGACCACCCTCGTGACTCCCTCCTATCCGAATGGCAGCCAAGACTTTTTCAGCAAGCTGCACCAGAGAGCTAGGACACGACACGCCACGTCCGCCGTTGCTTCCGTGAACGTGTCGACCTGATGGAGCCATTGGGGTCGACCAGGTTGCCTAATTTCTTACAACCTTATACACATATAATACCTTAAAGAAAGACGAGGTCAATGTGCAAGCTCAATTGACCTGTGACAAGGTTCATATACCCAATGTCAATAAGCACAAGAGTTTACGATTCTTCTTTGTACGCGTCCACCGATGCGCTCGGCAATTGATTTGCTCGAATGCGGAATGGCTGAAGGGAAATAGAGGAAACGACGTAGACGAGCAAGATCAGGGGACCAGGGGGGATGTAAAGAGTACACGTTAGGATGGGACTCTGCGCTTCAACTGTGGAAACACGAATACGCTCTCTCTCCCCTTTGACGTGCACTTGTCGATCCAACTAATTTGTTTTTCCCCGTCGAATGGACCACCACGCACGAACGTGCCTGAATTCAGCGAGTATTCGCCAGCAGTGTAGCCAACGTGGAAGGTTCGTTGCTGCCATTTTTACTTTTGCTCCTCCTGCCACCCCGAGCTCGGCGTCGTTACACTCTCGTTACGTCGGCCATGTTGCGTCCGTTTCTCTAGACCAGGACGTCACCATGTTTACACGTGAAGTCACGAAGCAGAGCAACGGCATCCCTGTGCAGGCTGCCTGTACCTTCGGATGGACGAGTGGACATGGATAAAGGGTGGCTTGGGACACCAAAGGCGGGCGGCTGGAGAAGGGAGTTTTTGTACCCGGAACCTCTAATTATTTTTATAGGATTACATTCTGCTCCAGATAAACTCGTACGGACGAGATAAACTTTTACGGATTACAAGGAAAATAATGGCGACTCCCGACGAGGCTTAGTTTGGTCATAGAAGCAACACGGGGTCGCTAGAGTTCAGCAGGAGCAGGGGACATGGACAGGATAGAGGGTGGGAAAAGACGTAGAAACTTTACGTATGATTTTTCATGGACTTTCTGATGCGCTTATCAACGTTATGAAAAAGAAGGATTCGCCTAGTGTCTTCTTCATCGCTATATCCTGTGCGCCGTACGTGATTGGATGAATACCTGGTGTATGGGATCCTGTGGTAATTTTCGTAAAATTTGGATAGAGCACTGCGTCGATAGGATGGATATATAGGAGTAGCCCGTAGAAAGGCATGTATTCTCCCATGGAGTAAACAGCTCAATACGTTCGCGCAGTAGATTCTAGTTAGCCAGTCGCTGTCTATCTAACCAGTCTATACAGTCCATGCCGAACTGGATTCCGGATACAGTGACAAATGTTCGAGCGAGGCTATGCCGTACTCTGTCAACAATAACCTGACCGAATGCGACGTAGCGCGCCAGCAAGTTTCTCTCTGAACTCTGACAGATCGTAGGAGCCTGGTGACTTGGTGGTTGCAGTGTTACGGCTGTTACGGCCGTTATGACCGTAATGGATGTTATCACCGTCCTGGCCGGCGACTTTCCTGCCAGGAACTCATATTGACCCGGTGTGTTCGAGGTGTGTTGTTCGCGTCTTTAAGAACGGGGCTGCGTGCCGCCATGAACACCTACCTACCTAGCTCTGTTCCCTCTCACTCTCTCAGCCGTGCTCTCTCCCTTCAGACCCCCGACCCTCCTGAGCCATAAGACCGATCGATGTACACGCGAACCTCTTTCGAGGACTTTGGGGCACACCGACCCGGTGCGCGCACATGCACGAGTCCACTTTCCGATCTTCTGGAATCTTCTAGACGAAGTCACAGACATCGCAGAGGCAGAAAGTTCGAGGAGAACTCAGGAGGGGATCCAGCGCACTACGTGAATGGATGGTCTTGCTCGAGGACGCTCGTTAATGGGAAAAATGTAGCAAGGTGGAAGGGCCGGATTCACTTGTAGGGGGCAGCTATTTGGTTCGCGAGTTGAGTTAACGGTCTCGCGGAGAGGCGAACCGTGTTCTCTCAGGGGTGGGTTCCCTCTCGGTTTCCAACTTTTTGCCGTAAATAACGATTATTAAATAGCCGTAACTAGCGCGCAGGGACGAGGCCGGCTTGCTGCTAGAGAGGAGGGGACCAAGGGTTGTACTGTTGTGGTGGTTAGGAGGATATCGGGAAGTGGTGAGTCCAGTCCAGAGAAACGGTTGCTGGTCTTGCGTTCTATCCTGGTTCTAGGGGCATGATTGTCGGAAGGGCGTGATAGTGGATGGGTGGATGGGTGGATGGGTGGCTGGGTGCTGGAGGGGCGGAAGGTCGCCGCGGAGTACCGGTTCGAGCCTGGCTTTAATATAGTACAACCCGCTAGTGTAGGCTTTATGATGACGAAGAGCACCTGGGGGACCTGGGGTTGCAATTTCCTCGCGCAATGCTACCCCCTGCACCTGTTCCGGCATCACCTCCACATAGACCCAGTATACCTATAGTAACAGTTATCTGCGTGACTCTCTCTCTCTCTTTTTCTCTCTCGCAAATATATGTATATAGTAGAAACGTGAGCGTCGGCAAACGTATAATGTCGCTTGCTGGGGCGGGCAATTTGTGCGCCGGAAATGGGCCTGCAGGAATGTCTTCTTCCTTCGGACATGTTCCGGCGACCACCGTAAATTCCCCTTCTAAATCTTGTAGCAGGGGTGGCTTTCTTTTCAGTAGCTGTCCGACCGAACCAACCCACATACCGACTAACCTTCATTTTCTGGTTACTTCGTTTCGTGAAGGAAACCACCGGGGTTCCTGCTCTTTCAACGAAATAATTCGTACCGCCGAGGGCGATCAAGGGGATGAAGAGGGTGAAGGTCCAGGACCATGAACCTCGTGAATTCCCGTTTCTAACGCATTAAAGGAACTTTTCTTCAGCGGGGATGATATATTTTCATTCGGTGACAATTCCTGTCACGGGGTAGGTTTCAACTGTAAGGGCTACCTAGGAAGGTGACATTGGTAAGGGTGAACGAAGCTAAGGTGAGAAAAAAAATGATAGCGAACTGAGGCGGACCCACCAGTCGCTCGACGATGACATCATCACAGCTCGGATCCTCCCAGATTTAAGATAAGGGTAGTTTCCTCCCTGTTAAACGTAGCCAAAACCAGGAACAACATACTTGTTAAGAAGCAGCCTTTTTCAAAGAATCTCGTCGACACATCCACACTCTTCCGGACGGCCTCGCGTCCGCGCGTTATCATTTTACACGTACAAGAACCACCCCTGCGACACATCGCA
Source organism: Calameuta pygmaea (assembly GCA_031762395.1). Taxonomy (NCBI): domain Eukaryota; kingdom Metazoa; phylum Arthropoda; class Insecta; order Hymenoptera; family Cephidae; genus Calameuta; species Calameuta pygmaea. The sequence continues at coordinate 1,064,265 of JASANN010000278.1, read as the reverse complement.
CTTTACACCCTGTCCCAGGGTACGCGTCCAACAGTCTGCCTCATCGGTGTGTTAAGGGATGAAAAGCATGAAGACGGAGCAAGTGGCGAGTCGCAAGGAGGATTTTTCATGGGGCGTGAAAACTTTGAGTGCCTTGAGCGTGAAAAAGGTGGCCACGAGATTTTCAGAAAACAGGGAGAAAAGTTGGTAATTAAAGTAGAGGGGCGGAGGGGGGGGGTGAGAATATTAAAGAAAGAGGATGGCAACGGTCGGAGGTCAGAGTTCGGGGCTCGGTGATGGGAGAACGGGGGTAGGAAGGAGCCCAGGAAAATGCATGGAAATGTATTCCCAGGTGGCGAGTGGGTGAGCGACGTAAGAGGCAGGAGTCCCGGTGTTGAGGATATTATAAGGGTTGAAAAGTCAACGTCGGGCTGTCGCCAAGGAATTATGCTCGGCACTCATCCCTTCTGACGAAGCACCAACACTTACCCCTCCCTCCCTCCCTCCCCCCTAGACCCAAGACCCAATCCTCTCCAGTCTCTGCTTCTTCTGATTGTAAGCAGTTTATTCAGATTGTCGTCCTGCTGAGGTTAGGACTTTGAACTGGACTGGGATACAGCACAGTCAGGATGCTGTGTAGTCCTTCGTCGCCCCTTACCCACCTCCACCATCAGCCGCCCCTGTCCAACCATTGAATTACCCTTTCTACTCGCTATGCTATGCATATTCCCGACCTCCACAGCTCCTCTTATTATTCTGTCGCTCGACCCTCATCACTTTCCTTTTTCTCTGGCTAACTTCAGCATCTCTCGCTGGACTCACGCAGTCCTGGACCGTTGACAGATTTTCTAGAATCGATCGAATTCTCGGAATTTTCTACGATGCTTACGATTCTTTTGATTTATGATCCCTTCAAAGGGCTTTTTCTTCACGGTAACGTTAAGCAGTTTATAAGTACGAGCAAGCTCAGAATGCTAACGGCTACCGGTAGCTGGATTGCTATTCATCGATTGACTCATACTGGCTTTATTGGCATTGAAATTGGCAACGGACGAATGGTACCGGAAATGAGATTTTCTGTTTACCAAAAAATTTGGCTCACGTAGCACGTAGAAAGAGTGATTATTTGGCTGTGTATTTTTTCAATTATCGATACTAATCGCAAGAAAGAAATATTGTCTGACGTGTACAACGGATCGTGTATAACCAAGGCTGTGCTCTATGATTATGGAACTATAGGCCTAACTCTATTATAATAAGGTAGCCGTGTAAACAATTTTCGTGGTTGGCGTGTAAAAAGACATTTTGGTAAGGATATTAAAAATACGTAAGTGCCCTTCCCTCCCGCCCCCCCCCCCCCAGTCCTCTCGTTTTACTTTTTTCTCGCAATTCCAGATACGAGCAAAAGTATTTTGTAGAACGATATGGGAGTTAGGTAATGTCCACGTGGACTGAAGCCTTATCGCAGCCACAGCCGGAAGGGCTAAATCATCAGCAAACATGGCTGATTAGACTGTGCTGATTAAGGATTATGGGAAAATAATTCCTAACGAGGAGAAATAATTACGGAATGGCGTGTACCCCGCTTCAGGTCCTTAAGCGCATCCCAAAAGAGTGACGAATGGAAAAGCAGATAGAGAGAAGGAGTTTATCGTGCCGATTTGAAATTAGGGGTGCGTGATCGAGAAGGGGAGGATCCGTCAGTCAGGAATTTTCGTCACGTGACACAGCGGGTTTCTATGAACGCGCCGTCGCCTCCTTGCGTGGTTTGCTCTTTTCATGTCGACGACTGAAGTTCATTTTTTTCTTCTTTTTTTTATCAAAAGCACACATATCGTTTTCTCTTTTCAAATCGATATTTATCGGCAAGAGAATCTCGCTCGGGACACTTTCGGACTGTAGCGCCCTTCGGCTTGGACGATAAATGAAATAAAAATGTATCTTGGAAAAAAGAAAAGTCAATCCTGTATAGCACATGGGATAATCCAGAACCGAAGGTGCACGTCAATCGGAAACAAAGTGTATTGGGAAAAGCCAAAAGTGTGACTCACGTGGGTTTACCGTTTATTGCCAATGACATATATATTTCGCATAATGTCGCAAGCTGAATTTCCAACGAAGCTAAAAATCGCGAAGAATTCAATATTATACGTATACACAGATATACATATACGTATATACAGATATACATACACGTATATACAGATATACATACCACATGTAAAGTGTCCTATGCACATAACGATTCATAGAGAGAAGGAGACGATACTCCGAGTAGAATAAGGAGAGCGTTAAGCCTCTTAGCATATTTCGCGCAAGTTCGCGATTGTTATTGCTGCGTATATTTTTATTGCATTAATTATCTCTGATCCTCTTAGTGGGTTCGAATTAATTGGTTATTTTATAATGAGAGAGTGAGCTAGAGGTAGAAAGGGAAATAATGCGGCGACTCTAAGAGTCTTTGGCTTAGCACCAACTTCCTGGCCGAGTTGATTTTACCTTAAGCCAGCCCGACTACGTTTTGCGGATAATCTTCGCGAATTTTACGAAATTAGGGCAAACCGTCCTGGACTATCTGCAAACGTCTTTTTCAATTATCTAAACGGTCCTAGCAGTGCTTCACGATGCATTTCTAAAAATTTACATTGTCCATACGTGTAGCAAAATAGACATGAATTTAAAGACAGTCGAGTCCTAAGTAACAAAAGCTCACGCTAAGCTCGAAACTTTCCTATGCTTTAAACGCGTCAAGTCGACATCGCATCCACGTAGTCGCACTAGTCCGTGTATCATGGACCAGCTTATTCCGATGCTGAACCTTATTCTCATTCTCTATAGTCAAAACCATCCCGTAGGATCGTATGGGGTCAGGGAATAACATATAGGAAGCATAGAACGTGCATCCCTTAGAGCCATATCCGTATTTAGATGCGGCACGAGCGTCGCCACTAAACCTCGGGTCAAACCGAGCATTTAGATACTAATTCCGTGTACGTCGCGGGCATTAAATGCCGCCGCCATTACTTTCCCACGTTGGTCGGTGAGTCAGGAAGAAAGAGAAATTTTCCATTCCAATGCTAAATGATTATCCCAGGTAATTCCAGGGACTGCCGAATAAAGCGTCTCGGGAGCAAAAGGAGAAACAGGTAGCCATGTGTGTTATAACGGGTGACACAATTAATCAGATCGGCAAACGGGAATAAGTCGAGGCTCGTTCTCACTGTGCACGACCCTACGACCTCGTAGCCTCGTAACACGATGGCGTCGGAGATTCGTAGATTCGCAAAGGGTATATACGAGCGCCCGCGCTCGATAACGCAGACAACCACCGAGAAATACCATTAGCACGAGCCGCCTGGGGAATTGAGTTATTAACGTTTATCTTCGTATTATGATCAATTCGGGCCAAATGATAATCGTTCTACGAAGTGCCGTGGCTTTTGCTCGGGTCTCTAGTAAGGATGCGACCGGAAGGGCTCGTTCGATCCGGATGATTCGTAGACTCTTTGATGTCGTTAGGGGAAATGCGTGGGTACCGAGTGCAGCGTTGCGGTAATATAAAAAATAGAGGAATCTATAGCCGACAGCAAATATGGCCACCCCATTAGTACCGTAGCCGCTGCACGTAATTCAGTAGTAAAGCTGCCGTCGCTGCTGGCGCCGTTACTGTTTCTACTTCTGCCTCCGTTTTCGCGGCTGTTGCCAGTAAAATCTGGCTTCCGGGAACCTAAATTCAATCTGGGGCTACAATTAAGAGATCAGCCACGCTCGGACGCTCTAGTGAGTTTCGGGGGACAAAGTTCTCTTGGGCAAACGAAGAAGAAAGGGGGGAGGGAGGGG
>JASANN010000278.1:1040576-1060300 GCA_031762395.1 Calameuta pygmaea | reverse complement strand
GGGGAGGGGGGGTCTTCTCTAACACTCCTGGCTACACAGCTGCTAGCAGTAGCCAGCAGTCCTTTCTCTGTCCTAGGTATCTCCCTTGGTCCACTTCGACCCTGGTCAGACTATAGACGTTCCAGGTTGCGCACGAGAATATTCAAAGATCGCGAGGAAGATCTTGGAGCAGATGGATGCTGCAGGGTGAGTGACGTCAGGGAGGTCTGGAGGTAGGGTGGTAGGAGGGTAAGGGTGGTGCATGAAAGTGAAAGAATATGGACGGAGGAGGAAGAGTCAAGTTGGAGGAAAAGGGGGGGATCAGTGGAAGCACCGACCTAATATGGCCGACCTATGAAAAATAAATTAGAAGTACCAACCGAGTCGAGAGACAGAGGACGGAAGAACTACTCGGCTGGGCAGAGATCAAATTAACTTGCAGCTTCCAAGCCGTTCCCGTACCTTCCTCCCTTCGTTACCAAAGTTCCCCCACACCTGGACTCCATCCGCTTCATCCCCGCACTCAGCCTCCAGAACATCCCCATCCGGCTCTCAACCCCGCGTTTATGTGACTCGGTAATGAATTAACCCCGTAGACTGTGCGAATGAGCTGCCCTGCTTTTGCCTCGTGGTCTTCCTACGTTTCTCCAGACCCCGACCTCCTGCCGCCCCCTTCGTCTACTTCAGCTGTGGAAACCGGCAATTCGAGAAACTAACGGCTCATCCCCCTGGATAAAGTTACGCTGCTGGATCATTAGTCAAGAGCCACTCCACCTCTTGTACTCCTGTCTCTATGATCTATTTTCTTTTGCACAATTGATCGACGAACCTGCATCCGCTTTCTTTTAATTCCACATCCATAGTGTTTTCTAACGGATCAATCATGACTGCCTGTAGGCACGTCAGTCTTTGACTATAGGAGCACATTACAGGTCTGAGGTTGCTCGACGTGGGGAGGAGGCTTCATCCGATTATCCACTGTCGAGTGACATTCTCGAATCGAATCAAATCATCCTGACTCCGCAATCACGTCTGATCGTTTTCCACGGAGATGTTGAGAGGCTGAGAAATTGGTCTGATGACGGGGAGGAGGAGGAGGGGCAGGGATTGGTGGGTAGACTTAAAGCCAAGATCCTCGACGTTCGATTAAATCACCATCCGGCGTCGTTCCTTCGTTCCGATACTCTGCCCTACTCCGATATCCCATCCTTCGGTACCTCTAAAGGATTGACGAAGGTGTCGCCGCGGCTGTTTTACACCGCAGAACGGATTTTCCCCTAAGGAGGAAATATACGTTGGCGCTACAATGAGAATCTTCTTATAAATAAGAAGCAGCGTGGCTGGAAAGGGTGGCAAAGTAAGACTGGAAAAGAGTCAGGGAAGAGGAGGAGGGGGCTGAAGCGGAAGCGGAAACGGAAGTGGAAGCAGTCGACCCTGGGGTGAAACGTGGAAAACGCGAGGAGGGAGGGAAAGGGAATGATGATGGTGGGGGGGGGGGGGAGGGGAGGTTATTGCATAGTGACATAGACAGATTGCGCCTGACGAAATAACGTTGTGTTTTTCCCTCGGCTACAAAAGCTTTTGTCCGCTCGGAGGCTTCACTACCCCTACGCTGGAAACACCCTTCAGGACGGACAAGAGTTCTCCAGGTCTAACAACTTCGCGATAAGATGTGCCGACCCTTGAGCCAGGTGTCCGATAAACAATGTTATCAATGAATAATAACCGATGCCACGTTCAATTCCGTTTCTCAACGTCTTAATAACGAGACGCCGGAACCCATTGCCTTTGTATATCTATATAGGTCTATTCTTTGGAATTTCATTACCCTCAACAGGGTATGTATATTTAAAAAAAAAATTTTTTTGGGACTTTTCGTCAATCACTTGGCAGCTCGAAGTACCTCGAGGACCTCGTCCGGAATGAAATACGAAAATTTTCAAAAGTCTCGATTACTAATCGACAATTGTCCAATCTGCACCGCACATGTGAATTAGTCTTAATGGAGCCACAAACAAATTTCTAGGTACCATCGACGGCTGCCCTTTTCAATGCCGTTTTCGTCCACAGTTCATTAGCAGTAACTCCGAATTCCTGTATTGTACAGGGTGCATCGGTGCGCCATATGGCATAGCCAATTGAACCCTTTTTACCCTCTGCCCCTTCCCTCTTCCACGGGATTCAGTATCGAAATGCCACTGGTGCTGGCCGAACATCTCGATTGGTTTGATTGCATGCAGCTTCCCACTCAGTCGTTACGTTATGCCGGTAATATCTACATGTGATTATATCCCGTGGAAAATGTACCCTGTTTGACTCATACTAAATACACACAGACACGCATTGGACTTAAAAATACCGATGCAAGTATCTAGTCGAAATCGTTAGAAGCGAGTAAATGAAGGAGAAAAAAAAAGCAGCCGAATCCACAAGAAGCGACTGTAAAATTTATCCAGGTCAGCACGTGGCTACTTGATTATTATTTATCGCATCCCAGGACGCTCAGTCGGCGGCCATTAAAACATTGCAAAATCCCAGCCACCTCGATGGGTTTTCCCGTAGTACGTAAACGGAATCCGCTTAACGAACATTCACATCCCACATACCGCACTGGCGGAATAATCGCCTAACGAGACTCAGGCCGGAGCTCGCAAGTCGACGATCGTACGAATTATTCGAAGCTCATTGCTGAGGGGGGTGACGTACATATGTAGCTTAAGGATATTTTCAGGAAAGCGACCGGCAGGAACGTGTCCTCCCTGGACGTGTCCGTTCGTGCAGCAATGCTGTCCGTTTGATTAAAGCCACGTTCTCAACGAAATCCCTCATTTAAACTCATGCTGAAATTCAAGATTGGAAGCTTAGGGGCTGCGTGCGCGACACGCGTGCTGCTCGCAGATTTCATCAAGTCTAATTACATTTGACTAGCAGAAATCTTACCGAGCGTCGGCTCGAGCTGTGTGACGCCGGATGAGCTGGGTCGCGCGGACTAATGTCTTTGGCGATAAAAACCAAAGGAAATAATAAAGAATGATTAAGAGGAGATCGTAAGATTCGTTTATATGGAGGAGACGGCAGCGACGTTCCTGCCTGCGGCTGAGGTACTAAGCTGTTTCATAATACCGGAGACTTTACTGCAATCTGCCAACGTTTATCCGTTGCTTCTCGAGTCCCTCCGACGCACACCGATTCGAAATCTGCGCACCCTCGCGCACCCTCGCGCACCCTCGCGCACCAACACACAAGCCTCAACCCCTATTCTATATTAGTACTAAACACACTTTACTACCCTAAATATAGAATATAACCTTCGCCGAATTAATTAAGTGCCAACAACTTTTCACGACCTGCTGCGAAACCTTCACCCTTCGTCACCACCCCCACCCACCCACCCTCAACCTCCACCCTACACGACAGTGAAATTTCGACTTGGCCAATTGGTCGTTGCTTTTTTTTTTCTTCTTCTTGTTTCTGCTCAACGGAATAATTTCGAAAATTCTCCTCGGCACGAGAAAAATAATTAAAAAGTATTCGACTAGAAGAATGTTCGAGAGAGAGAGAGAGACAGAAGAAAGTTTGGAAAATGCGCTTAGAGTCAATTTAACGGTGGAGAAATTGGCAGGTGGAGTCTTCGACAGGATCAAGACATCCTTTGCGAAATCGTGCGGGTAGTGACTAGTCACTGTAATAAGGTGGAAATTATAATCCAAGGGTAGGAAAAATATTGGAACAATTCTTGATTGAGAATTGCAGCGCCTCGTCTTAGCGATGATAAAACGTGCGGCGGTGCATGTCGCTACCGAGCTAGGACTTTCTCCGGGCGTGGGTATGACGTCACAAAGCTAAATGTAATCAACCCGAGATCACATAACAAAATAGCGCAGTGCTTTCGAGTGGGAGGGTGGGTGCGGAAAGGCGCAGGGTCAGAGGGAGCCAACAAGTTCAGAATTTTCCACTGCATTTCAATATGTTCCAGCGCTGCTTATCCAAGTCCGCATCCACAGTTCTGATATTGCGGATCACCACATTGGTGAAGCTTTATGCGAAATTCATTTTGATCCGATGAAATTATCTCTGGATTAATATTCCTAATGGTTGTCGTTTTATCGAACGGATGATATTATTCAGCGTGTAAATATTTGTACAGCCGAACGTGATTCCTCTCAGAGGGAGACAGAGAAAGGGTTAAAAGAAAATTTTTAAAAATAGTCAGATAGCGTGTTGGCCACATGATAAGGTTCCGTAGTCATTCTGTAGCCATTGGCGAAAGATGTTATCTCCACAAAAGCTTACGTGTTCGTGTGACGATTTATAGAAGAAATTGAACTTTGAAGTTTCTTTGAAGCTATGTTTATCATTCGCGATACGAGTTATTTTTAACTTGAAAAATTAGCTTGTACCCGAAAAAGAGTTATTTTTATATTTTTTCGTGAACTATTTTTCATACAGTGTTCGCCATAATTTTGATTAAATGTACTAATCGATAGCTAAATTTTGGAATTTTTTTTCAGATTTTTTGTATCGATAGTTCAGAAATTCAAGGGTGGGGGGGGGGGGAGGGGTGTCACACTGATAACGACTTTGAAAGCAAATATCTCGTGACCGAAGAGTTGAAATAAAAATTTTTTTGAGTCATCGATCCACGTCCGTGTAGCAAATTTTATCTTGATCGGTCCATAACCGAGAGAATGGGAGGCCTGCGACATACAGACGGACTGACCGAAACCATAAGGGTTCCTAGATTGCTAGGGAGCCCTAAAAAAAAGCGGCGTCTCCCAGAACCTCGAGGCGTCGTGAAGCGTCACGGCGGATAGCCGAGCTACTCGAGAAGCCTTCAAGCTGTCTGTCACACTCAGGCTGGTCCCTGCGGTTATAGCACTCAGGTCCCAAGTAGTCCCTCCCCCTCCAGCATCCTTGCCTCCCCCCTTCCCTCCCCCTCGGCCAACTCAACCCTTACTCTACGAGGAATAAAGTCGACTCCTCTGGCTGGTCTGCTACGCCGCCGAGCTCTGCTCCTGGAAAGGGTGCTGGAAAGGAAGAGGTCCTTGCCGGTATGCAGCTAATTCTTAGGGGCAGGACGCTCTTGAAGAGGCTTTCGAGCTCCGGCATTACGCGAGGGAACGTATCACGTGTGGATATATGGAGGCTCCCTCGAGTAAAGTGGGGTCGCTTTAGGATTAACTCAGAGCTTCCGAAAGTGTCCCTAATAAAAAACAACTGTTCAAGATCGAGATACGCGACCTCATAGAGAGCTATTCCGACTGATCCCGAAATATCGACTTCTTCGAATAGAAGGAACTTATAGCCGGAGTAGATCCAATAGCCACTTTGAAAATACACTTGGAGGGAGAATAGTGTGTTGGTAGCAGAAGGGGAGTTTGGTTATTGGCCCTTTCGCTCTAGAATGAGGGAGATGAATTGTTAGAGCGGTTAACCGATGGAGAGCGAAATACCAGATCCAGGAGTTCAGCAGGAGCAGAGCCAAGTAGTCGTTGAGGAGATCGGAGAAAGGAGGGAAAGTTCCCTTTCTCTCTCTCTCTCTCTCTCTTGATGCGATGAACCGGAGGATGAGGCTGGAAAGATCCCGAGAAAGAATCTCTAGACTGTTTTGAGCTCAATTTCAGTCGATCGAGATTTTTCAGCAGACGACGTCCTCTGGTGATACCCAAGATCTGACCTGAAGGGTAGGTGGATACGGGAGGGAAGGATGATGGTGGCTGGATAATTCTCCTGATCTCTGGATGCTAGTCTCACGAGCAAAGGCCGGCAGAGCGTGGAGCGTCGCGACGCCTCGTGAATGGGAATTGTTTGAAATCAGGGACTCCGTCGTCATTGCCGGCACGGATATGGAAGAAGCCGCTCGATGCGTTTTGAACGGGGATGTGGGCATCGCCTTACCGTTTTCCCTTACTTACCTCCCCACGAGCAGGAGCGATTCCGCTGGAGCCTCCGGATCTTAATAGCCCCCCTCACGACGCCAGAGACATTTCCAATGCTGGTAACGCAGCGTCGCGTCCTTTCGGGAGTACTTATATACCGTCAGTATATATATATATATATATATATATCTTTCCGCGGTCTAGTTACGATTCGCCAGGGGATACGTCATCTGAAGAACACGCACGCACCACGCCACGAACGTATGGACGCACGTGCCTGAACCTCAAATTTGAAAGACCCTACTTCTGGCTCATCTTTAAATCAGCCCTATCCTATCCACCTATGATAAGGCTTATCGCTTTGATCAGCAGAATTTATACAGCTTCGATCCTCCAAACACTTTTATTTAACGTTTCCAACTTACATCGATGCGCTTCGTACCCTTTACGGGTTAAAGTGTCTCTGCGTCATTCCCGACATCCGACGCGTCCCGACGTCCGATATTCTCATGGCAAAGCTTCCGTGCGCCAGCTGCCTAAATTCCCGCGTCTGGACGTCCAGAATCTCGAATATCTCAGACATATACATATATACCTTATATACATTGCAGTTGGGATGCATGAACGGGGATGCTGCCGGAACAGGAGACAATTCCTTCTGAATAACCAATTCAGAACTATTCGTGAGCTTGCTCAGAAATTCTCAGCCTTATTCTCAACGGAGGATTTCCCTTTGCCCCAGTCATTTTTAATGAGACAACATTCCGCGCCTCCCTATCCCACCAAGGTCCTTCCCACAAGATCCAACCTCTGTCGTCCTTTCACGGAAATTTTGCACCGAGCCTAATCTCGGTGATTACTCATATTTTACGGCGGTATATAATTGAGCGCTCTTAAAGCGGCCATTAGTTTCCCTTACGCGCACCAGCATGGCCCACTGGATCATCCCTTTATTACCACCCTCTGGGCGCCCGGCCCGATTCGCTCCTAGACGAATGGATAAATGGAAACATTTCGGGCTAAATTACTGACTTCTGAACTTCCCCTAACGGTTGGAAACTCCTAACAACAGAGCTTGCCTTCTCGCCCTCCCAAGGGTGGTGGTACCACCCCGCCTCAGGACAACTCGGAACTATCAAACTTTCAGGGTTGGCTAACCTGACAGATCGATTAAAAGCATCACTCCAATTGGAAAACCGCTAATAGCCATTTCACCGATACAAGGCAATTCACTCGAGTATCGATACCCGATTATTTCCGGCTGTTAATAAAGGATGTGATCGTTTTTTTCTTCTTTTTAATTAATTTAATTAACAAGCTTTAAAATTTCCTATTAAACTTTATGAGGTCGCGATGTCACCACCGAGAAGAAGAAGTCACGTTGACGAGAAGTTCATCGTCAAGAATGCGACCCCTGCTCTCAAGGAAGGGACCAGGTTGGAGACCAGCTGATTTGAACCCCCCGCGGACGGGGCTTTCAGACTGACAGTGCTGCCAACATTTTCGCGTCCTCCGGCTTTCCCGGCGAAACTATTAATCACCAGGTTGAACGGGGGCTGTCACAAGTTGCGGCGCCTTGGGCTTTTTTTGCTATGAAAGTATTACCACTTTAACACCATATATTATTGCTCTGAGAAGCAGCCAACTTGACTGTGACTTGGGACACGGTAACAAGCGACTTCAGATCAGATCCTTCATCTTTGTCTTGACCTCGACCCAACTTCCTATCGCAGTACCGATTTCTGATATAATGCGAAGATGATTAAATATTAACAGAGAGACTAGGCATGGAGTTGGCAGTCGGTACAGCAGGGTTCGAATCTGAGCTTGACTTTGGTATCATTAGCTCTCATTTATCACCGTGGAAACTCACCCTTATATAGCTTCAATTCTTCCCCGTGTGTAAGGCTGGTCTTGGGGGTGGATGGGTAACAGAAGGAGAAGAATGGAAGAGTGGCCAGCTCAAGGAAGATCCCCCAGTGCCAGTTCATCATTAGTCAGAAGCTGATTAGTAATCGTTTGAACTTTTGACCCGTAAACAAAGCCGAATTAATTAACTGCTTTGCTGGGTCGACCTAGTGTAACAATTGATAGAAGGATAGTTTGAAAAATAGTCAAAAAATGTTTTGACTTGCTGGCCCAATTTTGACTGGATTCTGTTGGGCCTCGCGTGATCCATCAAGTCAATGGATGATAGTTGGTCTCCCCATGTAGATGGCGTGACTTTTTAACCTCGTCACGAATCATTCATATTTAATAAGACTCGTGTTTTCGCGGCCATCGTTATGCCGCTCGTTATCGAGCTGTACGCGAATTTATGAGTTTCGGGTAATTGAAGGCCACGCGTATTGTTATTTCCCTGAGAACGGAAACGAGAGGGAGTAAAGGGGGGAAAAAGCGGAAGTAACACAGACAAAGCAAACTGGCAACATCGGCAGGAAACGAAAGTCCAGAGTGGAGGTTTGGATAAAGTAGAGGAATAAGGGAGGGTGAGAGTTTGATCCCTGGAAATAATAAGGGATGAACTGACTGAGGTCGCGAAACGATTAAAGTCGAATTTCCTATGGGGTAGTGGACGGCTCATAGGGGATGCGACTGAGCGGTTAAAACGGTTAGAAAGAGTGTAGGCGTGCGTGGCGTCTCTGTCTGTCTGACTCTATAGGTATGTTGATCCCTTGTGCCACTCGGAGAAGTTGCCGCGTCGGGACGCCGGAACGGAACTTGAAATGGATCGAATAATGGAACAGGCCGAGTTCGATAACTGGCTCCTTCGCTACTCGAACTTTTAACTTCTAATAGATTCCTTCTTGAAGTTCATCGTGCAGTCACTACCCACTTCCAGCTTCAATCTTCCGTCTTCCGATTTTCACCTCCTCCCGAGTTATCTAGAGGCGAAACGCGATGGTCTCTTGGTGGGCAGGTACTTTTCTTGCTGACGAGGAGAATATCAGCGAAGGGAGCCCTCAATTAGCAGAGTCTGGAGGGATGAAAAATGGTAGTGGCTAATCAAAAGGAAAAAAAAAAGGAACGAGAGGTACCTAGATTTAGGGGTGGCTGTCAAGAGGTTCAATTGAAGTTTGTTTTTAAACTGATTGAACGTACGGGGGGGATGCTTGAAATCCCCGGAACGAAGACTTTTCTGGGAAATCGTTATATGAGCTAAACGAATGAACCTTGGAATTTTCGAGTTTCGCCTGTTCGGGAAGGGTTTCAGAAAAATGAACACTTGAAACTTTTCAAAGAGCAGCCACTTTTTTGCAGGATCGATCGATGATAAAATCTGCAGGGATTTCTCGAGTTCTCAACTGTTACTTCATATAGATACTCTATATATATATATTATAGATACATAACTAAATTCTTAATCGTTCATTCAAATTTTCACACAGACCCTTACTCCGCGTCTGTCAATACTATTATTCTTCGAAAGAACTATTCGTTAGTTCGATAGGACTGTACATAGAGAAGTTCAACGACTATTCGACCTCTGACCTGCCAATAGCGTCAGGAACAAACTCAACGAACGATAGTCTCTCTTAATCCGAGCACCCCGCTACCCCCTTGCGCCGTCACCCTCAAATCTCTCGATAGAAGAATAAATGGAGTTCCCGAAGGATGACAGCCGTTCAGGGATCTGCGAATCGGAGGTAGGAGGCAAGGAACGTAAGAATAAGGAGAGAAAGGAAGATTCTCGTCAGACAGGACTCTCGTTCCTTCAGGAGGCAAGGATCATTCCGCAAGCGCATCTCCAAGGATTCTAGCAAGGAAAGAGAGAACGTTCCCATTTTACGTACAATAAGGGCAAATAAGCAGACAAAGAGGTGCCGGCAGGACACGAACAAAAAAAAGAGAGAGAGAGGAACGAAGTGAAGCTGGGAGCCAAGATGAAGACGCGGCCGTGAAGGACAAGGAGGGAGAGAGGAGGGACGGGAGGAGATCCCGGGGGAATTTTGGAGCGTATTTTCTTATAAATTGAAAATGTCTGCGAACCCGCACGGGGCCCGAGCGCTCATCTAATCCTGGCGATGCAAGATGAATGGCTCGACCGTCTCCAGGACGACAGACGTCGCGATCCCCGGGTTCTTTCGAGACTCCTCGTGTGGCTCGTCCGAAGGATTTCCCTGGCGTTGCTTCTCTGTCCTACCCTCCCTCTGAGGGGGGAGGGGGGGCGTATGGGGGGTACGCCCGACAGGGCAAACCTCCGAGAAAGGGAGCCGACACTGGAGGTACGGAACGGGCTCGACAGCTGGTGTCGATACGCAATAACTTTCTCCCTCTGTCTCTCTCCCTCTCACTCTTACGGTCGGAGGTGAAAGTCGATACAAAGAAAGTGATACGAAGCCTAAACTTTGCCTAGTAGACGAAGCAGATCTTACATAGGTCATTTCCGGTCCGAATGGACTCAGGGTCCATAGTCGCTGACCTAGTACTTCTTGCACCATGCGATAACTCTAATCGAATGCTACTTGGAAGCTTTTGCTGGATGAATGGAAGTTAACGACGTCATTTCCGGCTGGGTAGGAAGTGCCTCGAGAGCGAGCGAACGAAGTTCGAAAGATTCGGAGCCGTCGTAAAGGCGATTAAAAGATGCGCCTAGAGCGGCGTTCGTTGCGATTTAAGTTCTGGGATCTGGAATAATGGTGACTTTAGCTGCGCCAGGATGTCCTCGTGTTCTCCGAAGCGATATTCCAATAGGCGGTAATGGGATTAACGTAGTTGTGATATAAATGTAAATAGTTTGAGGGAATCTAGGAAGTACGAGAAGCCCTGACGATATTCTACGGTGGTACAGACGCCTGTCCTGGGATGCTGGCTCTCACCTGCATTTACATCTACATCCAACGGCTACGTGCACCAGGATCCACTTTCTCCGTGCTCTCTCTCTCTCTCTCTCTCTCTCTCCTCTCTTATTAAAATATCTAACCTGATTACTGCAGACTTGGCAACTATAATAGAGCGACTTGAAGTCAAGTTCCTGGAGCTACGTCGCTCGCTCGGCTCTCAGCCTCCCTACTGTACCCTATCCTACTCATCTTAACCTATCTAATCATGACTTATCTCGTCTTTAAAACTTTCTATTTCTCTTCAAGCTGCAAAGTGTTATTACGCCGAACAAAGGACCGTATTCCTTGTTGACCTTTCGCGTTGGTATGAATTTAGAAAAAAAAAGAAAAAGAAATTGGTCCCTTTGTCGACGGCGACGGGGAAGACCCTCGAAAGATTCCTTCGGTACGTCGATAAATTAGTGATTCCGTAAGAGAGAACAGGAGGGGTCGTCTGGATTCTGGTTTTCTACCTAATCGAGAGGGTTGGCGTAGGAGCGTAGGGGATGACAAGGAGGGCTGAGAAAATAAAAATCCGTGGCTGCATTGGTCGAAGGAATTGTGGCTGGAAATTAGTCCGCATTGAATTTCTCCCCCCCCCCTCCCTCCCCCCCCCTGGTACCGACGTTTCGTGCCCCATCAGACGCTATAGCGTCCTTACGCCTCGGTTCAACCCCTCGGCACATCGGATGAGCTCCCCAAGGCGTCTCATAATTAAATTCGACCAAATTTCCCTTACTCCGACCATTGTCCCGTAACTAGCTATTGTGCAAGGAACACCACCGTAGATGCGAAAACTTTCCTTCGACACCCCTTCTGAATCACGATAGCGTCGCGAAGCGTCGCCACGTTAGACTTTCGCTTCGTCGCGACGCCGTCTGTAGTTACTTTCTTTTTTTTTTTTTCGTCGTCTACAAATTTTCTATTTTCACTTTCTTTCTCGCTCACTCATCCTTCCTCACGTGTCTCACTGGTGGCTGTACTTTTTTTTGTTATACTCAAAATGGTCTGGCTGGACCATATCGTGCTATCACTCTCTCCTTTTCTCTCTCTTGTACCCTATAGGTATATACACCCTCTGCGTGATAATTTACCGTCCCCATGGTGAGTTTCGACGGTGGGATGGTCTGGTCCTGGGTAAGTTTTCAGGTCGGCAAATCGTTCGTGCCGGAGTTCTTCGCAGAGTCTTCTGCCCCTGTGTCTCTGTCCGAGGAAATTCGCGGAGTCGTTTGAGTTTACAATTTATCCCCGGTAGGCAATTGTTTTCTTGAGAAAAAGTCTCGAAATCCTCCTACAGAGGTTAGAGTGCCACTCCTTGTGTTTCTTCAGCATCCAGTTGGGATCTCTCACCCCCCAAGACCCTGCTCCACATAAATTATGTCCGTTTAATCGAATCCCAGTGCGAGATTTATACCCGCCTTATTGCCTGCGACTTTGCTTCCGGCCTACCAGCCACCCAGCCAGCCAGCCAGCCAACCAGCCAGCCAGCCAGCTAGGGTGTCTTTCGCCATTTCTAACCCTCTGCGCCTTACTAAGATTTCATCTGTAGTAAAAGTCCCCGCAGCTATCCGCACACACACACACACACACACAAATCTCTAGGAACTTTAACACGAGACACCAGAGTTCGTCCTGGAAAACTTTTAGAAAAATCATTCGGAATTTCCTAGAAACCCATATCGGCAGGACTGGAAGGGTTGGCACGATTGGCGCTCCACCAATCCCTTGCAGAACCTCCAACTTGGGACACGTATACGAGGTACCTACATATCTGTATCCTAGGAGCAGCAGAAGGGGCTGAGTTTCTGTTACCGTTGGTAACTCTCGAATTGTGCATACCACTTGCTGAGAATTCTGAGCAGGCCCACCCCGCCACCCCCTCGAATAAAGTTATGTCAAGGGTTGAAATGACAATGTTTGGCTATCTGGTATCACGAACTGGTGCAAAGCAGAGGGTCAATAATTCAAGAGAATTAGGGAGCACGATAATAAAGTAGTGTTGTTACGAGCTCGAAAAAAGAGGGCAGCGAGTCCCCGCTTTTTCATCCGCTCACTGAGACCCGTGACAAAATTCTTTTTAAGCTCGAAAGCTCCCGCGAAGCGGTACAGTGAGTGGCACCGGAAAAAAAAAAAAAAAAAAAAAATTGAGTCGCAAGACAGGGTAGGTAAGAACTACTAATGCCAGACAGGAGGGGTTGTTCCGCTTTTTGTTTCTGCGTCCGAAAATTAAACACCGGTAAATCCTCGAGGCTTCGCATCTTCATCCCCAACCAGGCACCCTCTCGTTCGCATCCCTTGAACCGTGTCCTACCTTTTCCCCGGCCGAGAAAGTCTTTCTCTAGCTACTCTTAGCCTTATTTTTCTCAACACAGTCCGTCCCACTCTCTTCATCCAGCATCTCCGGACCTAGATGCTAGAGGGATGTAGCTACTTTGGTAACTCCCTTCCATTACTGTTCGCCCCAGGGCAGGGGCGAGGGAGGGCAGGGATGGTCTCCTCCAGACTCGTCGTTGCACGCGGCTAGAATATTGAAATCGCTCGTAGCTCGCAAAACTTCTCCTTCCGGTTTATGTAGCCGCAAGAAAAGATACTGCACTCCGAAATCACGTGCTTCACCTCCGGGATACCTGCTGAACTGGTCAGAGTCCCGTCAGGTTTCGATGCTGGAGTAATTTCAAGTTCTTCCGTCGGATAACCATTTAGGAAGCAAAAGGGGTAGGTCGCGGCTGATCATGACCAGACAGAGTCCCAGGACGTTCACACCGGAAATCGGCTGAGTGAAGGACACTCGAACGGAGGTGAAAGTGGGACAGAGAGATAGGCTAGTAGCGGAGCGAAGAACCTCTTTGCTTCTCATTATTCATCAGAGGTACGTGATAGTGAAGATATATCATGAGAGTGGACTCGAAGCGCAGGGATTCGAGATATGTGTGGGAGGGTCGCCATTGTCCTGGGAACTCGGAATTGCGACGCTTACAATATGATTGTTTGAGGCCTTAGTGGTTACGTGGTTATGGACCCATACTCGACCCCCCCTCGACCACCCCCTCGACGCCTTCACCTCTTCGACTCAGCATAGTAGTACAGGGTGGAGGAGACCTCCAAAACTCTCCTCGCACAGACAGCACCGAAAACTATTAAATTCGTTATTAATGTCACCGATACTTGGCCACCCTCTCTTATTGTTAGGGTTTCCCATCCTCTATCGTGTTTCCTAATTCCTCTCCCCCTCTCCCACCCTCTCGTCCTGTCACCGAAGCCAGATATTCCCTGCGCAATATAACGTCGTAATTGCCCGAGAAAATATTATTTCCAACCCTTTGTTTCGTCCCGGTCAACTTCAGGCTTGCGCGAGGCTCGTGTTATCTCAAAAGGGGTAGAAAAATTGAATTAAAATCGAACGCTCGGGAAATAGCTTTAAATTCAAGCTAAATACGTCCTCGCTTTTCTAAAGGTTTTTTCTCGTTCAGCCCCTTCGTGTACGCTATATACGTGTATATAGGTAAAATCCTGAAATTACGTGTACACAGGGTATATGGCTGCAAGAACTCTTGGCAAAAACGGATGAGTCTTTTGCGACGAAGTATATTGTATTTCTTCGTTGAGCGATTAACGTTTGTTTTTCCCGAAACCTGAATAAAGAATTTTTAGTGAAAAATTTAGCACGAGGATTATTTAGTGTGTTTTGCAGATTGGGTACTTTGCATCCCTTAAACTTCTCTTCTTCGGAGCACAGGACGATTTCGTGAATCCAACTGTCCCGTGCTGCGTCCCTGCGTAATACGGGCCCTGGGTATTTCGTGTATGCGGGAAGGACGGTTTCGCGACATTGGCTACCTATACTATTTGTCGTTTGGTCGCGCGGATAGTCGAGTCGGTCGCCGCATGGAAACGCGTCTGTGTACGAAGCGCGTCGCCATTAGTAAGATTGGTATCTCGGCTGACGAACGAGCCATATAAAATAATAGGTAGACGTCGATCGGGGCTTAATGAAATTGCTTAGCAAACAAAGTCCTTTCGCCCTTCCTGGACAGGAGTTTAAAGGGGCACGAGGATCATTTATATTTTTATGAAAAAAAAAAAAAAAAAAACGTTTGTTCCATCCTCTTAGAAATTATTGATTTTTCAGGAGGAACCACTGTATTTCGTTCAGTGTAGTCGTGTAGAATTTTGGAAAATTGCCGAATTCTTTTTTTCCCAATATACCGAAAGATTTTCTCGAGAAGGAGAGAAGGGCTGAATCTTGGTGTTGCAGGCGTCTCACGTAGCAAGGAATTCTGGCACTACGAATCGGGCTAAATCTTGAGTCATCCGATATCAAGATGGCGGAAGGGCCCTTTGGGATGGCACTCGGGGTCCCTCGTAAAATACCTTCACGGGTCATAACCAACAGCCGAAGCCTCCTGAAGGAGCAGCAGGAGAGGATCGAGTACTTTGGGGTAAGAAGAGACGAGGGTGAAAATGATCTGGGAAACCGTGCGTCTCCACCTTCATGAGAGACCTCGAGAGATACCGGTGGGTCCTTCGAGTGACTCTACTTTCTTTTGGCAACGCGATCTTTCGCGCGTTCAAAAGTTATCGTGTGTACTCCGCTTTATGGTCCCAGCTGGAGAAAAGTTTGAGAACTAGGCAGCTTCGGATCTCGACGGTCCACGTATGGGACATTCTATGGGGACTTGTGGCGTCGGAGAGAGCGATGGACCCGTTACGCTCTGGGCTGGACCCGGGGTAGAGGGCTAATCTATGGCTATAGGTGCTTCGGGTATTTTACGTAACACACTCTGGCTATTCTAAGCTGGCTGCTCTTAAAAGAGCAACGGACTGCGGCAATTATATGGTGGGAGAGTCGGCTATAAAAATGACCGTAAATACCGACATAGTGTTACACTGTTACACCCTTGGGAAGATATCTGGAGCAGCCCCCGAGGCAGAGGCGCATCGCGTCCACGTTGGCCCTAGGCCAAACTCACTCCTGGTTTCGAGTTATGACCGAGGGTGGCTACTGGCTCCGCACCATCTTGCTAAGACTCACCCCGTAAGTGTGCTTTACGAGTGAGCAGAGCTCGGCTTATTTCCTGTATTTAGATTTTTATTACTACCCCCATCGAAGGCACCCTAACGTCCCCTCGAGCCACCTGAAACCCGCAAGCTTTTCATGGTCCATCCATCCCCGAAAACGGCCATCAGCGTCTTCCTTGGTTCCAGGATACGCAGCGGTTTTTTGTGGGAGGATTTTGGATGACTTTGCTTAATTTCCCTTAAATTTCGTATTACGTAATAAGAAGGGCACGGGGTAAACTCGTGGTGACGTTTTTGAAATTACCAAAATACGAGAGAGCTCAGGGTAAAGGGAAGCTGCGAGGGTCGCAAGGGTTGAAAAGGGAGAAAGAGGGAAAGAGTGCGCTTGCGGGTATAATGAAAATATTTTTGGTCCACGAGACGATAACTCTTGCCGTGGCTGTAAATGAAAATTAACTCTTTAACAAACAGAGCGGGTAACTAGCATTTCGGTTGGGGCGAGACTCCTCCCCAGAGAGAAGAGGGTAGCAGCAGTGGGATGTCCAGGGGCGGCTGCGAGGGTAGCGAGGTAAATCTGGGAACCGATGCTCTGGACCGTGGACTGTGGAAACAGCAGAGCCAGGCATCGAGGCTGATGCTGGAGGTGAAGGAGGATCAGCGGTGGAGGCACATAGGGGAGGGAGGAGAGCTCTGGAAGGGTGGCAGTCTCGTAGATGGCGGAAGGTAGAAGGTAGTCGCGAGGCTTGCGGGGAGTTTCCACTAAGTGATACGAATGCGTTTGGGGTTTGCGGTTCCCCTAAACTATATTTAATGCCAGAAGCCCGCCGGGGGCTCAGTTTATATCTCCGCCTCGCGAGTAAAGATTCTTGATGTAAGCCCCGAGTAAAAGAGTCGAAGGGCCCAGGCTGATGTATGTGGCAAACAGCCGGGATTCGCGGAGGTGGAATGGAACAAATGGCCCTTCGGGTTGGGACCCCCGAGCCTTCGGTCACGCCTCGACTAATCGTCCTGGAATTCCGAGAGAAAAACCTTGAAATTTTCTTACTCAATTTTAGAGACTCATTTTCCTACAGGTACCTTCCATGCTGAACCTGAGAACCATGAAAGTCCTTCCAAATCAGCGTATATGCGTCGATCAGGCCGAGTGGGACTCTTCCTCTGTTCATTAAAAATCCCAAGAGACCTCAGCCGCGACTAGGACAGACCTAACGCTACGGTTCCCAATTAAAAATTGATCTTCCGCCGCGTCGGTCGTCAAACTCGACGAACCTTGGTGCACGTAGTGCGCTTTAATAGAACGGATTGAATCGGGCGTTTATTGCAGTGGGATCGTGGGTACGGAGGGGGGTCGCGGTGACGCCAGTAGACAAGGGACGAAGGGAGTGCAGGTACTGCAGCCAGGCACAAACCAAACTAGCTGTACATCCTGGCCGGTAATGCACTCTGATGTGGTCTGCTGGGACCACGGGCCCAACCCTCATATTCTGTTCGGTACCTTATCTATGCATGCACCTACCTATGCACTTATGCATGCGGGGACGTGTGTGCCGGTGGGCAAGTATGTTTGTTCACCTAGCAGTGTACCTGGCGCCACACACAGATAACGCGTTCATCTATGACGGAGGGGGAGGGGGAAGGGGTGGTACACTCGATGACGCAATATCAGCTACAGTGTGAGCGCGTCCTCGCTCCACCGTTGCGCCAGTGTGATGCAGCTGGCAAATACCTCCTATATTATATGTATAGTAAATAGGTAACGTGTACGCGGTGGCTGCAATTCCGGACAGTGTGACTAGCCACCAATGGGCTTCTCGCGTCTGCCGACCACAAAACTATCCCATTGATCCTCCAAGCCTTATCTATTGCCTGCGATATCACGATTACGACTCCCAGTATATAGCCGGTGTGTCAAAATGTTTCCCAGGACTCTGCCGGATCGGCAGGAATAGCCTGCACTTTTTAAATCATGATTTAATACACGCGCATCCGATCAGTTCTTGCTGGATGAGTCCAGCATCCCATCCCGCGTCGTCCTGGAAGATATTTCGGCGAGTGTTACCCAATCTATGTGGATATCGATGGTTCGCTCTAAAATCCTCACGAAGATTTGCGAAAATCGAACCGGTTTTATTCGGGGTTGGTCGAGCCGCAACCAAATCCCCGGTGGTCCCCGCTCGGCACCCTCCGCATCGGAGAGGATTTCGACCAACCCCTGGACGCTCTGATTGAATTCATTCTCTTCGGTAGTCCGGCCTGCTAGGAATTTGTAGCCGTAAACCAGACTATCTCGGAAACAGGCTCGTTGATCCACCTTTGGAAAACGGTCTTTTCAAGTACCACCCTTGACAGAACGCTAACCTCCCTTGCGCGTTCCAGGATGTTTGCATCCCTTAGATGGGTCAATATCATTGGAAAGAACTTCGGAGGCTCTTAAACTAGCAGCTTGGGACTCGGGACAAAGGAATTCAGCAGGGTGGACCAGGGATCTCTTCGGCAGGTGCCATCCTTGAAGAGCCTGCGAAGAGGGTGAACATGGTATCAATGCTCCAGGTTGACGCTTACCACTCCGAGTACGTCCCTTCTAGTTTAGGGTGTTTCCATAGTTTCCTTTCTTGGAACGATACAACCCTCTCAGGGGCACCTTGCAGTCTACGTTATAGTACGCTAACGGTTGCATCGTGCTGTTCCACCCCTTCGTCATATTACAGCGCCCCTATGGCATCTCGCCATTTAATACGCTATCTCCTCCTCGGAAGGATAAGGCCGATATTGTTCCACGCGCAAGAGTCCTTAGGAGACGCGAGATTATTCTCCAGCGATGCTGGAGGCTTCGGGTGGGGTCGGTAGGTGGCGGGGGGGGGGGGGGGGTTGCTGAAAATTGATAAGGGAAAAACAGGAGCAAAAGAGAGGTCGCGAGAGGGAGCCATACGTGCCAGTAACGGTTCACGGACGAGCGATTTCGAAATCAGATACCTTTCGTATAATTCACAGTATGCGAGTATGAATGGGGGTAGGTTGAGATGCGGTTTGGCTTACGAGGGGGTAGACAGTGTGCGGTAGATAGTACGTCGGGCTGGACGGATGGACCGTCGGTAAAGTAGGAAAGGGGTAGGTCGGTAACCCTTTTGGAGTTTCACATTAAATTATAAAGTCAAAACCGACGGGCAGAGATGATATAAATGTGACTATTATACAGGCTCGGGCGTCGGGGCGCCCTGCGACGCCACTGGGGTGCTCCGCTGCGGGCACTGCTAAGGGATCGAGTGAGGGGGTGGAGGTGGGGTAGGGGAGCGGGAGTAGCTACCACCTCGTCAGACGATAAGTGTTTGAAATATTGAAAGCTGAAGCGCAACCCCCGACGACCACCAATAGCGGAGTAGGGGTGTTTCAGGGTGGTATGGCAAGGGCATAATGCCGTCATTTATACGGGGGGTAGCTGGCAGGGTGTACGACGGGCTGGAGGCGCCGCGACGCAGGGGGTGCAGGCACTTGATATGCGCAGCGATTTGCGTTCCCTCATCGAGTGATTGATACCCCGCTTGTCTCCGAATATTTCAGATCTTGGGGTTGAAAGGTAGCGCATCCCCTTCCCCTTCTCGGCCTCCCCCAAGTACACGCCATCGGGATATCACGGCCAATATCGCAAGAATCACCCCCTTGAAATTCATCTTTTCTCTTTTCTCGCCCAGTTTCCATCTCGAAGCCGAGTCCCACGTTGCCGTTTCGCGTTATCAGGAATTTCTTCGAATATGAGATAGCAGCGTGTCCGACGTTTGCGCAAGATCTCAGGGCTCTTTGGTCGGACTTTGAAATTCTCGAACCGGGGGAAAATGGGCAACCGGTGAATATCGACGGAGGCGAATGAGCCAGAAGAGGGACAAAGGGAAGCGCTGACAATAAGTGAGATATATTGAGGAATATACAAAGGGGATGAAGGCTATCGGTATAGAGAGAGAGAGAAAGAGAGAGAGAGAGAGAGAGAGAGAGAGAGAGAGAGAGAGAGAGAGAGAGAGAGAGAGAGAGA
>JASANN010000278.1:1025019-1040476 GCA_031762395.1 Calameuta pygmaea | reverse complement strand
GAGAGAGAGAGAGAGAGAGAGAGAGAGAGAGAGAGAGAGAGAGAGAGAGAGAGAGAGAGAGAGAGAGTGAGTGAGAGTGTACGTGAGAGAGAGAGAGAGAAAGAGACAGGGGTTGGGAATAACGTTGCCCAGCACAGAAACCTAAACCGGGAAAAGCCTGCTGGCCTCTACGTGTGTATCGGAAATGAATATAAGGCGCAGTCAGTCTCAGCGGACGGCAACCTGTCGAAACTGCACTGGAAGATATTAAAAGTTTCCTAGGATACGGCAGACGGCATCCGGGAGATACACCCTTTGTTCATCCCTTCGAGGAAATACAAATACGTCCAAGCAACCCCAATGCCTTCGCCTCCCGAATGCTGCTCCCTGCCAAGAAACAACCCTTCGATCCTTCTTCCGGGCGCAGTGCCTCTCCATCCGGCACGGATGGCAAGAGAAAAGTTTTAGGAGCGAGTCACCCCTTGAATATTTCGGGTGGGAGGGGAGGGGTGGGGGGGGGGGGTAGGACGAGTGACGATTTTCCACCCTTGCCTCTTTTCTCTCTATTGACTTTCAACCCTTCGAATTTTGCGCGAGCGCTTTTTTCGATACATACGTCACATTAATGTTTTTTTTTTTTTTTTTTTCACGGCATTCATCAAATCCTGTCAAAGACAATTTTCGAAATTGTATTTTTTTTTTTTAAGCGCTCAAGCACTCCCAAGCTTTCTCGCGCTCCGCCCTTTCCTGATTCTCTCACCCTCGACGAATATATAAACTCTAGCCAGATATTCGCTGTAATTTTTCTACGACAATGAATAAATGGGAGATTCGGAATCTCCCTGGAGAAGCACAAATACTTCAGCAGGTTGATTGCCACTAAATTGCGCGCGTCCTCCAGTCTCTGTCATTTCCGTCATCCAAGGAAAAAGCCGATTTTCTAGTTTCAGCTGGTTACGCGACACCCTTAGAATTTCCCTTAGCTATTCTTCGCTTGGTCCGTACCCAGAGTCCATCACCGATCGCTAGTGCAGTTGGCTGAGATCCGAAGAGAAAAAAAAGTTGCAAAGTCGCAGCAACACAAGTTCAACATATATTTTATCAAGGAACACTTAGAATTCGAGGAACCACAACCCCCCCCCCCCCCATTGAGATATTAATTTCTCAGTCACTTAACCGCACGCGACTTGAACGCGTCTATTGATTTTCTCAGACACCCCCTCCACGCCTGACCCTACGGCCACCCCTTTTCCAGGAAGGATAGGAAAGCTTCTCCTCTGTGCCAGCAATTTTTCTCCCGCATTTTCAGCAGACTTTCTTTACCTGACTGTTTCACGCGTGTCACGCGTGCGATTAAATTATAACAATATTACTCGAGAAAAGGGACAATAGGCCAAGAATTTCCAGGAAAGGGAGCTGTACTCCACTTTCGTTCGAGAATTTCCCATCAAGAGGACACAAGGATCGATCGAACTTGGCTCGTAAAGAGTCGAGATGCCACAGAGAGTAGAGAGCGGATTGTCCCGTAACCTGAACTCTCCTGGAGTCTCAAGTCCTTGTGGCTCGGGACCTCTCAGGATACATCCGACCAACCAGTCGGACTCTGAGAGAATCTCGCTCGAGAGGACATTTTCGAGTAGACCAAGTTACCGCGTCCCGCGGTTGCAAGAGGCTTTTTTTTTGCTTCCATGAAACGAGCGGAAAGGCGATCACTGTAAAGGCGCTCCCAGAAGAAAAATTAAATATCTTGCCAAGAGCGATAAAATACGAAACTTTAGAGTACTGCGTCGCTGCTCCTGCTAGGCAATGTCATGAGGTCGCTGCCACTTGGTCCAACGAGTCCTCGATGTTCCAGGCAATAAAGAGCAAGCTCACTGCTCCCCACTGACCTTACGACCATCCCAGCCTTCCAGTTTCCACCCTGGGTCCCTTCTAAGCTGACTAGCCCTAAAATTTCAATTGAACTCGGCCCGCTGGCCAACTGGAAAGTTCATCAGGTTCTCCTCCAGCTCAATCATCCTGCGCTCAGGACTTACGAAGCGACTCCTTCCAGGCTGGGTGCAAAATTGCAGACAGCCCAGCAATTCTGACGTTCGGCTAACTTCCAGTCTGAATGGCGTGTCTGCCGAAACAAGCTCAGTTCTAGGAAGGTCGATGCTGATTGCAGCGAGACACCCTGTATACTTATTACGGAATGGCTGAGTTTGCGCACGTGTTGCAGGAAACTCGTATACCGCGTCCACAGAGAATATCTAACCCAGAGTCTACAAGGAGGAAAATGGAGATCCGGCCCTGGATATAGAGGAGTGGGAACACGTAATGGCATAGAATCTTGCGGGTGCCGGAAATATCTCGATCTCTTCTTTTTACTGCGGCGTCGATTTCAGAAGTTTTAATAGTCGATGGAGCGTGTGACCAGTTGAACTTTTTCTTTCTTTCTTTTTTTTTTTTCACCAGTTCGCATGCTCCGTCACGGAAACCATCTCGTCTAGCTGCGTCCCGTGATTTGGCCCTGCAGATTGTACGACTTAACGAGATTTCGTCGAGAATGCAGTTTATCATTATCGCTGCATCGAGCAACTGCATATCGGCCAGGAAAACAATACCTCGGTGCATCACGTCAGTATACCGGGTAACAATGGCTTCGAACCTGGCATAATCCGTCAAGCCGGAGACATGATAATTAAGAAGTAATTGCTAGGATGGAATAGGGGAGTGGGTGGGTCGGGAACGCTCTAGGGGAGGGTAGTCCCGTGCGTTGACCTCACGACGCTTTCAAAGAGGTCAGGGCACAACTTATCAGCGAACTGGCTATTGTATCGAACGAAATCAGGTCGCACGTCGGCTGCGCTTTGAGTAAATCGTATGATACACCCTGTGCTCGGCCTTTTAGGAAATTGTCCCACGAATCCACCGAATGGTATTGGCTTGGATTCTCGATTACGACAGCCCCTCCCCCTCCCCTCGGAATACCCCCAGACTACCCCGGAACATCTCCGAGCACCGCGAAACACCCCGAGGAAATTACCCCGTTGAACAAATTTTCTCCCCCTTCACTCCCCCCTGAGCCAAACGCGCGGTATACGTAGTACATCCAATTCGAAGATATTACCTGCAATCAATGAAATTTAACCTGATAAAATCGAAGTCAAAGGGGTTCCCAGGGGGACCGGAGAAAATTTCCCATTTAACGGAATGCGGGTTAAGGTGTATAATACGTGAGTTGATTTTTTTTTTCCTTTTACAAAAATAGGAATATTTCGAAATTGTAGCGGCATCCCGATAGCCCTTAATTTTGAGGCTACAAATTGAGCGATTCTTTCACGATTCTTTTCCCCCCTATTTTCACCGCTCGCCGCAATCCACTTCGCCTCCGGATATATAGACAGATCGGTTACTTAGTTTCGGGGGAAGGTTTTCACCCGCTTACCGTAGCGAGGGTGGATTCGTGGAAAACTAGGAGATCCTGATAGACAGAACGCAATATCTATTAGTGTACAAGCCAATGAGGTCGGAAAACAATTCCAGCTGATTCACACCGTCTACGTTCAACCGCTAGATAGAAGAAGAAAAAAAAAGGAGTAAGATCAGCTAGAGGATCCAGAGGGACGTAGGGAGGTGAGATCCTTCACTCGTTCGTCCACCCTCTCCCCTTTCGTCCTAAAGAAGTGGATGGGATCAGGATATAGGATCTCCATTAAACAGACCGAAATTCGCCGAGAAAAATCACGCCCTGCGACATTGGACTGACACGAGCTGACGGCCCATGAAATGAACACCAGTCCAACCTACTCATCCCTTACTAGGATTCCCACCACCACCACCACCACCCCCCATCCGCATAGCTAGATTACTCCATGTGCAGAGATAACTATAGGTCGGTACCCGATCAGGCAGGACTACTTCGACTTTGAGTCGAGCCAAGGTAATCCGAGTATTCAACTATCTCAGGGAAACAGGTTTTTCCAACTAGTCCTGGAATATAGGGAAGCCCGTGAATGTGGAGTCTCTAGACCTAACCCACGTCGGAAAATTGTGACCCGGGGAAAGGTGGAAATCGAAGGAAATGAGTTTAGCATTATGTGGTCGTTTCGCGAGCCCTTAGAATCTTGACGAGAGGACGAAGGGTTCTCAGGGGCGTAGAGAAGGATCCGACTTCAGGGACCTTGAGGGGGCCAACCCAGAGGGTACCGCCGGTTGGGAATCGTGTGGATGGGAGGGAGAAAACAAAAAACAAAGAGAGAGAGAGAGAGAGAACGAGGAAATAAATGAGTCCATAAAAAGGACGCGAGAGGTCGGCCCTAGCAATTTCATCGTTCCGTTAATTACGGTATCGTCCGCTTAATTACGGATTAGTTACGTATAGTGTGGGAAACGTAAAATCGAGAGAGGCCACGAAACCTTCAAGCACACGAAGGTACAAAACCTATTTCCTGGCTCTCCTGCAATCCTTATCAAGTGGCGGGGAGGATGGCAAAGGGATTGATCCGAGACGAGATACATGGAATACCTGTCAATTCTCTCTCTCTCTCTCTCTCTCTCTCTCTCTCTCTCTCTCTCTCTCTCTCTCTTTCTCTCTCTCTCTCTCTCTTTCCTCCCGTCTCCCTATTCACTCTGCCTTTTCTACCTTCTATCTCTTTCTACGCGCCGTCCCTTTACAACCGGTCGGCCATTTTTATAACGTCGAAGGACATGCAATTTCGAATTACGGCACGATAAAATCCATGCAGCGGGAGTAGGTAGCGCGTTGCAGTGGAACGCGCGCGCACGTGGATACCAGAGTCAGTTTCTTCCTTATGAGCTTTATCCCACGAGATTAGGAAAAAAAAATAAAATAAAAGAAAATCGCGTACGAGAATTTCAAACTATTTTTTTTTTCTTTCTACACTCCGTCTCTCTCTTTTCCTATCTCCATCCAAATTCACTGGTGGTTTCTCTTCGAATTGCACACAAAAAAATAAGAAAGGAGACTTCTTCTCCGGAGTCTCCGTTCCATCTCCACTGAAACAAGGTTACTCCACTCGTAACTCCTTTGGCTACCTGGAAACGTTCCGTCCGCCTTGAAGTTCTGACGTCCAGATCTTCGCCACGAGCTTAATGTTAATGTCGCAGTCTTTCCTGTATCTGTATAAAGAATCGTAAGAAAAGAAGCGAAAATGAGTTCCGTTTCACGAAGTTTCATCGGACCGAATTTCGGTGACTCGATCGGCGTCTTCCATTTCGTAGTGGAAATATGATCGGAGGTAGAAGAGAAGCCGAAATAGTTTAGGGTGGCTTTCACTCCAAGCAACACTGCCAACCCCTGGAATTGCCTCTGGCAGAGAAGCGAAGGCACAGGGAGCAAGAGATACTATCCCAAAACGGGTGAAACTATCCCCCCCCTCTCTCTTTTCGGGGTGGAATTCGGCAGGGAGGGGCCGATGGCGATCGGAGCTGGCAGGATTTCCGGAATCGGAGTACTCGGCTCGAAGCGGCGCGCCGCGGCGCCCGTAATCGAAGGGTTAATTAATGCGGGCTAGTATCGTTTAGTATACCGCAGTAATTTGCCCGTCGTGTTACGGCCCTGGACTATGCACACACCAAGAACGAGAGAGAGAGAGAGAGGGGGGAGGTTAGGGAAGGAAAGGGGCGCCTGCCAGAATATTTACTATGACAGCCCGTGGTTTTGTCCCTCCCGGTAACGTGACCGAGGTGCCCAGGCAAGAAGCTGAGCTTAGTTTCCGGACCCCGGTCTGTATCATGTTTTGTGTTTTGCCCTGGTGTTCTCTCAGGCTCACTTCCTACCCACCATACTTGCGAGCAGCCTGCTCCTACGTCCCTTGCACCCTTAGACCATTCTCGGGAGCCATCCAAGGCTGAACTGGGCCAAGCTAAGAAAAATCAACAGTAGCGTTTTGCATGGTATTAACATTTTCGAATACGTCGTGTACGGAGTCGGTGGAGTATGGGAATGAATAGGGGATGAAAAATGTAGACGTAGGTCTGTAGCGAAGCACAAGACACGTTTGCTATAATCATCCGGTTTCTGCGATACGACAGTTTCCATAGTCGTCCTGTCGCTCTATCCTGAATATCCACGGCTCTTCTACTTCCTGTCTAACACTGTCGCGACTGCTGTTGCTCCTCTTGCCGTGCACGCCGCGCACTGCTAGCTACTGAAAATCAGCAGGAACAGCAAGCAGCACAGCGCGTTGCAGTTTCTCCAGTGTTCTTTGGGGCTTTTTGTTCTGTGGCAAAACCGGAGAAAATGTCCTCGGCGTGTAACGATGTCCCAGGGCGAGGAGGCGAACGACGGCTAGAGTGCCTAATTCGACCGAGAGCCACTAGAGAGCCTGTCTCTTGGAAACTCTGAAAGCTCCAGCAGCTACCTATCTTTCTAGTCAGCCATCTTCCCTTTGTCTCTAGGACTGCTGGTCGTACTGGTACTCGTACCGACGAATGCTTCCTGTTATAGACTTCTCTCTTAGACATGGTCTCCCAACGTCTTCCTGAAGTTCGTTTGCACCCAGGCCAAATGGGAGGACGAGGACAGCGTCCTCAATTAGCCCAAACGACAAAGATCCAGATTACAAAGATTGAGGAAACTGGTGGAACGCATCCTGGTAATGATCTATGGGCGGAATCTTTGACGCAGGGACTCCAGACAGGCATCTTGTATTCTTATGAAACGACTGGGTACTACTGCCTGCGCGGAATGATTTTCTTGGGACTCACCGCCTGGCAGGGGCCAAGGGTCGGAAATCCGTCGAAGGGTGTTGTTACGCCTTTCTTGGGTAGCTCTGTGCAAATTGAAAGACAAACGTAACTGTTTGCCTGTAGAGATTTCTCTCTCGCCAGGAAAGTTTGTTGATAACGGTCCAGCATGCGTGCAGGCATCGGGAAGATTCTTTGGATAGAATTTGGAAAAGGTAGGGACAGTTGAATTGAGATAAAAGAAAATAAATATATAAAAAGAACCATAGAGGGAAGAAAAAGGGACGAAAGTTCTCGGTTCTAAGTGACATCCTTCCGGTTCGACCTGGATAAACACTGGTCCGCTCCAGACCGGGTCAGGAGCAAAACAGCCTCCACCTCCCACGATAAGGAATATCCACTCCGAAAAGGCACCAAGATGAAAATACCAGTCGAGATTGAATATACTTTATAGTTTTCACTGGGTGGGTCCAAGAGTAAAACTATAAATTCCCAATGGAATTAATTCAAAAATCAATAAGATCTTACGAATATACATTGCGCATTCTATGCCCGAAGGTAGGTAAGATGAAAAAAGCAGACTCCAATCTGTCTCTATAGTTCAGTCTTGAGTACTAGAGGCGTTGGCGTTCCTAAATGCATACGTAAACATTCTTGAAGCCATATCGACCAGTCGTAGAAAAGGATGCGTGGAAAAATATGCACGCGCAATACAGCATGTGGGAATGTGTGGCGACTACATGGTAGACCAGGTCGACCTACCGCGACTAATTAGCGGGCAGACCACGGGTGAATTTCCAGCAGCTGGACATTCCGGAATGGTGAACGATTCGTCCAGGTCCAGTAGATTCGTCCTAGCTGCAGTCGAGCCTCTCTTGTAAATTCCAAACGCTTCGCGCAATTACTCACCCTCGTTTTCAGCCATTTTACAGAAAGCCCCGAAATACACAGGAACAGCAAAGAGCTCATCGCTCAGTCGCCCGTCGATCTTCCTCCGGTCCTGCCGGTACGGTTGGGTTTCTCGATTTTACGCGAGCCCAAAAATCGACAAGATCAGCCAACCCACTGTTGTGTCTCTTCCGACATGTCCCAGGCCAGAGCCCTCGTTTCGGCTAAGTTGAGACTGTTCCATGTCGACTCCCAGGCTAGAATTGGCTGGGTGGACGGTCGAAGGTGACGTAGGTTAGCTCACGGATTTTCGTTATCGGTGTCGAGCTAAGAAAATACGTTACACCCTATATAGGCATCTGCGT
Organism: Calameuta pygmaea; assembly: GCA_031762395.1. NCBI lineage: Eukaryota > Metazoa > Arthropoda > Insecta > Hymenoptera > Cephidae > Calameuta > Calameuta pygmaea. Next base: position 1,032,551 of record JASANN010000278.1, on the reverse strand, counting down.
GTTTAGTCTGGAGGCGACGCAAGGGCGTTGCTTTTCTAAGGGTTGATGGTACCTCGCTCTCTTACAATTAGTGGAACAGCTTGTAGCCTCTACTAAGGAGTAAATTGGTAAAAATGTCTGGAAGTTGTTCCAGGGATGGCAAACACGAGCGGGCTATTCCTTTGGCTGTCAGCTTTCTCTCCTCCCCTCTCTTCAGCCGTCCAATTTCTACACACCCTCTAATTCCGCTCTGCTTCCTTCCTCTTCTCGCTCTAGAAGCAGCAGCAGCAGCACCAGCACCGGCACCACCCACCACCACCTTGACTAGTGGTAGATCCCAGACAGCGCCACCACTAGCTGCTCCAGCACATGAACCGTTTCTACACTCTATAATGCTTCCTAGATAACTATGCTGGTCCAGCTATGACATTTGTTCGACACTCGGAAGTCCTACACATTTCCCTTTGACTCTTTGTTCAGGAATTGAATGATACTTTGGGTTACAGCTTCCCTGAATGGAGAGTCACATTCATCCGTAAAATTGGATGTTCCATTACTGTCAAATGAACCTGACAAATTGTCATGGCAGAGGCCGGAGGGAGCTCGAGAAGATCAAGAATTTTCACGCGTACCAATCTTCCTGGAACTCGGATGGCTTATCTTAGAAAACATGCTGGAAAGTTCGTGACCTCGTCTGATTCCTTTTGGAACGCAACAGGAACTCTCGACTGTTCGATATGCCACCGTCGCGACGTCTTCTTCTTGGTTGCGAGCGTCGGCGGCTCCACTTCGACATTCGACGAACGTGACTCTGGGAGATTCGGAACTTTGTTTGAAATTCGGCTGGACTACAATTCTCTTTGGCGCAATCTTCGTTGGTAATACGAAGCCGATGCGATATATTTCAACGTGAAACTAGTACGTGCTAGACAAGGAAGCGTCGAAGACGGTAAATCGATTTGGATTTCACGAAAGAAAAAAAAAAAAAAAAAAAAGAAAAAATATAATAAAAGGGAAATACCTGATATCTGGAGTGAGAAAATGTCCTATATAGACTCCACATGGTAGAGGGAGGGGGGGGGGGGGTGCTACGGTCGGGATTAGGTGAGTTCCCAGAGTTCACGTATAGGTGCGAGCATCCATATCGGCAATAGGGGGAGGTTGAGAAAGGGGATGGTGGATGCTAGAGAATAGGGGAATAGGGAAATAGGGGTGGTTTAAGGTGAGGCTGGCAAGCTGTGTGCGTTACGCGAGCTAGTGAGGTAGACAAGGGCGGCGCTCCTGGCCCGTACGCTGTGCCACCCCATCAGATAGCGGGCTCTCGTATATTTCGGGGCCCGTTATTATCGAGGGGTAGATTTCATCGTGAATATTTATGAGGGTGGTTCTCCAGGTTCCTTCCCACCTACCAGCCTTCCCGCTCTCTCACTCCCCCGCCATAGATCCCTACGCTCGCTGCTTGCCTGCTCTTCTAGCTATCGACTACCAAGATGGTGCTGGCTGCTGCCACCTCCCGCCCCACATCCCCTTATCAACGGGTCTTGGAAAATATCCAGCAAAAAATAAATAAGATAAGAAATAAAATTAATTCAAGGCAGGGATATTAAAAAGATAAGAAAATCAAGGGCCAAGCAGCAAGGCACTTGGACCGGACCATTCGCATCCCTTGGCAGTCTCTTTAACATCCAGCAGTGACGACAAAGTGGCGTCCCACACCCTTCAGTCCCTATAAAAATTCGATTCCCTTATCGGAATCTTTATCGATTTATTCTTGAAGAAATTCTTTTTTCTCTCTTCCTTTTACATTTCTGCACTAGCGAAACTCGAAATTGGTTCGGTTAAGCAACATTCGAAAAGAGTGTTCCTCCCTCCTCTTCTACCCTATCTGGGCGAATATATCGTTTTCGACGTTATCCCGATAAATAATGTATATCTGGGCCGGGTGTTTGTATCAAGGTATAACAAATTCGCAGAGCGTTCGCGATTTTCTCTTTGGCAAGGGATGCTACCGCGTGTGATCCTACATTCAAGATTGAATTCGCAAGGTCCGCATAATGGAACCCAGGGGTTTAGCCCAGAGCCTAGCCAGCCGTTGGCGTCCCGGTGGCTACGCGATCCTCTGGACACGTTGGGTACATTCGTTCAGCCACGAAAGTTCTACCCCTTCGTGCTCTCAGTTTCTTTTCCATCTCTCTTAGCCAGCCAAGACCGGTCTGCAGGGCGTAATCTTCGGTCTGGCCAAAGTCCATTTCCGGTTCGCGTGACTCCAGTCCGACTGGCGCGATTCTTCAGAAAATTTCCAGAGGGTCTCCTGGGCGAATCGCTTACGCAGTGGTTAGAATCATAAAGCGATTCTATGGTAGTTACAATTTCTCCCGCAAAGTTTTCGATGCTACCTATGTGTGTCTATGTACCGTAAAAGGGGTAACAGTGTTGCGCCAGGTTAGACCAGAGAAGATTCTCTTCTCTTACTCTCGCACTATCTCCCACTGCTGGATCGTGAATGAGAAGGTCGCTCCAAAAGCGGCTAACTAGAAACCAAACTAACCCATGATAGTTATACCTCCTTCCAACTAGTTCCAACTAATTCTCCCTGGTCAGCGCGTTGGTCCGCAACCTACAGGCTACTTCCTGACTGCATCCAGAAGCCACAGGACTGTCTCGCGGAGCCACCCGAAACTTCCTCTTCCGGCTATCAAGCGGAAAAATGAGGAGAAGAAAATTGGTCGATCGATGAAGACTACCTTAGACTGGACAGCGGCGTCGTAATTATGCACTCTAGGACCAGCGCGGAATTCGAATTCGGGTTTGCGAGCAAGCTCATAGGGCATTCAGGACATTCAGGAAGGCCCCGGTTGACTAACGAGAGGAAGTCGCTTCTTCAGGCTCTACGGTCGACAGAGGTAGGTTGGATGATGACTTAATTGGATAGGGGTAGTTTTCACGACGTTTTACCTTACCGCACGCGAGCCTTTGCTAATCGGCAAGCCAATGGAATTCCGGCCAAGCTAAAGGGGTAGAAACGGGGTGTGCGTTGTTGGTACGTAGTACGCAGTCCGACGACCATTCTTATCCAGGGTGATTACCCACTTCGATCCTACCTTGCCGAAGGTCTATGTGTTACGTGTGCACCCGGTCCACCTCGTGGAAACATTTTCCCCTTGAACCCTTGGTGTCTGCCTCGCTCTAAAATGCAGATGATAATATCCGCCTCCTCGTCGTCCGCTCTCGCTCCACCACCCGGATGAACAAAAGCGACCTCTTCTTCAAGTCGGGCGCAACTGGCCACATGGCCAGTGAAATACAATAAGACTGCACTGCTGCATCCCTGCATTTCATAAATATGTATAAATGCGTTCGCATCCGGACGGCGCGTTCGCTTTGCCCTGATGGAACTTAAGACTCGAGTATATACGGGCGCGACCTCTTTTGGGAGCTACCTGAAGAACTACATGCTCAATGTACACACTTGCTGAGAATTCATTTTATTCCGGATGTCAGTAAGGCGAAGTTGATTTCCTTGTACTTGACTGGGATGTATTTCCAGAGGAAACTGCAACTCGCGCCAGTATCTCTTTGACGTGAGGAGGCAGGCCTTCGAAAAGGGAATAACGAAAACAGAGTACACGGGAGACGTTAGTACCCGGAGCAACGTGGAAGATGCTTCCAGTGAAGTCCTGAGGTAGGTACCAACTCGATTGGAGCGTTGCTCCTTTCTAGACAGGGGGGGGGGAGGGGGTCAGAGGTCGAAGAAGGAGGAGACGGAGCAGGAGGAAGCCATGGTGCCGTGTCCCTCCCCTTCATCCTGAATTCAGCATGGACTGGATCTTCTTGGTTTGAACTTCTCCTCCTCTTGCTGGTATATAGGACCCCTTCCTCCTCCACGCCCCCCCCGGGCTCTTACCCCCCGTCGGTAAACCCCGTCCCAAAACAATGCTCGGCAGACCGCGAATGGCCGTTTGGCTGGTGAATGCAAACTAGACGGTAGAGGTATTGGCCAGGGGGACATAATCGGACTTCGACCTTGCGAAGAACCCGACAATAGGAACCCCGCAGGGTCAGAGCAGAGGACGAAGATGGCATATTGGCTGGGTTCGTAAGGGCGCCGGGGACGCTGGACGCAAGTTCAGGCATGGTTATTGGTAAAAGCGAAGCCGGGGCTGAAGTGTCAGAGTAGCGATCCTGCTGGAAGGTCCCAACTGTACGTATAGTATGTCAGTGTTATATACAGATATAAAACGTCAGTCAATGTTGATGGCAGCTAAGCCCAGGTATGATGGAGGCGCTGTCGGCGGCCTTGCTTCATTATTGCCATTTTGTGGTCAATACAGAGGCGCTGACGTATTGCTGGCTAGACCGGAAACACAATGCTCCCTACTAATAGTCGAATATTCGAGGTGAAATCAGGCACGCTCAATAGTCTCACCTGGCAATTCTTGAAGGTCCGTCTGAAAACTAGAAGCGAGCAACGTTATAATACTTTGCTGATTAGTCAGCAGCAGCAACAGTTGCAGCGACAGCAACGCGCGCATCAGCATCATTCAAACATTCAGTCGGCTTCGTTCCGAGCAGGTTCAACTTTTGAAAATTTGCTGATGAAGTCTCACTTGTCAGAATTCAGAGAGACAGCTCATACCAGTGAATTTATTGTTACTCCCTCTAATTCACCTGGTCTACTATCCTTCAGTGATATTCCTACACCTCCACCACCACCACCACCACCACCACCACCATCGTGCACTCAACCACGGAAATGAATATCGAGGGGTTAATCATAATCGTAGGGATGGTTCACGAGTTCGGCCAAAATTCAACAGTCTACCTATGTATAGTACGTATCTCTCGCAGTCTATTCTGCGCTGTAATTATTGGCTTGCCAAGCGTGTTGCGTTACTCCAATATCGCTCGTTCTCAGTTTACAGACAGAGGGTTCCAGTTTCAATAGGACTGAGCCATTACCTTGTACCGACCGGGGCAGAGATGCAATCTCGTAGCGGGCAGTTGCACGCAAAGAAATATCGAGTGCAGTACGCATGTGAGCGAAGTTGCGAAAAACGAAAGAAAGCGAACCTGACGATTGTGCCTCCACCGAAGTGGAGTGCTTCGTTGTGGCTTCAAAGTGGATTTCGTGCAAGCGATGAGACTCGATGAAATAGTCGCGACCAGGTTATCAGCAATTCCCCATTTCTGGTAGGTACTTCGAATATAGTAATTATACAGGGTTGTTCAGTCGAGACGTAACGTTCTGGTTTCACACTCGTCATGCGATCTACTTTCACGGTAACAACCTACCTCCGCACCACCAGCTCTTGTTCTTCTTTCTGATCTTGTCTGTTTCAAAGGACGGTATGGTCGACTAGAGAAAAATAAGAGGATCCTAACGAGTACGGAATTCGCTGGAGTCAGGACGGCGCTCTATCGTATTCCGCGATTACGTTTCCGGTTCCGTGCTTTGCAAACAGACGGACAGTCCAGGCGACTATTTGCAATACAAATATTCCCTTAGTCGACATTACGAATCGCTTGATGATCGCGTGCAGTGTGTGTGTGTGTGTGTGTGTGTGTGTGTCGTCGCGGGAGACTGAAGACAGAACGATGGGGGATGAAAAAACAGACAAAGAAGAAGAATAAAAGGTAGCAGAGAGAGAGAGAGAGAGAGAGAGAGAGAGAGAGTAGTGCGTCTGCGCAGTAGGAAACGAGATGAGGAAATTGAAACGGGTCCTCCCCGTTTTCTATCCTTGACTTAACCTTTTGCCGACCTTCGCCACTACTACAGGGCATTCCCTTTAACGTGGCAATTAAGTCAAATAAAACGTTTTTTTTTTTTCGCGCCCACAACTCGATACCCTCTTCATCGGGGTCAGTGCCGAAGCGAAAGAAATATAACGACGCTGGTGAGACCCCGGGTGAAATTTTTTTTCAAGCCCATCGACAGCCCCCTAAAAAAAAGTAGCCTCTCACATAAAAAGTTCTCCGGATACCGTAGACGGAAGTGCCGAGGAATAAACCGAAAGGAATTGGCAATCCCTTCTGAAAGTAATTAACTACAGTGACTCTGGCCTGGATCGTATCGCTGGTTGGCTCCCTCATCATGCCCCCCACTCCCTCACTCTGTCAAATTCTATATCCACCGCTAATGATATTATAGCATACAGTATCGAATGGCAACGGTGAGACGGGATGAGTGCGGATCAGGTCCTCCCAATATGCAGCCACCCCCCAATGGCAATTTAAATAGCGCCTCCAAAATGAAAATTGATTATATCGCGTTCCCAGGCTGGCTTAGCTCAATTATACCGCGCGGTTAACGTATCGAACGAATTCGAGAACAGTATCGATGGAGACATTTAAAAGGTATATTTGGATCAGCTCAAATTGAATTGCCTGTTATTGCTCAGTTGCTGGACAATAAAGATTTAAATTGCGTATACAGCCGAGTGCCTAATGGCTAATGGTTAAAGGCAGCCAGGGAGGGAGGAAAATAAAATATTGTTCGAAAGTGACCCTCGAGAAAGCTCCAAGTGGAGGCTCCACCTGGAGACGTGGAGGAGTTGTGGAGTCCAGAAGTACGTCGCGAAGGTGGAGAGGAAACCCAAGGACGAGGGTACACAGAGAGAAGACCCACTTCGGGTGCTCTCGGCTACTCTCGTGTGCACTCGACATCTACTCGGCTGTCTTTCAATCTCGAGGTCCCCATCGGGGTTCGCCGGTGACACAAAACACCCCTTGTATTAATTAATGTGCGAATCAGAATGTCTTGGTCCTTAGGCTTGTTTTGCGGATGATAATTACACTCGTGGGTTTCAAGGATCTTATCGTACGCCTCTACGAGGGTTGCGGTATACTAAGGTTAGTGCCAGCAGTAGTAGTAGTAGTAGTATCGAATACTGACGATACTTGTAAAGCAGAGTATTGCCGGTAGTAGGTAGTAGTCTTGTAGTAATAGTGGAAGGTACCTACAACTCTGGAAGGAACCACAATATAGTTCGGACTGGAGGCTTCGCCGGTAGCTGGTCTAACTTAGTTCGAGGAAGCCGGATGTGTGACGTCACATCCGGGACAAAGTTCAAGTCAAGCGCCAAGGCTCCCAGCCAAGATTAATTCGAACATCCGTTTTTCTCCGATTAGAAATTTAGTTTCGGAAACGTGCCCTAATCCGTGTCCTGCCCGACGAATCGGCGTGCTAATGAATTTCTGTAACTTTACGTGCAGTTAACGAATAACGAGAGAGAGAGAGAGAAAATATTAAAGAACGCGAAGAAAGGCTGGTGCAATAATTATTTGATATTTAAAAATGAATCGACTTTCAGGAAATGCGAAAAGGGTCGCATGTAAAACCACACGGGGTAGCTGACTATACTTTTTTCATTGAAGTATCTTATTTAAGCATATGAAACAATAGAGCATTGTTCAAGAACCGTCCCATACAAAATTAAGCCCGTCTCGTAGCTGCCTGGTTAACACCGCCACCTTACGTAGTCTCTCTCTCTCTCTCTCTCTCTCTCTCTCTCTCTCTCTCTCTCTCTCTCTCTCTCTCTCTCTCTCTCTCTCTC
>JASANN010000278.1:976234-1024919 GCA_031762395.1 Calameuta pygmaea | reverse complement strand
TCTCTCTCTCTCTCTCTCTCTCTCTCTCTCTCTCTCTCTCTCTCTCTCTCTCTCTCTCTCTCTCTCTCTGTCTCTCTATAGCTTTCTCTCCCTTCCCCAGATCCTCGAGTTCTGGGAGAAAAAGCTGCTCCCACCATGATCCCCTTTCATCGCGAAGAGAACGGAGCCCCCCTCCCTGCTTCTCCCCCTACAATTTTCTTCAGTGAGCACCTTTTATTAAAACTCGGTGAGATTTATTAAAAAAAATATTCAGCCCAGCTCGGTCCCGGTAGGTACTAAAGAGGTTGTGATTCCAGGTGATGCTGCGAGATTGAGAAAAGATAGCTGCTGATATCATCCCGTCCTCCATCGTCTCCTCCAGCGGTACCATCGGCAACCCCGTTAGAGAAATTCTCGAGTGGGTCGCCGAATATCGCTGGTTTTACCTGTTATCGGAAAAACGATTGGTACCTCGAGGATCCTTGATCCTAGTCGATTAAGGAGCCATGACGCGGATGAGATTGGTACGGCTGAGGTGCCTCGTGAATTTTGAACCCACTCTGCTCCCTCAGGATCCTCCATCCTAATGTACCCCAAGATGCAGCCCGGTTTCCACGAAGCGCAACCAGGATCATCTGGATTTACCGGAGAAAGTCAAGAATCCGAACCGGTAAATACGTTCCGAGGGTTCAGCCGATTCCCCGATAGGACGTCGCTTCTTCTCCAATCAGCATCCGAGGACTCGATACGACTATAAAAACGGACTCCCTGCGACGCGTTTCTTTTTTTTTTGGCATTTCATTTATCGCTTGCAGCTTCCATCGAGAAATAACTGGAAAAGGCAAATTGGTCCGGCATGCCGGTTCGCCGTTTGCTAACCTAGACAAAGATCGTTTCTTTTCAGCCTCTCGCCGCAATTGTGTTCCGGAGTGAATGAGCAAAATTGCTTTTTTGCACGTTGCAATTTTCCGCGGTTGGCAAGCATGCGAGATGTTAATGATATTCAGCCGGGGTAGTGTGTTATGCTATAGTTATACTACCCTCCCCTAACCCCCTCCTCGACAACCGCGAATCTACATATCCGCGGACAAGGGGAAAACTTTTCTTCTGGAACGCACACACGTGAGGTCCATGTGGCTTTTTACTTTTCAGCTTGTCCGACGATGAAAAGGGTATGATTATTGGTACCCGTAGCACGAGGGAAAAGTCTATTTCTCAGCCCTACGGAGATTCACCTCTCGACCTTTCGAAAAGCCAGCATTTATAACAATCTCCCTGGCATTTGTTTTCGATCGCCGCCGCATTTATCCGCGGTATCACGCCATCCGCCGATAAATCAAGACCGTCGAGTAGCACCCCTCCCTCCCCTCCCGATTCTCTCATCTTTCTCACGTGGAAACGGACACCTCCCTTCCAGCCCCTTTTGCCCCCTTCGTGCTCCACCTCTCGTATTTACCTTCCCATCGTATTTCGTGAGCAGCTAAGTGCTACTGGTTCTTGTCTGGATGCTTTTCGTGGGTCGCAAGGCTGCAGCCACAGCCCCAGACACTACTTCAGTCTAAGGTAGCAAACTTTTAAGGCAACCAAAAAAAAAAGAAAATTCAAGAAAATTTCTACTATACCGACTCGTAGCTCCCCTTGCCCAATTTCCGTCTACATTTCCCAGTGAAGATAAATTTCCAATGCGATACATGAATTTTCCAAAGTAACGCAAAGAAACGACGTGACCTCGCATGCACTCTATATGCATGTAAAGAAAATTTCTTATCAATACTGTACAAGCCACTGATATTAGAATTAAAGCCATGTTTCATGGAAATCTCGAAGCTATCTTATTGAAAGAACCGAAGGAATCGTTCGATCAAGCGCACTACGTCCAAGGGTGCTTCGATGATGTAATTAGAGAATTTTTGAAAAACCCACTTGCCCCGTAGGCTTCTACAAATCCAAAGAAACCACGTAAAATGGAAGAAGAAAAAGGGCCGAGCAACCTTCAAGAAACAGTAAATCGTCCCCCCTTTTTTTTTTGCGCGGGGTTGCTTTTCGAGCCAATTACGCGGCAGGTTCTACTCTCCGGGCAAACACAAACAGAAATCCATGGCAGCCCTTTCTCACAGGCATATCTAGACACACGGATGTACATAGGTGTACACGTAAATATACGTAGAGGGTCTTCCATGTACTCTTGGAATATATATATATACATATAGGTATATACAAAAAAACACTAATACGAGAACGGACCGAGTTCATACATGTCCATATCTAGTTGGCTACTGGCCAGATAGCGAATACGTGAATTCATCCCATGTGTTTGTTTGCATTTACGAGACACCGCAGTAGATCCACGTGTGAGTGGTGGATCTCTTTTGCATACGTATAAATGGGTATAAGCACACACGTGGAGCAAGTGGGGTGAAATCGTGTGTGGAAATATAGACGTGGGCAGGGAGTGGGAGAGAGAGAGAGAGAGAGAGAGAGAGGATCGGGACTCTACGTAGATTTACATAGGCGTTTGGCATTCCAGGCGTTTTTCAACTGTGTCAAACGTGTCTTTCCATTTAATGCTGGATTAACCGAATCCAAAGTCTGTTAAAGCGCCGTTCAGCCCTTATGGGAAAAAGGGACACGATACGAAGTACTAGGGGAAAAAAGTCCATTGAGGAAGGAGGGGGGGGGGAGGGAGGGAGAGTATGAATTGGCACGAAGGAAAACGTAGTAACGACCCCCTCTCCCCTCCCCTCGTACAAGGGTGAGAATCTCCATCCAGTGCCGAGTTAGATGTAGTGGCCGCCAGTTGAGTATTCGTTGTTTCCTCGTTGGCCGGATGGCGTTCGGGCGAATTCGTGTCGGATGGAAATGGAAAAAAAAAAAGAAAAGAAAAAGTTTTACACACCGTCGAACTACCCTAACTCGGGCTACCGCTGGCTATAGGTATATAGGGTGTACGCTGCTGCACCCTCGCCGTTCTGGCAATGTGCTACCCTGCTACCATCAAAAACTAGTTTACAAATGCTACCAGCAACAAACCTTCTGGCAGGGGGGAGGAGGGGCGGGGGTGTACGCCAAGCACGAAACTACCCCACGCTCGCCCTACAGGCACATAATACACATCCAGTATGGCAGTGTAGGTTCACAAAAGAAAAGGGTACTGAAGGGTTTTCTAGACTTTCATGAGATTGGGGATGAAAAAAAAAAGAGAAGCTGCGAAAGAAGCGAGTGTCTCTGGGATATTCTTGAAAATATCTCATCCCTTAGTTTTTACGCGATAGGAAACAGGGGAAGCGCGTATCAGAAGCGTGTCAGGAAATTTATCAGAAGAAGCCGGGTCGAGACCCGACGTCGACAATAATTAATAATAGCCAGATGCCTAGGTGATTCTGTAAGTCGAAACGGGGGTGCGGAAGATGGCTTTGCCTCGTATTATCACCAGGGGCGGCGGTTCCCTGCCAAAAGACAATGGGGGTCGCTTAATCTCTTAAGAGTTTATAAAATTCATCGCGGAGCATCGCGACCAAGTGAAACCGAAACAGGTACGGGAGATATAGAAGGATGAAGAAGTGGTGGGGGGGGGGGGGGGATGGAGGGTGCGTTATTAGGCCGGCAGTTTGTCTATTGTCTTCCGTAAGCTCTAACAGACCTGAGTTTGGACTCTCGCGCTGCTGTGCATCGCAGCTTTGGTAAAAACTCCCCGATTTCCGGAAAGAAGAGAGGCCCTCGATGAAAAGCTTCCGGGAACGTGGGAGGATTAGATGGTGGAGGCTTGGCTGTCTCGCGGAAAGAGAGAGAGAGAGAGAGAGAGAGAACTTTGGGTAAAAAAGCTCAAAACCCGGAGACAATGCAGGCTCGTTAATCAACCTGCGGAAAAACGGAGAGTGCTGCGTTGTCGATCCGCAGCTTCACCTGAACCCAGAAACCCGGGCGCAGCCTATCAAGCTTAAAGCTTCGAAAACTGAGGGCAGACCGAGTGTAAGGGAGCTTTCGAGGCTCGCGGAGGGGCCAGAGCCAGCCTATAGTCGGTTCGTCGGTATCGCACGTAAACGCCTAGATCTCTCTCGCCTATCGGAAAGAATTGAGTGATTGCTCTGTGGCGCAGAGAGCCGATCAATCGTTCGCCAGGAGTTTCCTTGCTGCTCCGGAACGCACGTCGTCCTCGGGCGTCCTGCGTAAACCGAAGGACCCGAGGATCGGGTAGCAGTAAGATGAAACGAGTTAGACTCCGAGGCCTTTGGGGCTTCTAAAAGTTTCACCGAGCACCTCCGGTGACTACGATGATCTTTCACCATAGAGATATAGAGAAATGAGGAGTGAGCTGCCCATAAATAAATTGACGTAATTTCACGAGCCAGTTTCGCCGCCGGCGTCTCTCAGGGTGGTTTCTATTATGATAACAGCCAGCGGGCACGTCTGCTTAAGTCGAGTCGAGTCTCATGAAGCGTCAAGCAGTTGTGTGCGAGTAGAATCAAAGGGAAGGCAAAGAGAGGTGCAGGCTGGAGATCTAAGGAAGAGCAGAAGAAGAAGGTGAGTATACGGATAGATAGAGAAAAGGTCGAGGTAGGACTAGTGGAAAGCCAAGGGGCTTGCTCTCCCGGAGTGCGGTCGATGTAACCTTCGGCACGCGATCTCCTGGAGGAGGTTGCCCACCCTTAGCTCTAACCTCCTCCGCGCTCCCCTGACCCCGGCCGTAGCGTGGTTCAACGTTAACCTAGAACGCCCCCGCTAGTCACACTGTAAAAGTAAGCCACTATAGGGGCTAGGGTGAGGCTGTAAAACTGCCACTTTTATTGTGCTCACCGCCGTAAAAGGGAGCAGCGGCTCCTTTCAATAACTGTTGATTCTATTACAAAAGACGACGACGTCGACGTCGACGAGCGTCTGGACGATGCGACGATAGGGACTCTGTACAAAATGGTCAATGGCCTTTTCTCGTTGCCCCAGTGCGGACCGAGTCATGATGCTTGGTCGTTGAGTCTAAATCAATCAGACAATCGCTACATGGAAAATACCCATGAATTCATGTTTGGATCTTTTTTTTTCTAATTTCAGAGTTTGCCCCAGGTGACTGTCGACCCAATCGTATTTGCATACAACACGAATCCCCACTCCGTTGATACAGAGACGTATGCTTTTTAAAAAGTTCCTGAACCGCCAGCCTGAAAGAGGAAGGCTGATTCCTGCCTGACATGTGGGGGGGGGGGGGACGTCACGAGGGATGAAGTCAGCCGGGTCCCTATAGAAGGTCGCAAGGAAGGTAGAGGACCAAATGGATGGAACGGAAGGTGGTCGATGTGCTGCGGTGCAAACTGACTGGCTTGATCAGCGATCCGTGACCTCTGGAAGGTTCGAGACATGCGGGTAGATATGGAGGGTTGCGCAACAACCCCTCCCTCATCCCCCCCCCCTCCCCCGAGACAAAAGGATAAAAATCCATCGCTCGTTACTTAATGCTCGTTAAATTAGAGCCGCCGTTCCACGTCTATATACTATATCTGTATATATACGAATAACTTCGTGACGTCCACCTATAGAGAAACGTATTGATTTCTTTTAATTTTTTAAAAGGGGTAACCGGTCCCGCTGCCTCGCTGACACGTCGCTTTATTTTTGAGTGAACCGATAGCCGCGTGATTCCTACTGCCACACGAGGGGATGATGCATCGTTCACGTTTTACTTGGAATAGATATGTAATTCGTCCGTTCCCTTCGCCGGGAAGCGACGTCTAATAGGAAATCTCATAAAAGGCAAATCGGCGGATGAATTATTACAGATATATGATTGGGGTGGGGCGTGTGACTAACGACCGTATAAATCGTAGGTGAACGCCCGACGGAAAACAATAAAATCTATATTTTAATCTGCGCCTGAGCGTGTTCCACCCCCCTTTGCACCGCCGCTACGCCCTCTGACAATTTTAGAGAGAAGGAAGGGGGGGTGTGGTACGACGGCGTCGGTGGCGTCGTCGTTTGTCATGCGACGGGGAACGACATGCGACTCTCTACCATAAGGGATGAAACCTGCAAAAACCAATCCCCCCCTCCCCTCTATTCCTCCCTCCAGCACCACGTGATCCCACCTTTGCACCCTCATGAATGAATTCCCGGAATTTGTCTTCGGCGTCCGACAGAAGCTCCGATGACTTTTTTCTGCCATTCAGAATTTTCAACGTCGTTATCCCACCCCTTTGCCAATATCCAACCATATGTGTAGAAACAGGCGAAACTTGAGTTTCAAGGTCGTCCCTCGTTACGTTATTAGTTCACGATTCGAATTAACTGAATCGGCTAATGAAATCTCCAGCGGTCGGCTTTGCCCTTGTTTAACTCCGGTTACGAATGTCCAAGCAATTTCCTTGGACTCCTAATGAATTTTTGGACTACTTGAGCCTAGGCGTCGCGTCGCGTGGTTTTGCCCGGAGGAAAAGGCAAACGTCGACCTAGATATAATCTGTTATCATTACAGCGAACGAGCCGAGTAACCTTTCGAGCCGTCTGTTACTCTATACTTATTACACACTGTCGGACGTGGGTATATGCGAGCAGAGAATGCAGATCGATCTAGAAGTCGGGCCAACTTAATAGCTAAAAGATCCTCAAGATAATAGCGACGATCAACAAGGGAATTATTCCACTCGAATTAAGTGACGTTAAAAACTTTCCTACTAGACGTTCGTCTGACCATGTTCAGGCTGCCTCTACTCGTACAGGTAGGACAGGGCTGATCGCGTAACCGGTGAGACTACTTAAACGGCATCACGTGACGTATATGAGCTTTAACTTAATTGTAACAAGTTCACGTGCACCGCGAGAGACTCGTGTGACGTCAATGAAGAACCGATTAGAACGAACCGCGCGCGGCTTGTCTAGGACCAGTCCCGAACGACGCCGAGCAAGGGACGCCGGGCGTCCTCGCACTTGGAAAACCTAACGAAGTTTCGGCGAAAGCAGGCAACGCATTTGAACTTAGTTTGCTCGAGTTTGCGGTTGTCGGCTGTACTATATATGTATACACAGGCATCTTAGGGGTGGCTAGGAGAAACAGGGGAAACGTTGAAGGTTTCTGAATCGAGCTGGAAGCTTTGGGCGCGAGGGATTGTTTCGACGTCCGGGACGAGTTTTAAAGACCCTCCTAAGGACGAGGAGGGAGAGAATAGCCGGCAATAACCATAATGGTGGGATAATGACTGGAGCAATGACAATAATAACGGCGTCGGGCGTCGGGCGTCGCGATGGCGTATCGGGCGATTCGACAAAGAGAAGCGACCGGGCGATATTGGTCTCTAATCTTCTTTTGGCTGGCAACCCTTAGCAGGGGCTGAGAATCGAGGGAGAAAAAGGAAAGAAAAGTTATATGTACGTAGAACGAGAGGAATATATCTATATACATTCACATTGTTTAAGTCTCCGATAAACTCGTGGCTTCCTCCTTGGCAAGTGGGAGGGGAACGCGCTTGAGACAATGTAGATGGGCTGTTAAGATAGGGAACGAAAGCAAGGGGTTGTACGGAATGTTCGAAGGAAGAGAGAGAGAGAGAGTAAAGAAGGAAGAAAGACATGCTGAAAATTCTCAGTGCGTGCCACTGGCTCCACAATGGCTTCGCGCTTTATACACCATCGTATCGCCACCAATTTTACCAAAAAATTTTTGTCCCTTTTACTATGCACATAAGTAGCCGTAATGGATGGTGATAAAGGCTTTTTCTCTTTGGCATTAAACCATTAAAAAAAAAAAAAAAAAATACCCTGTTTGGTACCATTTCTCAACGTCACTGAACTACTGGTTGCCCGGCGCTTCAGACCGATTAAAAACAGTCACTTTGCCCATAATCTGTTAGAGGGATGAAAACGGTGAAAGGGGTCGACGATAAAGAGAGAGCTCCGAAGAAGGGTAATTTTAGAAAGGCAGTGAAAAGTGAAAAAAAAGGGTAAGAACGTGTGCGCGAAGCGATACTCACAATTAGCGTAGGTATGTACACAGACAGCGGTAATTATGATTTTCTTTGTGTCGCGCAGAGCAGCGCGATAGATTGCGGGGTCGGCTGAGTCTTTTCGCCAGAAAGCTCAAAGTATTCTCGGAGGCCGTACGACCTGACTCGACCGGGGTCGAGCAAGTTTAACGCTACGGTTGTCCCTAGAACCCGTGACTGGTCATATAGACTTTTATACTTTCTACTCGCAGCAGCAAGTGGGGTAGGCGGTGGCGGACATGCTTGGAATTTCGGGGAGTAACGGTCCACTTGAAACGGCGCCCGATGTACTCTTTATGTCCGCTGGTTATAATAAAGCGAACTGCTTGTAAAAGGGACTCGAGTGCCGTAGCGTCCTTACTTTTACAGCATGTTTTTTTCATAACGCACTGAGCCGCGTTAAAACGTCCGGATCCGCAAGTCCCAGGCTGAACCAAAATCCGGGATCATCTCCGTCATGGCCGATCAAGCGAGATTAAACGGATAAATAGTCCCAGCCAACCTCCAACCTTCCGTTTACTGCGACTCCTGGTCATTTCGAAAATACTCCACACCTCCACCCTTTCTTTTGTTATTCTATCCTCCCTCCTTTTCGTCCTGGACGAATATCAATGCAGGCGCACGGGAACCGTAGATAAGAAGGCGTGACCCGAGACTTTACTAGTTCCATGGGTCTGTGGGGTCGCGATACTTATGAAGTGAAAGGATCAAGCAAGAGAAAAGGATGAAACCAGCAAATGGTGACCGAGGGAGGTAATTCAGGCTTGGATAGGATATCGCCGTCCCGAGCACCAGGTGCGAACGTAGACCAGGGTAACGCTTGCTTTAATACGCCAACCCATCTTTATTCTCTTTGTTCAATTCCTGTTTTTTTTTCTCTCCGCAATTACCTGAACTCTATTCCGTGGTAACCGCTTTTACCTTCTCGTCCTAGATCCATTAGCCGATCTTTGATCTAATCTACGAGGTATTCGATTTCGCTCTGGAGTATTGACTATTTCGAAAAATGTTCCATTCCATCGACCTACTCTTTGAATAGGTATGCATCCTTCATTTCCTTTACGGGAAAAAATTCAGCAGCAGGTAAAAAATGTAGAGAAGTCGATTCTGTGCCAGTTGGGTGCTATAGCTGCAAGATGCACGACGGTGGAGGATGGAGGATGGAGCACATATATACCCGCCTAAGGCGAATAATGGAGAGTGCAGCTTGGATTACAAAGGGGTAGCTTTCCGAGTCGGGTTTCAGCCAGCTCGATCCAGCCAGACGCACCTAAGAAATATCCCGAGTAAAAGAACGACAGAGTGCCTTTTCTCGCAATACCTGCGACCTACGACCTACCTGCCACTAGATAAGGTTCAGAGGGTCTATAGGTGGTAGAACAAGAAAGAAAGAAAAGAAGCTCGTTGGCTCGGGCACTTCTCTCTGGGGTAAGGTGCCGTGGGAGGTGGACGCGGGGGGTAGTGCCTCGTTGAAAAAAAAAACAAAAAACGTGAAAAATAGTAGAAGTAAAATTGAAAATGTAGCTCGAACACGCACGCTGCTACGAGGCTACCGAAGAGGAGGGCGCCACTGTTCAAACCGGAACCAACATCGGGGAAAGTGTTGCTCGTAACAGGCGAGGAACTTTCATTATATGCAAACCCAAGCGATACCACCTCCCCCCCTCCCCCCTCCCCCCCGTTTAAACTCGTCCATTTTTCAAAAACCAACTTGCACATGCGTTTCGCGAATTCCCAGCCAGCTCGACCTTAGCGCTTTGAATATCTCAGTAGGAACCTCATTCGCTTCCCATCATAGTCAACTATTGAGCTTCCACTCATCAAGGATCATGTCCGTAGGCAGGAAGAAGCTCAAGGCCGGAGCACGGGACAGGGGCGGCTGGCACGGGGCGGTTGGGGGCGCCAGTGTGGGGGCGCTGGAAAAACGAACTATGGCATTTTTATCGCGAAAATTACCAGGATATTATTCCTGGCTGTAAGGAGGTACGGTTATTACCCCGCGGTTATTGCAAATGATGGTGGTACCATGTGGAACAGCGACACGTACACCTACTCTCGCTGGTTGCCCATTATAATAGTAATCGATAAGTAATCTGCCGTAATCGTACGCCTGGCTAATGATCCGATTTAAAATATGGCCAGTCGTGCGCGCACCGAACAATCCGCGCGTTACGGCTAATAGAAAGCTAATCGTTCCCCAAACTCGGCTGTCCGTTGCCTCTTAATTAGCCTGTTAGTCGCTTGAATAACGCTTAGGGCGTCGAGACGCCACCGTTTCATTCGACGCAGCATTATTTTACCTTTCTACGCTTTCTCATCGCTGATCCGTAGCTGCCTCTGCCCTCTGGACCGCGTAGCTTCTGCGGCTTGGAGGTTACCGTTTCATCCCTTATTCCCTGATCAAGCGATTTTCCACAGTACTACCCTTACTTTTTATGTCGACTTTCCAACCCTCTCAGATATACCTGACACGCTGCTTCTGAGCATCCACGGAGCCAGGGGTTGAGCCTCCGACGATTCTCCCCTATTCCGAGCTGCTCCGTTCTGGCCAACCAACCCCCGTCGCCCCGTCGACTGCCGCACCGCGGGATGATCCATCATAAATTTAATACCTGAAATTTTGCAAATGTTCCGAACGTTTTAGGGGGTCATTTATTTCCCTAGACAATATTAACCCTCGCGCACCGGCAACCCGCTCCCTCGGCCGGATACCGAAGAACATTGAATATCGGCATTTAGTTTCTTCGACCGACGCCTTTTTACGAGCGATCACCACTCGTGACGTGGGCAGATTCGTCCATTTGCAGATATGCCTTTATGTTCACGCATTTCGGAAAGCCAACGGAAAATAATGGAGCTCCAGTCGATTCGATAAATGTAATAACAAACGCGACGGGAACATTGCGAATGTTCGCTGGCAACCATCAACATTTCCACCAATCCCGTCGTCCCGCGATTGGTGCAGGCAGCAACGCGGAAATGCATTTTCGAGAGGATGCATTAAAATTATCACTTACCAGCGTTCCAATTATTCAATGCAGAGCCAGACTAAATTATTTGCTCTCGAGTTTTGATTGAAAACCCAACCGTTCGGGTACCTAAGAAATTAGACCCAACGAGAGAATAAATTTAGGCTCGTACGTTGCTCGTTATGGGGACCCTTAACTATTTAGCCACAAAAACACTAATGGAAACTCAACCAGGCGTTATCTCCCGTAAGGCGCTTATTGTAAGGGAAAAATTTTTCGAATTTTTCAATTTTTATGTCAGTTCGAACTATGGACGAATGACGTAACAGTTTCCCTTAAAAGCACCATTAACCGACACTAGGTACGATTTCTCTCCTAAATTTCCGAATTACTAAATAGGCTTCTCAGTTCATTAGTCATTTCTTATGTGACTAACGAAAGTCGAGCGGTAGGTAAGCGGATCCAGAGAACGTGGACCGACATAGAGGCGCTGTGGATGGTTCATGGAGGTGGCGAGGCGATGCCAGGGATGGAGGTGGAGGAAGGAGGGGGAGGTAGCTCGTAAAGCGCCCTCGTAAAAATATGAGAACTCGGAAGCATACTTTCCATAAATTAGGTATAGCGCTCTCGCGTCCTGGGAGCTCGTTCGATTTCGAAGAAAAAAAGAAAAACGCTAGAAAACGAAAAAAAAAAGAAAAAAAATAGCAGAGAAAGAATTTTTCACGAGGTCTGGGCGTTCGCTCCAGTCATTTTGACATGTCGATCTATACATATCAATTATTGTAAAATACGAGCTTTTCCCAGGGTGAACTGCCGTCCTGTGGTAAAAGGGGGTTGTGACGCAGGGGGCAGCGCATGTCTGATGACTCAAACTATCGGTTGAACAACGAACTGCACTTTGGCTGCCTGTAACCGAACACCGAGACTATGAACTGGACGCACGACGTTTGTTACGTAAAGCATTGGTCGTCCTGTCCAAGCAATTAGACGTGTAAGATGACAGGGTCGTCGAGAGTTCAGAGGTCACCCGGTATCAAGACAAAGGTAGAAACCGTATCGGCGTAGCCGAACGGTGGCTTTGTCGCTCGTCCTATATGCCGCACGTGTAAGTGGGACGTGACGCAGAAGTGGCAAGTGGAGAGTGGAAAGCGCAGCTGAGTTAAAAGTACCTTTCGGCTCCGTAGAAAATAGTTATTGCATTAACCAACTTTGTCCGGGCCTCTGATGAGGTTGCTAGGTACTCCCTTAATCCTCAATGACAATTCCAGCCCGGGTCCGGGAGTGAAATGAAATAACCGAGTGAGAGGATATGAGGAGGCAGGTGGATGAAGCGCGAACGAATTCGGTTTCACCCTCCGAGAAAGGGGTTGGCAGCCCTAGGAGGCGAACCAACACGAAATAAAAGGTCACACGTATTGGGAGCAACTGTAGTAACGAGAGGGAGCAGGTCCAAATTTGTGTGTATATTAGCCACTAATGTCGAGGTAGTTTAGGAAAATAAGTGAAAAGTTGGCTCTTGTCGATCGATTTACAAGTTCAGCCAACCAGGCGGCAGAGAAGGCCGATAGTTAAGCTTTTTGTTTGAACTGAGTAAACTATTAGCGTTCGGTAGGTTAATTAGGCGATTGCTTTCGGAATCAAGTCCCCGCCGCCTATAGTCGGACGTAAGTGGAAGCTCCCAGGCTGTTTGGTGGGTCGCCACCCTATGACAATTAGGGGTCGCAAAAATCATAGCCGGCTGTGCGCCGTGACAGGAGCCTAGCGGAGCACGTGGAAATCTGTTTGGTTCGTTTGAGCTGGTATCCAGTGAGGCTAATCCAGAGGGCTGCCAAGGACAGGAGGGAGGCGCCGTGCAAAGCCGCGAACACTGCAGCTCATGTTTACACAGTCTACCCTTGTGCTGAATTCACTGTGCATTTCGATACTGGCCTCTCCTAGGCGCGATGCTCTGCAACCCTTAGTTCCCCTCTGTGCCGACTCTGCGGTGCCCTTGGACTGCGAAGATGCCTATACCTAACCCTCCTTCGCCGAGAGGAGGGATTTCAGACTTCCACCACCTGCCATCTAAGAGATCCCATAAAATGAAACTAACTTTTTTTATTTTACAGCCACCTTTACCCTCTTCGAGAGCACCAGGCCTAAGGGTAGGTCTACCCTACTGTCGAACGTCCCTTGGGTTACTCGAACGAGACCGCGTCTATACTGTATGCTAATAAACTCGAAGAACCCCGATCATCATGAACAATTTTAAAATACTACAATCCACGGGTATCCTCCTGCGTCCTAGTATGGGCTGGGTCCTTTTTTTACTCACGTAGAAGTTTTTTGCACCCAGGTGTTCGAGGAAGACAAGACATCGACGTTACTTGAGAAAGCAGATATTCCCCAAGTAGAAAAATCAATTGACCGGATGGGCTTGGTGAAGTTAGACCAGCCCGAGGAACAGTTCGAGTATCGCGTTCGTTCGATTCTTCCTTTTCCTTGTATTTTCTTCGTTTAGCGTTAACGGGAGATTTATAAGCCTCCGAGGAAATCTCAAGCTCGAGTTCCAGGCCCCCTCCCCCCCCCCCCTTTCGCCCCGAACGATCGTAGAAATATCCTATTAACTATGAATTGTCTCGCAGTTTCCCAATTGCCAATTCTCGTATGCGTTCCAACAGGAAAAATCGGTTAGCTATTAGATATTAATTAAAAAAGTAAGCTCCTCTCGGTAACCCCCGCCCCCCCTTTAAAGAAAATCCACTGAATGATTGGCGCGACCGGCACCCGGTACCGGAAATCCTCGAGCGTCCCTATTCGTCGCTTCGTTTCTCCTCGTCATCCGAAGGAAACTCAATCCTGCGGATTGAAATTGCCACGGCGACTCCAGACCCGGTCCCACCCGGCTGTGAGTGGAGCTTGCGACTACTTTCTCTCCCTTGAGATTTTTCCGAAACTCACCCTGACAGATAGGCGCTCAATTTTCCCCAGACAGCGCAAAGAGGCTCGGGGACATCAATGTCCTGGCTGGCAGTTCGTCGTGGTTAGGTTAGGTCATCATCCACCCCATCACGAGGATTATTACATTTTTTTAGTTAAGAAACTAATATAACGCTACCCCGATCCCCGGCTAGATCATTGGACCTGAAAGAATGGCAATATCATATACATCAAAGCTAAAGCTTCAGCCGATAAGTCTTCCTGTCTCGCCAGAGTGACCGTCGAGTCGGCGACGCGTCCCACGTGTCAAATATGTCAACTGTGTCGAAGACACGTAACGCGCACGCGTCAAAAGTCCTAAAGTCCATAAAGCACTGTCACGTGCGAGTGCACAACTCGTGGGATCCGCGAGAGTCACAATGGTCAGAATAGACACTCTTAGGCCTGTCATGCTGGAGCGTCACGTCCCCAAGTCCATAAAGCTGGCCCGCAATCGAGCTTGGAAGCTCGGTCCGCTTGTTGGTGCTTTAAGCGAATGGGCACGATAGTCGCAAAACGTTTTTTCATACGGAGCTTTCACGCGTAGCTCCATATGCGGTCCAACAGGCAACCGTCGTCCCTTCGCCTCTTCTCTTTGTCCCCATTGTCTCTGTTGATGTCACCGACATAGAGAGAGGGATGAGCTTTCACGAGGACGGATACGTCGCACCTTATTATTTAACCAACGCCGAAAGCTCGTTCACGGACGTCCTTGATGCCATTGTCCGTAATCCGACGACGCTGAAGCTTTACGGATCGAAATCAAATAATGACGCGCGATTGGCTCCCCATAAAATCGAGCAGCCTGGCATTCGGGCAGTGCTTTTCAGGCAGTTTTCACGACCGCGGCGAGCGCTATGCTTTTCAGGCCGTATGCCCGCCGCTTCGCGTTTATGGTCGACGAGCTTAAAGCACATTATTGCCCGGCGAGTGTATACGAGCTTTTTAAGCACTGATACGCGAACAACGCTATCGCTGTTCACGCAGCGTTAGCTTACAAATTCGCTTGTTACCATTTATTCGCGTCGTTGCGAGAGCTTTCAAATTTTTGAAAAAAAAAAATAATAATAATAATAATAAACATAGCTAGCAATACTCTGAGCTTATTTCACATCGTTCGCTAGCCTCGTACTTTCTTTCCTCCCGCGGGCCAAGGTCAGGGACAGACTTTTGCGTAAAGACTTGTCGCCCGCGATGCTTTCGTACAGCTTTGAGTCGTCCTGGCGATAAACCGCAAAGTAAGCTTTACGAAAGCGCTCCGAATCCCCGACAGCTTCTACCAGTTTTTCTTATTGTCGGTGCGCGGACTTGAAAAGCTCGAAACTTTGCAGACAACTTAAGAGATCAAGGACGACCGGCAGGAGGAAACAGGTACGACAAGCGCAGATCGTTCGATTGGGACTAATAAAACTGACCCGATGATACATGAAAACAAATTAATCTAAAAAAGCAACAACAAAAAAAAGAAAGCTCTAAATGCTTTGAAAGCGTCTATCGATCGAATGCGCATTTACGTCAACCGGAATTTTGATCCTCTCGATATACATATATACACGCAACGCACGTCCAGGATCGTTTTGCACTGTTTTTGCACCCGACATTTTCACTAATGTCAATCGAGAGGCACTTCTCTCGTTAGTCCCACGTTTCAGATTTCATTCCTGGTTCAGACCATCGTAATGTATTTGTCCGTAACAATTGATCAGCGTCCATAAGTCGTCCGACGTACAGCACCAAAAAAAAAAAGTTCCAGCCAGCGCACGTAAGTGTCTTTTTCACAAGGTTATAAAGTCCATCCCGAACACGATAAAATTTTTTTTTTAATGAACTAATTACTCACCAGTCTGCGCAAAAGTAAGGTTGATCGTCATCAACAGGACGAGGAAAATAGGAGTCATATTGACTCGCTTCCTCGCCTTCCTTCCGTCACCCGTCACTGCACTTAATAACCCCGTAGTAGCCACCTACGAAAAACAAATCACCCTTGTCAGAACAACATACCACCACGTTGGACTTGATTGAATGACGTAACGATGAGACGTCGACGCGTGGATATCGTCGACCAAGTGGAAACGTAGTAGAAGTGGAAACGAAGACACGACACAGATCAAATACAGAAGTAGAAAACACGTGTTTCTTTTTCTTTTTTTCTTTAAAGTTCTCAATACGATACACCTAAGAGATATCCAAGGATTATATAAATCTTGGAGAAAGGAAACTGTTCCCTTATTATTTTCAGAACGATTAAACACTGTATGTGGATTTCATGCTACACGTAAAAAAATACTTTATCTTTGCACACGACGAGATTAGCGCAATATTTCTTTGTATTCCTATAGCCGAATCTTCGACGCTGGTGCCATCTCGAGGATTTCTTAATAAAATAGAGCCTATTGCACGCAGAGACACGTGTGCTTTTCTAATTTTTGTATATTCGATTAAAGGGTTATACGTGGGTCCTGTCGAAGGTATGTAAAATATTGATAAAGCCGATAGTAACGATTATCACTTTCAACACTTTTCTTTTTTATTGGGTTTCAACACTGAAGTCGATGGGACGAAGAGCTTTTACTCTTTTTTTCTTCTTGTTCTCCAAAGCAAAACGAAGTTACACATTCGCTTGACTCAGCTTCGACTTTGACGGTTGCTTCGAGTTGGGTGCCGATGAGCTTTCCACTGTGCTTTCCTATGCTTTGATTATTATTGACAAGCACGGTGACTCCTTTGGATATGCTTTAAGGACTATCTATGCATCTTCAACTTGATAACGTTATCTTAGCTCAAAGTGCTACCATTTCTCCCCTAGTCCATTACGGGACAAACGCTATGTTGATATTGAGATTGGTGTCGATGTTTTTGTAAAAGATATATTTTTTTCCTCCTCCTTTCCCTTTCTACTCGACAGTTCCACCTAGAGTCGCTATTCCTGCGCTTCAGAGTCGGGCTTTTAAAGAAGCTTCATCTTGGCACGAATATTAAAACGATTATCTCGAATCTTTCTTCCTGTGATTCCACGACCATTCCATATTCGAGTATTTTTCAGCGGCTTTCCGAACAGCCCAAACGGCTCTAGGATATTTTCCTACGAGCTTCCGTCATCGAAGCTTTCAATTTTGTTTTCCTTCCCGATCAAGTCGGGCGGCACTTTTTAAATTTTCAATTTACACTCGAAGCGACGTCTTGGCGCATTTCTCCAGGATTCCAGTGAAGAAAGGACTTTTCATTTTACGTTTAACTTCGACTTTTTTATTCGGCTAATGGCGCGACAGTGTATAATGTCTCGATAAAAGCTCGAGGGAGCTGCCGGATCGAGTGGAAGCTTCTTTCGCGAATTCTTCTAGCGACGTCCTCCTTCCGGTACGTCTTTTAAGAACTCACGCCGACACCCCGTTACTTTGACTTTTTTTTTCCCGTTTGGTTGGCCTCGCGGCAAAATGGCTCAATCTCGGGCTGACTTTTTATTCGAGAGGAAGAGCAGCATCATCAGTAGCGTTCATATAGATGGATGGAGCCGCGGGGACTGAGGAAGGGACGTCCACGTCATTAAAGGAGAGGAAGTGTAAGTGCACAGACTTGTACGATATGTTAAGAGTCTTTGAACTTGTTGGCTGCGCAACTTGGTTGAAATTTTCAAAAAGTCTCGCAGCTCCTCGTAAACGGGAGAGCCGGGAGGATAAGAGGATTTTCTCAGGTAGAGACGCTAGATTCACAGTGAATTTTTACGTTTTATCACCGACAGTGATTTTACCAGCTTCGTTTACACTTTTACACGTATCGTCCTCGTAGTCTCGTAAAAGCGTTCCGGTCCATAAAATTCCGGATTCATCGTTCCGTGTCTCTTCTCTCCAGCTCGCTTTGCCTTCCGACTTTCGCGCTGCAGACGCTCGATTTTACTCGAGAAAAGAGTCTCGCAACTTTCGTAAAAGCCACACTGGCAAATACGAAGGAAAGAAGAAAAGAGTCTCCCGGCGAGGAGGCTACGGCTGTAGAATTTCCCAAGTATCGTCCACGAGTCGGCCAAGTTCACCTCAGAGCACGTTTCGTAGGGTGTCCGTCTCTCGGCGTGCCATGACGATTCACTTATATTTTCACTGAGCACATCCCCCTTTGCACGATCAGCACACCCTGTAGTAAGGACGCACGTGGAAAGCGTCTCGCCTTATTCAATCTCAACAATTCGAAAGTCCACCGAGGAAAAACATTGGCGACGGGGTGTTTCTTGGCGACATCGCATACGGGCTGTCGCGAAGGAATTAGAAAGCGGCCGCCGGGGATGTGAGCCCGCGTAAGGGTAGTTTTCTGAGCGCGCGCTGCGGCCTGACTGACTCACCCCCATACCCCCGCCGGCTGCCCTCAACCTCACACTCCCAGGACGTCGGGACGCCGACGCATGCGCCGTCTCCTTCGGACCACCACCTGAATTCGCGCCAGGGATGACGTCCTCTTTTCTTGGCGACGTTCTCCGATTCCATACTTCTCTTGTTTCTACTTCCGTATCTTCTCTTCCCCCCCAAAAAAACCCATTGTGTCTCTCTTCTTCGTTTATCCTCGTTCTCGCTCTAGTACAAGAACAAAAGAATTTTGAGTCCAGCCTCACGGGAGTCGAACCACCAGCAAAAAGGGTTCTGTGACGTGGCGCTTTTTCCATCAGGTGGACCAACGGAAACAGAGCATGTGGTCAGTCCGTTTGAACCAAGGGAAAAAGCCTACCCTTCTCTGACCAGGAGAGCCTGCACCTGGAGACTCGAATCGTAGGGGTGGTTTCGGCGCTTAAAAGCGACGCATGCGTCCCCGCGAAAGTGGATGTCTGGGGTGAGCCACGGGCGGGCGACGTATCGCAGTTTCTGGCTTGATGTTTGTCCGCGTGGTACTCCCAGCGACGCCTTTCCCGTGGGCCACGAGGCCGCCCGTTTCCATACGCCGACGTCATGGAAAGAGACGCTCGAGGGTTGTTCGCGACATTTCGCCCTTTAAATCACTCGTTGCTCAGATTCTTTCTCGCACGCGTCCTCCCTCTCGCTTTATATATCTGCTTCCCTCTATCGCTTCGACTGTCGTGGGAAACTTTTCAAAAGGTGAGTTCAATTGTCTCTATGTGTCTGTGCGAGGCTGCGTCGATGTCTGCTTGTCACACCCTCTCCCCCCCTACTCCCACTCCAAAAAAGGGCATGTGATTAAGTTGCGTAGAGACTGTTAATTTTATCATTAAATTTTCACCACCCACCCACCTTCCGTTTTTAATCTTGATTATCGCATATTTATAATTTCACTTTCTTCTTCGTTATCTCACACTCATTTCCGCATCCCTTATCGCTAGAAACTGCCGCCAAGTAGAGAGCCTCAGTGTCGTCCACTTTATTTCGGTCCGATTAAATTTTTTTTTTTTTTTAATAAAATGCGATCGACTACTTGATTAATGTTACGTGGCCACATAGCTAATATATACATTGTCGCATAATGGACGGAATGGGGTTGGGGGTAGATTCACAAGGGGATAGCGTGGTTAAGCCATCACATATATATATATATATATATATACGGCAGTGGAGAGGCACGTATCGGAACGTTTTAGGGATGAATTCGTAGTAGTCTATTTATTAATTGTCCAAGTCTACCAATCAATATTTATGATGTTATCAGAAAAATAATTTACATTGTTTATGCCTTTATCTTATCCGTGTATAACGATAAGACCACCTTCCCGAATCGGGAATACGTCCTTCGAGTGACGTCACTCGGCGTGAACGTGCTACCAGAACCACCGGGGGTCACCCACCCATCCCGGAAACACATTTGCCAGTCACCTCACAGCCGCCACCCTCCTCCCCCCCCCCCACCCCACAGAAGCAAGGGACATAATTCAGGGGTAGTTTTAGCAACCCCGTGGGTTTTCGGAAGGACGCATTACTTTCTATCATTCCTTAAATAAATTTGCTGCCGAACCCAGCCTTACATTTCAACTGCAACTGTGTAACCCCCCCCCCCCCCACCCCCCCTCAGCCACCAAACGCTAAATGATGAATCGTCACGAGTCCGACTTCCTACGTGCACGCGTACGTATAAGCGCCTACATTCTTGCTAATGTATTCTTTTCTACCGAACAAAAGATAACCGTTACGTAACGCGCGGTCCTGGGAGAGGAATAAGGGGGGAAAAAATAAGAGCGAAGAAAGCCAATGGGAAAACGGAATAGAGGAAACAAGAGGAACGAGGAAAACGAGAGAAAAGAAAGTTCTCGACTATGCGAAACCCTTAAATAAAAGCGGAGTGGCTCTCGCGAGAAATAGAGGAGAGGCCAGAGGCTAGAGAGAAAGAAGGAAGGAAAGGGGATGTGCGAGAGAGAGAGAGAGGGAGGGAGGAAGGGGGGAGAGAGAGAGAGAGAGAGAGAGAGAGAGAGAGAGAGAGAGAGAGAGAGAGAGAGAGAGAGAGAAGAACATTTTAGCAGGCGACTTTGCGGTTACGGTTGCAGGCACTGCGCGTGCAGTGCATACCGGGTGTCTCTATCCGATGGAGCAGCAGCCTGGCTGCCAGTGGAAGCAGCGACGGCCCGTAGCGGTTTGAATTTATGAAATTCGAAATGCCCGCGAGCGTTCGAAAAATCGAAACTTTTCTATGGAGCGACGCCAATGAGTTTGCTTGGGCGACGGTCCATTAGAGAGAAGAGCTTTTGAAAAACAAGCAACGAGACAAAAGAGAACGAGACGGAATGGCGCAAAGGGGTAAAGGGGGAGGGGGGGGGGCAGCAGAACGAGGACAAAACATAAGTCGGACGGGCGAAAGTCGCGCGTAGGGAAGAAAGGAAAAAAAAAAGAAAAAAAAAGTGTAGAATCAGGATGCGAGATAAAATGTCGACTATTATTGTAAGATTAACACAGCGATGCAGGACGCGGTGGTAGGACGTATAAAAGGCGGGCAAAGTGGAATTGGTGCGATAGCACAGCGGGGTACAGCGAGAGGGGCGGCGGCGTCGGGACGCGGGGTAAGTTGGAAATGCCATGGGGGACAATCATACTTCGTGCATATAAACAAGTTATGAATAAACATTTCTTGGGAGAATCCCAGTGGAAAATTACTCGCGGAATATAATACCCGGCTCTTTCGCCGTCTTTTCCGGCTTTTCACGGAATTCCGAGTGTTCCGCGTGCCGAGGGAAGAGCAGCAGCGGCTCTTCGCTCCTTATTAAACGCGATTACCTGTACCGGCGCTTCTTATTCCCGAATGGCTAAGCGAACGCGTCGCGTCCTCGATTGTCCTAGTGGAGCTCAAGGCACTGCGGATTGCAAGTGAGATCGGACGACGAAAGGATAGTCGAATCAATTCAGAGACTTTGCAAGTCGATTTTCTCTTACGGTGCTCAAACTCTTATTTTCGTATTTACCTTATCGAGAACAAACGACGTTCGCTTTGAAAAGATTTGCCAGGAGGGAAACGGGATATTTCGAAAGCAGATCGAATTGCGATATTATAAAAACCTTCTTGTCCTTCCCCCCCTTTGTGCTTCGGTCGCTATTAAGACGCCTGACTCGAACTCTCGGTAGGTTTAAGGCTGGGCTGTCAACCCTTCTGGTCAGGCCACACCTCCCCCCCCCTCCCTCCCTCCTCGCTGCCTGATTCAGGATCTCTAATGGTCTTGGACACGAATGCAGCTTAAAATGGGTCCTGCCTGTACTGCCAGTCACATTAGCCGAGAAGACCTCGTGTGCGTCGATGCTTCCCTCCCTTCGAACGAGTGATGACGTAGGCAGGGAAAAGCATGGGGGGGGGATGAAAGATTACGTAACGATAAGTTTTTACGTCTTTTTGTTTTTTATTACACATTTCGTTAGCTGCAAGAATAATTCTTCGATGTCTCTTTGTCCGGGGGATTGTAGGAAAAACCTGTAGGGGGAGTCATTTTCTCTCTCTCTCTCTCTCTCTCTCTCTCTCTCTCTCTCTCTCTCTCTCTCTCTCTCTCTCTCGTCTTGTCGATTCCATCTTTGGTGTAACGTGGCGGCGCCTGTCTCACCTCTCGGAAGTGCCTATACCTGTGTACACGTAGCCAGAGATAATTTTCCGTAACGCGAGACGAGTCTCTTCTTACCGATTAATATTGGCGAAATACGAGAGGCTGATTCTGTAGCGCTAAGGAAATTCACTGGAGTCATAGCCTATAGGTTTGGTTCTCTCTGAAATTCGCAGAGTCCCGACGGGGCAAAGTGAAAACTGAAGAAAGTCAAAATATAGTCGTTCGAGTTGTGGATAATTTTTTTTTGAAGTTTCCGATTTTTCGAGGTCTTTATATGGGGTGGGGGGGACGACAAAGGTGTTACCGAAGAAGCAAGAAGTAGAAGCTTACAGGATGAGAGGGGAGGGTAGTGGAACGTGAGAGGATAAAATCTGAAAGTTGCCAGGAGTAGTACTGGGAATTCAATTGTGAGAGGTAGAGACGGCGACGCCGACGTCGACGCCGACGGGTGGAGGTCGGAGCCCGGAGGCTCTGCGACTGGCTCTTTCGTTACGCCGACAAAGTATAGTCCTCGGTTCACTCCGTGACGTGACATGTTGGCTCCGTCACGTAAACCGAATATTACGTGTGTATATGTGGGCTTAGACGGAGGATGAGTAGGAATAGCTATGGCGGTGCTGATGCTACCAGGAGAGCCAAGAATCCCGCGAGAGAGAGAGAGAGAGAGAGAGAGAGAGAGAGAGAGAGAGAGAGAGAGAGAGAGAGAGAGAGAGAGAGAGAGAGAGGGAGAGGGGGGGAGAGAGAGAGAGAAGCATGTAAATCCATATTTCGTGGATTACTCGGATCTAGTACAGAGGTTGAAAGGGTCGACGTTTCGGAGGGAAAATTTATAGAGGTGGAGGAGGGAGAAAGAGAAGGGCTGAAGTTGTAACGAAAGTTTAAAGAAGGAGGAAGGGGGGGGGGGGCAATAATAAAAATGGATAATTAAATTAAAGTAAAAAGTCAAATAAAAAGCATTAGACGTTTCCACTCGGCAGTGGAGCGACGATGGATGGTCGAGGAAACGAGTGGTCGCCTCTCGTTTTCCCGAATTAGTTTGTCCTTTAACGAGCGGGTCCCAAGTCCTTTCGATCAGGAGGTCGTCCCTGCGCGACTTGGTCACTTCGTCGCCGATTGCGTATTGAACCTCTTGCTACCCCAGTACCCAGCAGGATGATCATCGGTCAGGGATAAAAGTAGTTACGATCGGCATTATCGTGAAAATTCGCCGCTTTAGAAAACACTGTAACGCGTTAACCAATGGTTTTAATCCAGTTTGAACTGAACCCTTGCATTCCTCCCCCCCTTCTTTTCATCCCCCTACGGTTTTCCGCAGTCAAGGATACAGCAGAGTAAAGAAACGATACACGTGCCAGACCGCGCAAACGTTGGAGCCGCTACGACGCGAGATGCACCAGAGATCCCTCCCTTCATTTAGATTTCCGTTTGCCAGTTTACGGGGAAGAGAACGACGCAAGAGTACGAGGGCGCCGGCGATATAACGACGCTAATTAAATAATCGTCGACGTCGACGTCGACGTCTGTGGCGTCGCTGCCGTCGTCGCGATCGTCCCGGTATAATACTGCAGCCTTCCGAAATCCCAATAGGTGCGGATCACCGGGTCTTGATATTGCGGTCGATTCGCAGCGGTAAAAAAAAAAGCACGATTGCCAAACGCAGAACCCGAAATGTACGAGAGGAGCAGGAGAAAAATAATCAGGTGTTATTTTTCTGGAGGTTGGCAAACCTGAGAGGGAAAGTGAAAATGGGATTGGAAAGCTACAGTTAGAATGGATAGAATTGGGAGCCTGGCGAAGAGTGGGGGGGGGGGGGGGGAGGCGTTACAGTGACCAGACGGACGGGAAGCACGAAAATGTAAAAAGTTCATTAAAAAGCTTGTTGTCTATTTGTTTTTGTCAGGGGTCAAAATTCTCTCTCTCTCTCTCTCTTCTCCTCTCTGATATCCCCCCTTGGTAAGACCTCAGCCGACAGCCACTCTACTTTCCCAGCCTGCCCCCTTTCCCTTCTGCGCCGTCACGTCACTCGTAACAAGACCGGACAACAATGCTCCGTGGGTCGCCTTTGTCCCGAAAATTCTTTGCGCTTGCGAGCTTTTGTTTGCGCGTCATCTATATTAATTAAAAGTTCGCGACGGACATCGCCGTCGCAAACTCTTCTGGGCTGTTAGTCGACGTGACTCTGATACGTCAAGTTCGATAGTTTCTTGAGACATTGAGAAGCCGGTAAATCGGGGGCGAACAGATCGTCGGTCCTGAGTCATATTCGCCCGATAGACGTAGCAGGCTGGCATTAGAAAAAAAAAATTCAAAATTTGCCATTTCTAAAAGCTTTTTCAAATTATACACGGATTAGGTGCGAACCTGCCACATTGTGTGAACTCATGTACTCGCGCCAGGCCATTAGGCTAGGCTTCGGATAAATGAGCCGTTGATTGATATGTATGGCATGTGCCATTAACACTGACTTCGACCCAAGTCCTGAGTCGAAGCCTGAGCAGCTTGACGGGGTCGGCCGCATCCTGTGAAATATTAAGGATTCGATTAGGACTAAAGTCCTTTCACTTTCAAAGGATTTTCATCCTGTTCGTTCTTCGAGATTGCGAGACGAAAATACTTCCGGATAAATTTAGCCTCGTGATAAGTGAAGCCTATCGACCTGCTCTTTCTTTTCAATTGATCTTTTATCAGCGATGACGTAACACGGCAGGTCTATAAAAACAGTAAAACACACATAAAGCGGAGACTTTTGATATCACGTAGGTTGGATGAAATTTAAGGACAATTCGTTAACCGGCACGTCTAAATGACCTAAGGATATACAAGTTCCAGTATGGTTTCCTGTACTAGAGTACACACGTGTGATAATAATAGCTGGGCTCCGCCACGTGTTTTCTGGGAAACGGGCAATCGGTGAGTAATTACCGTGGTGATATTTTACTTTGTTTCTTTGCCTCTTTGCCCGAAGTAACAGTCATTAGCGTAGTGGTCATTTGTGTCGAAATCATTTACCGAAATTCAGAGAAACTAAAGGCAGACCCGGGGATTCGGAATTTTACTAATCGAAAATTCTACGTAGCCGCGGATACGTGGATACGACTGTGTGTGTACACTTAAATATACAAAAACGTGTAGGTGTAGCCCCATGTGTGAGTGCGTGGGGAGGAGGAGGGGGACAGAGGAAAAGGTGGGTGTATTTCTGTGTAATTCGATCCCAGCCGGGAGGTGCAATGGCGTCCGGTTGATTATGCAATATTCAATCGGGGAAAGTCTGTTTGCCCTCGTGCAATTTGCCGGCAGGGAAAAGCCTCCACGAGTACGGGGAGGGCTTTTCATTTGGTCAATTCGTCCATTATTGCGATACATTTGCGGGGAAAAAGCCCCGACAACGAGCTTTCAAACGACATGATTTATGCAAATGTTTTTGATTAACTGAAAGCCACGAACACATATGCTCGCGACCTATTGACTTTTTCTTTTACACTGAAATCGTCCATCAGGCATCGGGACGATGGCCTCAGATTTTTTTATTTCAGTCTTGACGCTCTTATCTATATTTAATTTTTTCATTAAATTTTTCAAATTATCATTGGCGTGCGTCAACCCTTTTGCCAAATGCTAATACATGTCTTTGGTCAAAAAAAAAATGTCAAGGATTCAAAAAACGAATTCAAGCCTGCATACGAAGCAGCCCTGGAACGTAGGTATTCGATGCCGGGATAAAGCTTCCAAAATGGAGTTAACGCGCGGCCCTTCTCTCTCGTGCGCTTCCTAATTGACGCAAAGCCCACCCAAATCAAATCGTAAGCTCACTGTGGAACCCGGGAGACACGAAGCAGCCAACTTAACGCGGTAACATTGGGACAGCGGTTGCCCGCGAATTATCTCACGGAATTTCTGTAAAGGAGAGATGAAGTCGGGCCAGAGATCTAAAGGTGGGAGAGAAAGTAGTGACCCAGTAGGGAAGGTGAAGCGTGCGTGTATTTTTTAAGGGAAGAAAGTTCATCCGATAGTGAAACCGGTCAGACGCACCCTTTTCCTTCTTGTTCGTAGGATCGGACGGGAGGGGGGGAAGTGGTGAAAATTTCAAGTTCCAAAGGGACCAGAAGATTTGAGTCAGGTTCCCGAGCCCACGTCCAAGATCCTCCCGAACTTTCTCTTTGGCGATCGACGTGTTGAAAAATTCCAAATTTCCCACGGGTTCTCTCCTCCTTTCTTCAATTTACCATTTTCGCATTTTCTTTGAGCAAAGCGTTTACGACTTTGTTTTACACTCATGCCGTACTTGAGAATGGAAAATATTTTTCGTTACGGCAAAGGGATGGCGAACGAAAGGAAGGCGAGTGAAAGCACCGCGAAGAACCGATGCTTGCGTCGAGGCTACACGGCTCAGAGAGGAAACAGCTTTTTATTAAGTTCTTCGTTCCCACTCGTGGCCGACCGAATCACTTAACCCACATAAGCATTGACCCGGGAGTGGGCCGTGTTGATTCCCACAGAATAGAGTCAGTAGTAGTAGTAGTACTAGCAGTGGGTAGCAGTACCAGGCAGTGAAAGCTCCAAGAGAAAGAGGCTACTGAATGAGGCTTTGAAGAGGGCAGGGGAAAGTCAGTCACAGTCGAATAATTTTTTTTTCAATCCCATCTCGATTCAGCTGGTCCATTTAAAGGCGAATTGATGTTTAATAAAAGTTCGCTAGCGAGAGGGTAGCAGTGCGCCGCCGGTGGCGCTGTCGCGGGGATCCCAGAAAGCTCCACAGTTAGCCTCTACGAGGTCTCTTTAGAGGACGAAATGGCTGCGCGCACGATAAAAAGAGGGAACGCCAACCCTTTGAATGGACACCGAATTGCAGAAGCTCCCCAGCCATCCTCCTGTGAAGATGCTACCGCTTAACGGACAAAGATTCATTGTGCGGGGGATGCTGGTTGGGAGGCCTCCCTTCGCCAGCCACCAGCCACCAGCCACCAGCTTCCTCGGCACTCGGCCCTCGGCTGCACCGCACTACCCTTCAACACTGTAAACACATTGGTGGTTAGTCAGCGGTGAAAAGGCAGCTGAGCTTGTTTTTACGGCTCCTGAAAACATACTGTTGAAAGCTCCGGCGCACAATGAATAATTTATAAAAAACTAAAGATTCCCCGCGCGCCACTCGCGAGGTTCGTGAATCCGTGAACCACCTTACCCTCCTAGCATCCCGCGAACCTACACTGGGTCTTGCCGAAACCCTCCTCGACCACCTTGTCTTCCAAAGGTACGAGGACCTTCTTTGCTTTTCGCGTCGAAGACCCCTTCCCTCCAGCCCACTCCCTCCGCGTCTCCGCCATTCCTCCGCCTTTTCAAAGCTCTTCCTCACCCTTCGGCGTTCGGCCGCTTCTTGACCCCCTGGGACTTTTTTCATGGAATTTCTTAGGGTCAATCGTTTCGACCTTCGACTTTCCTCGGGCCGCCTAAGGGACGACGACGTCGTTGCGACGCTACCGCAGCAAGACTTTGCCGTTACTTTTCCGACCGAGGGTGAAAATGGGCCAGAATAGGGATGTTTGCTGGGGGAGGGGGGATGCTGGAGGAACAACGAAGATTCAGCAATTTTCGCCGGTAGTTAAAACTGTATTAATTAGTCGAGGGCAAGAGAAGCGCCGCGACGCCGGACCAGGGATTCAAAGAGAAATTAAAGTAATGTTACCGTTCGGTAAGAAAAAAAAAGGAAAACTGGCAAGTTCTGCCGTCGCCCGCGCATGGCGCTGCGATACGGTAACTCGAGAACGGACGTAGCTCCGGCCAGTCGTAAAGAATTCATGAAAAATAAATCATTTTCTTCAGCGGCTTCGCGGTGGTCGGAGGTTTCCTTAATGCCGCGATATTTTACAGCCAAGTCTTTAAATCTAATATATTACCCACAGTAATTAAATATAAGTTACAACGCTCCATGGGAGAAAGTACTGACACGCTGGATGATTATGTTTTGACGAAACTTCTGCACTTCGTAGCTTCGCGACCTGTTAAACTTGCAGGTCAGTAGTCGATTTTACCCCTGGCGAACCTGTAAAGAATAATCAGGAACAGCTGCAGATCCACGAAGATCGCCCAGCATCCCTTTTGCGTCACTGATAAATCTCGATAGAAGCGCGATTCGATCGAAGACCGGAAAAGCTCATCCTGCGTCAAGACAGACGAGCCATTTCTTTTTTCACCTCATTTTTCGATAAGTTCGTTTATCGCACGAGTGCTTTTGAGAATGGTTAGGACGCTGGCGCGGTAAATATTTCCCCAAAGGGCCTTTTTTTTTTTTTAAACTCGCTACTTTCCAAACGAAGTGGGCACTGTGCACTCTGGGAAAATTGCTGCTGCCTCCCTTCCCGAGAGTCTGGGAAGAAAGTTTTTAATATTGGAAGGTGATTTAAGGCGCCCGGTTAATTAAGAGGGAATGGACCATCCTGAGAGGATTGAGAGCGACCATCCGCGATGATATCCGAGCATCCTCCTCCTTGTTCTCCGAAGAGAAAACAGAGAAAGGAGAAAGACAAATGAGCCACCGCGTATACGTACGTTAGAAAATGTCGGTGTTAATGAAAGTGGGAGATAGAGAGAGAGAGAGAGAGAAAAAAAGAAAGGAAAACGAGATAAAGATAAAAATAAAGATATGAAAAAAAAAAGATGCTGGACGGCCGAGATCCATTGGCATTATAAATATGAGACGTAAGCCGTTACCTAAAGTCTGCGAGGGGCTGCAGATCGAAGGGACTTCCGGCGAAGGTTATGATCCCTTTTGATTGCCAGCGGGTAGTCCCTTCGCTTAAATAAGAATCAGCCGGATATAAGCCGGGTTTTCAATATGCTTTCAGACGTCGCGACGGCGTTTTTACCCAAATGAAGACTGATACCGCCATAGTCGACGTCGACCTCACCTACCGACGCTCCATTCACATAACCCCGCAGGCCTGTTTATCATTTTCCCGCACTATCGCCCCCAGCGATTTCATGCCGTGCGACGCCGCGACTTAAACGTGACGTCGCGGCGCCGACGCCGACCACGTAACGGCCCCGTTGAGAGTAATTCGTATAAAAGCCCACGGGGAGATTGACGGGGAGCTTCCCTTTCGTGAGCTTCCGATTTCTTTCATTTCTTCATCTACGGGAAAAAGGACGCTAGGCGTCCATCTCCCCCTCTTCATCCTCCGTCGTCGCGAGGCGACTTTCAGCTACCTTCCTTCGTATTTTATTTCATTATTTTCTTCCCTCAACTTTTTTCTCTCCCTTCGACTCTTCGGACTCGTCTTCCTCCCCTCTCGATCCTCGGCCTGCGGAGGAACAAGGGACGCGCGGCTCTCGTTCCTTTGACGAATGAAAGAAGAATAAAGAATAGCGTCGCGACTTCCGGATTTTTTTTCTCCTTTCCCCGAGGCACAAGGTATCCGTAATAACCGGTCTATGTAAATGGTTAATAATGTTGCGGTGGTGGAGTGTGATTTAGGGCTTGAAGACGCAGGGGTCTCGGCCGCACTTTTAATATAAAAGACTCAATAAATATACTGCTCTAGCACGGAGGGCGTGGAAGCAGAGCGTGGAAGCGAGCACCCCGTAACGGCGCGGAGTTTACGGGAGGGCGGGGAGGGGGGGGGGGGGTGCACACCCTCTTAAGACGGGCTGCCGAAATATCCCCCCCCTCCTCCCCCGACCACGACGCCAGCAGCTTTAGCATCAGCGTCGCAACGACGGTACCGGCTTCCTTGGGCATCTCGCCGCCATCAGCACTTCCGCAAAAAAAAAGCTCCCGGCAAACTTTTATCATTTAGCCGAAGCGCCGCCGCTCGCTCGGCCGCTCAGCCGCTGGGCTGCAGTCCGTAGCTTCTAATTCGCCGTCAGGAACTTGGCTCCACGGCGCGAACTGTTCCGAAAATTTCCGGACGACGTCTGAACTTTCCGCGAGGGATCCTCCTCAGCGCGAAACCCCAAGAACCCCTAAAACCATACGCTTTCACCCTGGCATAATAATTCTCTGAGACAGCTTGCTGTCCGACACATCCCTCTTGGAATAGCAGTTATTAGCGTCGCGACGCCTCCCATGACTACTGGAATCTACCTTTGGATTCGTAGGTCCATCTTCCCTTCCTGGCGCTGATCCTCTCAGCGTCGCCACACCCTTCGCCGCTCTGCTCCGCTCGTCTGCTACTTGCACGCTTACGAAATCAAGATGGATCAAGACAGGGTTCAAAGTTGCCGAGGGCCGGCATTAATTTCCCTGCGAAACTCTGTAAGTGCTTTCTAAACATTGTAATCCCCCGCGCGGCCAGGGGTTGAGGGTATCGCGCGTCCAGGCCAGGGGGATGAAAGACGTACATAACGCTGAGAGCCGCAACGAGCTTTCAAACTGGAACTTCCCTAAGGACATACAAACGACCGTCTTAAAGACGCGGCCCACTTCCCCTTAAGCCACTGGCAAACGGTCACCCGACGAAGATGACCCTTTCCCCGAAGACGGCCTGCAAAGGACTCCCGTGGATTCTCATGGTTACCAACTTAGGAGCGCTTATGCGTTTTCCATGGCTCTTCGGATGATAGTCTTCGTCTTACTACGTTGGCACTGCCTACTGTCTATACCGGGTGGGCTGATGGAGAAGCACGCGCCGCAGCTTTCGCCTCCCGCTATATCCCCACTATTCCCAGAGAAGGACTGGTAGCGGCTATGAGTCCAAAGGATTTACATTTTATGAACGTTACGGCACAGTGGAAATAGGTTTGCAGGACGAAGGGATCCTTGGAGGGACGCGTGATATTACATGAGCGTCCCTATATTCTCGAATCGGCGAAGCCTCCAGTTAACTTGGCGGGGCAGGAAAATGTGCTGTCTCGATCGTAAACTCCTAAGGGCGACTAATAGCCGACCCTGTGAAACTTGGACATTTTCTCTACGTAGGCGGAAGTTCCCGAAACTAGCCCTAGGGCGACCACGTAGGAACAAGCTGCCGGATTTCTTGGCGCTGATATCTGATCTGGCGAAGCACAGTTCGATGGATGCTCTGTGATCTATTATGCTTGTCCTATGGTATCAAGAGCTGCGCCCTAATCGTATTATATTTGGAAAGGGAAAACGACGAAGAAAGACGGGGCTGGGAACTGAGGGATGATTTTTCCACCTTTATACGTGCATATATTCACGCGTATGGAGACGCGGCGAAATGGAAAAAAAACTTGATGCGAAGAAGCCGTAAAGCAGGTCGTGCAACCTCGGGCGATAGAGAAGTTGGTTCCCCTGGATTGTCGGAGAGGGGATCAAGCTTATAATATCTGATAACCATTGAAGCCACGAGGGAGACTCGGGGTGGCTATACACGCGCTCGCTGACTTTTCTCTCATTAAAAAACATAGGTGCCAACGTAGATGCCCAACAGGCCAGCCAGGTGCTAAAATTTAAAAGACTGTGGAGAATACATCGGCAGGATCAGCCGGGGGCCAATTGGATTACACAGAAGTCCTTTCGCCATTTTTTTCTTCTTTTTCTTGGCTCTCCTCTCTATTCTCCATCTCTCTCGTTCCTTCGCGTATCTCCTTGAGCACGTCACTGGGCTACCAACATCTTATGGCCAGAAGCTCATTTTTTTTTTTTGGATACTGAAAATGATAAGACACGTGCACCGTATCGACCCCAAGATGAAAGATAAAGTTAGGATGCTTTTAGTACCCAAATCTCACTTTTCGAGTACTCTGAATAATTTCTCCAAGTATTGTACCGCTAAGCGAAGAGTGCGCCAGAGTCGAGAAGACCCGGTAGAAGGTTTCGGTGCATCCCGAAGGCGCCGCGACGCCGTCGCAAGGCAGTCGCAAAGGGAGATCAAAGTCCTTCTTAATTAATAAAGTGCCTCGTTTATACTTGAGCTTGATTCGATCACCGGATACCGTTTCACGAGGACGAGGCCTCAGCTTGCAAATTGGTGAGTGAAAACCGTTTCAAGAAATTATGTTTAATCAAAAATTCAAAATAACTTTTCCCAAGACATCTCGTTGCCCTGGACCGATGGAGCATGTAAAA
The DNA here is from genome assembly GCA_031762395.1 of Calameuta pygmaea. Classification (NCBI taxonomy): domain Eukaryota; kingdom Metazoa; phylum Arthropoda; class Insecta; order Hymenoptera; family Cephidae; genus Calameuta; species Calameuta pygmaea. Next base: position 993,020 of record JASANN010000278.1, on the reverse strand, counting down.
CTTGTTGATGTTTTGAAATAGGATAAGGAAAAAAAAAAAAAAAATCTCAAAGAGCCCGGAAAGCAGCAAACGAAGAAGCCGCTAGGGTCTTTCCAGCAGGAGGTAGTAAAATTGAAAGAGCGCTGTTGCTAGGCGTGTTTAAGGAGTTGCATCGAGCCACTAAATCATGTGATATTAGAGGGTGTTCGTTCCTGAGGGTTCGCACCTTTTCTCGAGGGAGAGAAAACCCACCCTTCTCCCCCCCCCCTCCCGTAGTGCCAGAGGAGCATGGAACCAATTTTTCTCTCGGCTGTCGCTGCGAGTTACAAAGAAATGAAGCCACCCTGCTCTTCTTCCCACTATTCTCCCCCACTCAGCCAGCAGCTCCTCTCACCCTGGGCTCCCCATCTTCTCAGCCTCGAGATGCCCTGCAGTAGCTCGACTCCAGGAGAGGAGGGTGCCTTTCCCTCTTTCGCCCGAGGCCAGGATCTAATAAAATCGCGGAGGACAGTAATGCATGCGAACGTCTCATCCACGGAGCCGACTCCTCGAATAAGTGGCTGCCAAGAGGAAGCTGTTCGACGCGCTCCTGACTCCATCTGCAAGCTCATACACTCTCATCCCGTTCCATCCCACCTGGTCCCATCTCCTACCGGGGACTCGTATCCGCGACCTCGTCCATCTTCCAGTACCCTTTGACCCTCGTGCGTCCCTATCGATTGTATCGCTACCGCACGCGACAGATAGAGAAGTGAGATACACGCGTCGATGGGTTCCCGGAGATGAAAGGAGACTGAGGGATGAGGGGTATTTAAAAAGGAGATGATAAAAATAATTGAATTCGTTCAGAGAAACGAACTGAGAAACCGATAAAAACATTCACGGAAGAAAAAGGGGCGGATGGAAGGTTCTCAACTGCCGACAGGAGTGACGATGAGGACGGCGAGAGAACCGGAAGTGTAAGGAGACACGAAGAGAATGAGAAATCAGTTTAATAGACACGTGCTCGGATGTGCGTATAAAGAGAAGAAGAAGAAGAAGAAGAAAGATAGAAGCGAAAGATTCAGCCGATAACAGAGTATCCGGAGGTCAGATTGGGATATTTAAAAGAAATTCTTCCATTTAGGAAAAAAGTAATAATATATATTTTCTTCCAGTCCTCTCCGCCGCTCCTCTCGTCTCGACTCCCACAAGGCTTTTCAGCCGACGTCGTGTGTATGAGGCTTCAGGGCACTCTCGGGGTGTTAAACGTTTTCCCAATGGCTGCAGCCTACAGGTCCCAGGGTCTCGCAGCACTTCGCTATAATCTCGAGAAAGCCTTCCTCTCGAGCTCGTCGTAACTTCTCCTCGAGCACAGCATTGAATTAAGCGCCGAAGAAATTTTATGCACGCTCCATATGCAGATCCACGTCTCCACGTTCCGACGTCGCCACCCCTCCCGCCGCGACGCTCTCGCCGCGCTGGCTTCGCGTCGTTACGCTCAGGTAATACGACCTCTTTGTATCCATTTTACGGTGCGGCTCCCATAAAGCCCGCAGAGGCGAGCGGACGCCTGGAAACTTAGCGGCGACGCTTCTTGGCAGCCCGACGCTTCACGCTCGCTTAATACTGGCGTCCCGCAAGGAGCGAGAGGGAAGACGAATTATCGGTGAAAGAAATGTGCGCGAGCTGCAGCCTGGCTGGCGGCGACTGATAAACGAGAAGCCTGAGGTCGGCTTCCCTTTGGCATGACGTTTGATGATGGTGACTGCTGCCACGTGGGCGAGGGACACGGGTGCATCGAAGATCAAGGATAGGTGCGACACGTGCAATTCCGATACTGCAGCCCCGTGAAGCAATTACTAGTGGCAGGTCCAGGACAGATCTGGCAGTATCCCTGGAATCCAGTGGGATTGTTTGTCTCTGCAAATAGGGGCTGCTTCCTGGTCCCATTGATGTATGGTTTAATTAGCGCATCCTGTGACGTCTAAGAATGCGTGGCTTGGATTCTTTCCGTCTGATTCCTTGATTATTTTCGAGATGCCTCGCGTCGATACAGAATATAAGAATATTTTTTTTTTATCTCCGTCCCGAAAGGTTTTCGATGTTATCTTAAACTTTAGGACTTTCCAAGTGGCAAGTAAGGCGGCTCTGTTACATAGTTAATAATGTCGGAACTGAAAATAAGATAGAAATCGGATCCTGACAAGGATCGTTCCAAGGATCGTTAATTTGACTGTCGTCCCCTCCGTAAGACGTAACCTCCGCCGGGAGTTCTCCTTCGCCATCGCATTATAATTCGGGGTAATGCGAATCGAATTATATGACCTAAAAGCCTTTGGGGATGAGTAATGTAAACCAGCAGGTCAGAAGGGGAATGTCAATTTGAACTTTATTCGCGACAGGGTCTCTAACCCATGCAGAAAATTATCGGAGTAGCTCAGACCAAATATGGCTCCTTGACAGGCATTAAAAAACATTTTCAGAATAAGAATCTTCCCTGTCAGTGACTAACTGGGTCCTGGTTGTGTCTTGTGACATTCGTATCGATGCAACGTGGCTTCCTTGGTTAAAGCCTGACTAGGCTCGAGCTGGTTGGGTCTTTGCTGGACTTTCTCAATGAAGCTCACCTGGAAGTTCCTTATAATATTAGTACCCAAAGCTTCTACCCTTGTCTTCCTAGTTAGCCTTGGCATGTTTTTAGTTAATGGCGCAGTGCGTAGTGTCACACTGACAAAGGCGGCTTCGAAACCGACACCCGGCATCATAAATAAGTGAGCGCCCTATAAAAAGACCCACATTTTTTTTTTTAATTACTTGCAATTATACAATAACGTTATACTCAGGGCATCACGGTTAAGCCCGAGATAACGCCAAAAATTATTTTCCACGCAGGAAGCCCTTAATCCGACTCATTGCCAATTAAAAATTCATAAGCGCTTTGCCAAAGTCCCATTCAGCCCGTCAAAGTCTGCAGGAAGGCAGCGTAGTCGCGTGGGTAAATATAAAAGGTGGCGGTAGGAGCGGAGAGCGGAGACGTAAGGGATGAAGAGTAAAAAAAAAAGGAGATACGAAAGTGGCGTTATTGCGTTCGGTACCGGAATTACTCTTTGAAACGACATTTTCGCGAATTTTCCACAACCGGGATAAACATTTTCCCCTATAGATCGTGAAACTTTGACGGGGAAAATACTTTCCCAGGAATTTTCCCGCACGCCGCCGTCCGAACGCTGATGGACGGATTCAGCAGGGTGCGCGTCGAGGCTGAAGCGAAGACGAAGGGGAGAAATGGGGGAGGCTCAAAATGACCATGGTTGCCAAAGTCCTTGCCCGCTGCAGAAAGGGACGGGAATGCTCGTGGGCGCCTCTGTCTCTGCGCTGCTCGTAAAATCTCGCAGTGGTGACATTTTTCGGGGGATGGTTTACGTGTCTCAGGACGGCCAGGGGATGATTTTCCGGGAACGGAAGGTTAATTTCAGCGCGAGCCTTGATGCTCCATACGGGAGCGTACGTGTGACAGGTTTGCGTTAAAATTTAATCGCCACCCTCTACATGCCGCATTTCCACCCTTATCACAAGGGTGAGTCTCACTTTTTGTGTCGCTGGGGGGCTCAGCCGAGTCCTTGGCTTCCTGGTGTGCGTTTCTTACACATCCCCAGTACCTAGCCACAGCGTTACCGAAATATTCAGTGGCAGACGTCATGCGTCGCGCCTCGTGCTCGACAGGCGCCATCCAACCACCCTGATATCGCTCCGGAAATAAAGTTTTCCCTGAGGTTTATCAGGATTATTAAGTTATCTTCTGAAACGTCCGTGCCTGTTATCCGGGCGAAGCCTCAGCGTTTCCCGTCAAAAATGAAACAGGCTACCGGCGTATTTAGGCTTTCAGGACCTCCAGAGATCATATATATATATGTATATATTCCTTTGAAAATATTACAAGCGTAATACGTCAATAAGGCGAATAATTGCCACTCCACGTGAACTCTCGTCGAGCAGAGGACTTTTCATTTCCATCGGCCTCCCGATCAATTCTACGGAGATGCATCCGTTAAATTTTCTGGCTCGGTAAACTTGGCTGGCAAAGAGGAACGGGTGACCAAATTAGGTCGACCGTGAAGATTCGAGTTTAAAGAGAAGCGACGAGGCGAGAGACGCGGAACAAGAGACGATTAAATGAAGAGCGGGCGGAGCAAGAAAGGGATGAAGAAATCCAAAGAGAAAGAGAGAAGGAGAGAGAGGATCACCTGGCTCTCGAGGCATCGCCCAGCCGTTTAGACCTTTAGACCACTTAGCTCCACTGTTACAATATTTAGAGTCTTTAAAATTTCAACCCCTTCGATCCTACTCCCTCTTGGACGCCATCCGACCTCCCTCACTCAGGTCGCCCAACCTGATTACGCGAGAGGGCACTGCTACCATAGATATTTCCACTATTCTTGGTATTTTCCGATTTTCCGAAGGTTCGGTCGTACGATAGATTTACAGAACGCTGGGGCATATATATACATATACATATATATACGTATATACTTAAAGGTAAATAGGAAGAACGGATGCTGAACTAAACTCCCAGGAGCTACTAATATGGCTACTATACTACAGATGGTAGAAGCGCTAGTCGCGGCTACAGTCTGCACTACTGTGTATGTATTATATGTATATATGTACTAAACTATATAGCTATATTAGGTATATAGTAGCAGGGTGTATAGAGTGACTCTCGGTCGTAGGTAGGAAAACGACAATGCGGCGTGGGGTGTGTCGCGGTGGCTGAAGATATAAGGGTGACATGGCTGTTGGATAAAAGCATCATGACTTAGTGATGAAGCCATCCCTATACTGGGCTACTTTTCCCACCCCATATACGAGAGCGAGAGAGAGAGAGAGAGAGAGAGAGAGAGAGAGAGAGAGAGAGCCAAGGCCAGAGGTAGATCGTCTGCCCAGGCCAGAGTCAGGCTCATCCAGAGACATTCCTATGGCGGAATCAAGTTTACACCACATATAGCTCAACGCTTCAGCGACTGTTTCATCCAGACCAGATTCACCCCTAATTATTTTTTCTCTCTACGTTCATCCAGCCGCCCAGCAAACCAACGAACCTCCCCCTGCGAAGCAACTGGCGCGCCAGAATTTCCCATTCGGCTGATAATTAATTCATCCCCCAGTTCCAGAATACTTATCGACACTCAAAGGATCGCGCCTGGTCCTCAGCCCGTGTTTTATAAAAGCTTTTAATCCGAGCTTCCAACTTGGCACATCGCAAATAGCATCGCCACACACTGACGCACCACCCACTCGTCCTCGAAGCCCAACGCAAATTTTTAAAGTCGACAGAGCATCCTCGTCATTGCAAGCTCTGCGCCTTCGACCCCGCCCGCCCGATAATCCTTTATACTAGAACGGTCAGGGTCATCGCCAAGGGGTTTATAAAAGCCGACTTCCTGCCTCCGGGATGATCCGTGCGCGCTGCCGGTGGAATAGAAATCCTGGTCCAGCCCACGGACGGATGCTAAGGGCGGTATCCGCAAAACCCATGGACATCGTTAAAGACTTATACGCAACGTACGATTCGGATTCGTGTGCGGCTAATAAAGGCCACCGTGGGGCGTCTAATAAACTGCTGTGGCTTACGGCTTGAACCCCTCTTCGTCATGAGCCAACCTCCCCCCCCACGCCCCCCCAGCAAAACCCTCCCTGGGATATACCAGCCAGCCTCGGTAGCAATGCTGTGTAAGGCGCACGGGGCAATGAGCTCATCTTCGCCTAACGGCAGTTCTTGGTCTTCCGAATATTCGTCGCTAAGGTTCACCTGCCAAGAGAAGTCGTAGATGGACGTTGACGATTACGACATTCCAGGTGAAGGGATGAAACAAAAAAAATTAGCTAAGGGACCGATTAGCGTCTATGAATAATTCCGAGTGCAACGCGCGGTAAAAATGATTAATCGCCTCGGCGTTGGATAATTAATTAGCAGGTTAACCCAATTGTTTCGTTACACTACGGATGAATAATAGACCCCGAGAAAATAGTAGCACCTGCGAATTTACGCAAGCCGCGTATAATTAACTCGCGTAATTAGCTCACGTACCCTAACGATGTAATGTCGCGGGCCTCGCTTGCCGATGAATAAAAGATCACTCAGGATTCTACACGCATTTGGTAGCCGATCTTCTTGCGAAGACCTTTTAGCAGGAGACCAGAGACACGTGGCAACTTCGGATACATATTTAGGTACACGGGCGGCCATCGATTGATCTTCGGCTCGTTAGTCAGGCACCACCATGTGAATACATTGATCTGGCAGTTGTCATTGTTCAACTTTTCTGCACTGGGTCAAAAGTTCGCTTAGCTATTTCCAATCGTGTTTACGGAATTTTTAAACCGAACTAAATAGACGTAACGAACGCTTCGCGAATACAGTACGACTACATTTAAACTGTAGGAGATATTTAAATAGAGATTTTGGAGTGAAAATTTATTTCCGACAGATAGTGGTCCAGATCTTTATATCCGTATAAAAATAAGTAATCGGTTGTACCTCTTTTTTTTTTACAGTGCCAAATTCATCCTTCCTTCAGATACAATTATGAGGGATGTACACTAGGAGTAACGGTAGTAAGATATTTGTAGTGATACCGTGAAGAGAGTGAGAGTATTCAATATCGTTTGAAATGGCAAAGATAATATTTTATTTCTAAACGGAAATTAAAACAAGCAATAATTATATGCGTGATCGATATTCAATCAATAATTATTCAGTGGTCGTTACGTCGGATCTTTGAAATCCTGCATCGTTTCACCGTAAACCGCGAAGGTGCATCTTAGCCGATACACTCTGTATAGTAAGTGGTAGGCGGTAGGAGCAAATAGCAAACCCGATACGGGAACAGGAGTTGTGGTGGTGGTGGTGGTGGAGGTGGTGGTGGTGGTGGTAATGGCATCCGAGATACGCAGGCTGCAGCAAACGTGTAGCTCCGGAAAGTTGCAATACGCGTTTAAAAAATGAGAATCTACTGTCCAGTCGCCCTGGGATGATACCACTGGAATATATGGTCGAGAGTTTTCCCGTCGGGCAAATGGGGGTTGCTACGACGCGAAACAAGATTCTAAGAGGGAGTTAATACTATCCAGCCCCGAGTCTACCTATGCAGCGCCGAGAAGCACGTGTTTACTTTCAATCACATCCTGCCGCGACGACCTCAGGAAACGAACGATTTTCGATTACATGTAGAGGAACTTTGGAAAGTGGAACGACAGGAGGATCGTAGGGAGGCGGGGAAGGATCGAACGGACGAGAGGGATGGACTAAAAGTGCAACAGGGCAAAAGGTGAATTCGCATGTGCATAGAAGAAGGACTGACGGATCCTCAGTTATTTCGGTAGAAACTGGGCCAGACTTATCTTCGCGTATGTCGTGAATTATTTCTCTTGGAAAGAGATAGCAGCGGGAAGGGCGTAAGGTGGCTGTCGCTCATTCCCACGCCAATAGGCACTGATACCATCCCTCTTCGTATTGTAAATGAACGAAGGGTGGATCAACCTGGGCCTCCGTATCGATCGCGACAAATCAATTCAGCTATTCGCACGAGGATCTAAGGAATCGGATTTTTGCTGTAAATTTGGAAAATTACACGTGTAGTAAGCCAATCGAGAAAGCGGCAGTGTTTGCTGAAAAATTCATAAGTCTCGATACCAGAAAAGTTAAAGGGGACATAGAGGAGGGGAGTGCGGATGAGGCGTAGAGGGTTGATAGCGGAGGCTGTAAAAGTAAAGATACAGACAGGGGTGAAAAATATAGCTGGCATATCTAGCAAGGTAGAGTAAGAAATGTACCTCGAGGGGCAACCATATAGGGGATGGCACGGGAATGATAGTGCGGTAGGATGGTTGCAAGGGTGGTTTAAAGGCGGCTACCGATCGTTGTCGGCTCTGGGATATGTCTAGGTTCAGAGGCGTCGGTGCTGGGACCTAGAGAAAACGTCAAACCCAATAGCGTCGACGTTCGTAGCCAGCATTTATGAAGACGCTCGTGCAGCTCGATTGCGAGTATGCACTGTGACGTATATTTCTTATCTCGACACTGATAACGAGAAAAATCCGATAACTAACCCGCGTTACCTTCGGCCATCCAGCCTTCGCTCATGTATCCGCAAACCAGGCGGGCGCCAGCCAATTCGTCTTTCAGCGGGAAGCCGGTATGACCTGAGAGTGGGATGGGATCAGGCCCAGCCCGGCCAAGACGAGAGCTCCGACGGAACCTATACTATATAACGCGATAACTTAACCCGAAATCGAGAACCTTATCTATGCCGGTAGCTGGCGTCGCCTTGTGACCGTGAATCGAAAAATCACGTGACAGCGCCTAGGTCTTCCTGTAAAGGGGTAGGAAGGAAGGAAGAGAGGAAGAGCAGCGATCTTTTATCTTTTTAAGAAGGACGAAGGAATAAAGACAGAAAGGATGCTCATCGTGTGGATATTCGACACAAGCGACAAACAAGCACGACGATCAAGCATATCGAATATAATAGGCCTCACGCTGAACTGATGAGAGGATCAGAAAAATGAGATTGTTATAAAAGTAAAGACGCGAGCAAATAATGTCGGAACGGAGTGTTCGGTACAGTCGGTACTAGAAGCTTGGAATACTTAAGGTACTGTCAGCCTGCTGCACAAACATGTCGAGGAAGATATATCCCAGAAGGGAATTGATCCAATGGGGGGCTGGCTGGATTCATGGAGTGGGTACCACAGGCAGCCAGTCTGACGGAGAAGCAGCTCAGGTAGAAACTACAGAGGTTAGCGTCGGCGTGGTAGTCTTGGAAACTATCCCCTAACGTAGGGGAGGGGGGGGGGTTGGTATTTACAGAGACGCACACGTACTACGCATGGCTACACTTAAATATACGTATTATGAGACTTCCGGTTCGTTCGAGAAGGCACCCAAGACCTGGACTCGGTATTTAAAAGAATGACGTGTCTGCCATATCAGTGCATTTTACTACTGCAGAGCCAGATGAGACGATTGTACGGGGATTCCCCTGGTTCGCGTGAAGAATCAAAGGAGGAAGAAGGAAGGAACGTTCGAGCCTACCTAATAAAATCTTATAACAATCGCTTTCACTCGGTCGGCTGCGGCCATGTTTACAGCCGTGGTCACGCGAAAGCGCGAGTTGGCATGCGAGCCTGCATGTTTACTTTGCACGGGCTAATGTTACAGCCACGTACACCGAATGTGTTGATCGTGTCTGCCAGCTCAAACATCTCGATGAGCTTTGAGAATTTGCCCGCGCTTCCCTGCACAGTCCTGTGATATCCTGCGAGTCCAATTTCCCTGGGCGGATCAAAAACTGTGGATCTAAAGTTAATTAAATTCTTTCTTCGAGACGGATCAAGGATTAGGAGTGTCTCTGGAGGAGAAGAAAAAAAAAAAGAAATAAAATATTAGCAAATTTAACTAAGCCTGTATGGTGGTGCATACTACATGTAATCTGGCTCCGTCTTGGGGCGGAAAACGGAAGCGCCTTGACCAGTCCGATGGGACCAAAATTCTGGCGATTTTTCAGACCGCGGAAAGATTACCGGGCATGTATCGCTGGTTCGACTAATCCTGGCCGTCAGTCACCGGGGAAATCCGGGATGGCGGATTTCGCAGGAGAGAACGCAGCTGCACCATCAGTCAACTCGCTGCGTGGCTGCTTAATAAATCTACCGCGGAAATATAAATTTTAATTAAGCCTGTAAGACGAATACCTATAGGCCTGAAAACCGTATCGGATAGACGAGCTCATCCTTTCCTCGGGTTAAGGTCATCCGAGGGTCTGCTGCCGAAGCGGTATCGTCCCTTGCGCATGCGCACCAGGCGATCGAAACCTTGACGCGGGAAGTAAAATGAGAATGAATAATTTAGAAGGATCAAGATGCGATGTAACGAGCTATTTTACCATTATTGAAATAATGGATACTCATATCTGCACCAGAGATGCTGGGAGGGAGGAGAGAGACTCGTCGCGATCCAGGTACAACCAGTCCGAATGGTTTTCCAGCAGCGCCATGTGGCAACGGGACGAACTAGCTGCATCCATGGATATCCAGGGGGTTGCCTTTTCTTTTTAAGGGGTAGATTACCCCCGTGAATTTTAACGACGACGCTCATCTGCCAGGATCAGTTTGAGCCTATTGCATAAAAACTGAACTGCTAGGCCAGTTACAAGCTCAAGAGGAGACTGGGCTGAGACGGGGTCTCCACGCCCCTTCCCAGTGTGCATCATGGAATGAGGAATGAAGTGCGGCAGCTTCCCCGGGGCTTCTGGTGTCATGCAACTCCTCTCCTCTGCCTACGAATATTAGTTTCATTTGGACGGCGCACGGCTCCTGGCATCGCAAGAATTCGGAATTTGTTTCACGAGCCAACGACCAAAGGGACGAAGAACCTTCAAATGAGATCACCAGTATAATAGTCATAGATGAAAGTGTAAAACAAAAGAATGCAAGGACGAAAATTGACATGGAGAATGAGAAGCAAAGTAAGAAAAGATCAGCAAGTTATCTACTAGAAATTTGTTATCCCAGGTCAGACGAAGGTGCAATTATTTGGGTTCGATCGGTATTTCCGAGTCGGCCGACCGAACGGTGGAAAGGAAGAAAAAGAAAAAGAGAATGAAGGAAAAAAAATATGAAAAGCCGATGCGTGGGTACCTGTCATGCGTCCTGGCTCAACGAATGAGCCACCCCAGTAATCAAGGCTTCCGCTGTCTACCACACACTCCAGCCTGACTGATCCGACTCCGTACTCGTCTGGTTGGCTGGTTGCCTCGCTGCCACGAGTTGTGCGCTTTTTCAACACGAAGCCATTTATAAATCGGCGAAAGGGTTCGGGTGGAATCCGAGCCCACGAGATCGGTGTGTATTAACGTGTCGCTAAGCCCGTCGGATGATCATGGCGTTCCTGGCAGCTGGGTCCTGGCGCCGAGAGAACGAGAGGACGAGTCCAATGGAAGTGCGAGGCCACCAGGACCCGTTAGCTTGGAAACACAAACCCCGGGCTCTGACGCCATGATTTACTCGAGCGAGTCTCGAACCCACAATCTGTAAGGCTTAGCAAGTCCACGGCTTGTAGCAGCGGCTCGGTTCCCGATATTAAAACCCATCCGTTTTCCCATTTTCCATTATTCTTTCCAAACGGGCGAATCCAAACTTTATTGTGCCAGTTCGGACACAGTAGTCGTGCTCTGAGAATTATTCCCGCGACTCACTAGCGCCACTTTCCACGTAACCCTTTGTGCCCAACTGACTGGACCATCCTTGATTCTCGTTATCGTTTCAGCAGACGGCGCGCTGGGTGGTGTCTTCCGCTTTGACCCAGGGAACCATCAGCTCCAGTCAAATTTACGCGAGACACCCTAAGCTTAAGCGATTCCCGTCTCTCCTCCAGGACTTTTCTTCGGGAAGCTAAAATTTCCCTTCGCTCCTTCGTGGACCTGAGCGACGTCCGCCTGGTAGTCGCGCACCAGTATCTCGTTCGCTGCCGATCCTTCACGCAACTCACGTATTTCGGTGATGACGTCACGCGTGAACAGTGCGAAATATAAAGTCGCCATGAGCCGAACCCATGTCCCATCGTCGCGTCGATGTGTGTGCGGCCCTGTGCGGCAGCTACATGAAAATGTATGTAATAGCAGCAGACGAAGAAACGTGTACGTGTGCTTATGGCATTGTAAAAGAGTCCCGTGAGTGCTGTCGTAGTAGGGAAAGAAGAGGAGGAAAAAAAAAGAGAGAAGAAAAACTCATGTCCTCGTAACCCTGTCAGAATTTGGCTGTTTCTCTGCTACCCCGAGAAGGCACAAGAAAAAAGATTCCTAGACGTAACCATTTTTTGTCATTTTGACTTTATTTGATTACCGTTTCGCCCGGACTACAATCTTGCATACAAACGCGCAAGACAATGTGATTACAAAAAAAAAGAAATCATTGCATCAAGAAATCCAATTGCATGAAATTTACAAGAAAAAGACACCATCCGCTAAAGAAACGGCAGAGTATCTCCCAATGAATCGAACAGGAATTACAATAAATTCCAAAAAAAAAAAAGAAATCAATCAATTTAGCTATAAAATGTAATGGAGAACCCAAGAAAGACTCGGTTAACGGGAGAATGATTATCTTCGATATCTGGGTCGCTTCGCGGGACCTACATACCTGGCAAATGAAGCGGTACCGGTGATGAAAAGATCAGCATCCCTGAGGGGCAGAGCCCTTTCTAGCTCCAGCGTTCACCAAGAAGCTCGGTAAGGACTGAATGAGGATGAAAAGGGAAGAAAGGGGCGGGAGGGAGGTTCCACGCGCGGTATGTTTAATAAACCGCAAGTCAGCCATTACCGCTGAATTCTATTTGTCTGAGATAACGCGCTGCTCTCCGACTGGCCGGGATCGATAACCGGTGCAAGTTGCATTTAGCCGCCGGCGCAAAGACAACGATATCCGCCATCGGGCAACAGTACTTCCACGGCGAAACGACTGGGCGCCCTTAAAATTTCTTGGCCACCCGGTAGAATCCTCCTCCACTCGCACTGGGATGCTGTAGATTTAAGTGAGACGATCGGCTAATTCGCCAGACACCGTCTGGATCGCCTTTTGAACGAATAGCAGCGAGGACCGAGGAGGAGGGACCGGCGGGAGGGTTAAGGCAGTTTTGGCCCAGCCCAATGCCAAAAGGAAGGAAGCTGCATTACAGGCAACCCGTTATTATCTAGCCTAAAATAGGGCGCGAGCCGTTATTAGTAAGCCATAACGTTACCATAAAACATCCTTGCACCACATACGCATACGGTGAACCGACCGGGACTTCACCTCGGCCTTCGGCCCAGTCCACAGGCATCGCGGCATAAGCCATTGTTATCAGGGCTAAATCTGGGCAAGGCACGCCATGTGGCTAAATTATTAGGGTGTTGTATAATTGGCTGGTCGATGGCTTGCGGTTAGTTTAGCATGGTGGTTAGTTGCTTGGTTCTGGCCAATCCCCTCCGCCGGACCTTATTCCGCCCTAATTCTCCTTTCCTGTAATTCCGCTTAGGTCGAAGATGCGCCTTGCAGCCCCTGCACGCCCTTCGACGTCACAGCCACCAATTAAATTTAGCTACTCGCGATGTCATGAATTTAGTAAAAATTTCATTCCTTATCAGCGAGGAATTCACCAACATTTTCCGATGTCCTGGAGCAAAGGTGTCTCGATCCGTTCCGAAGTTCGGAATAGAAATGATAAGATAAATATAGTAGGGTCAACGCGGTGGATGCGAGGGGAGGCGGGCGGAGGGGCGAGGGGCAATGGTAGCGAACGCGAAGACACTTGTTAAATAATTGAAATTCAATTCGAACCAATGGACGTCGGATGGGGTAGAGACAGGGGTAGCTTCCCTCAAGTCTAACAGATTCGACGCCGCTATCGACATTATAAAAAAGCAAGCACCCTATTCCCAGTCGCTAATTGAAATCGCAAGTAGTAACGGGTGGTACAATTATTAGCGATTCCGAACCCGTAAAATATTCATCCCTGATAGGTGGGCAGGGTACAGGTACGGCTGTACAGCACGGAAACGAGAGTACTCGAAATTACTTATCACGAACGGGATATAGTCGATACTTTCTCGCTAGTGGCGTCGGGCTGCTTATATAATATATTCGTGTATATGGAAGGTTTGTATAAATTACACGCGCGCCCTCTAGACGCGGCCCCGAGAAGCTCGCTGGAAAGAAATTCCGTGGAACAGGTAATTTCGCGCACGTCATGCCGACTCTGATTGACACGAGCAACGCCTCCCCCTCTGCCACCCACCCCTTTGCCTGGCCCGACCTTCGGCGAATAATGGTCTGGAAAAAATAGTCCTGCGAAATGATACATCAAGGTGCAAGGTACAGTGTGTATTTATAGAGTCTTTACCTTTTCCATTATCCTTTCTGTGTTCGAACGACGTCAAGCGGCCGGGCATAAAAATTGTATCAACGGGTTTTTCTCGGTCCGCACCCTTATTGGTAACGATCCAGCCAAGTAAAGCACGAAACGAATGAACTCGTCGGCTGGATATCGGAATCAGTGATGAATACGTTTAAACCAAAAAAAAAATGACGATACCTCGTGTATGAGAAATTCGGGTTGGAATTTGAAATGGGCGACACATAACTTCGCTAGCGAGAGGATACCTTGGGAAGGTCCCGGGTATCTAAAGATAGCTAGACTAGTAAGTGGGAAGGTGATGGTGGTGGCGATATAGGGGTTGATTCGTGTCGGGGTAAGCCGCGAGGAGCCCAGAAACGGGGCTGAGGAGCCTGAGGGAGCCAAACACGACTAAAAGGCTTAATCCGTTTGATTGCTCGTATAACTCGGGTGGGGGCCAAAAGGTAGTAAGGGTTGGTGATGGTGTAGCGAGGACGGAGTAAGGGGTAGCCAGCCCCTGGGACATCCCAGTACGCTGGCACCCAAGCGCCTTGGAGTGCCAAAGCTCGATGTGCTGGTGAACGGGGAGAGGGGTGGAGGGGAGGGGAGGGGGCCCGATGAGCGAGAAAGGAAAAAGCCGAGCCGACCTTGGAAAAGCAGGACGATTAGACGGGCGAGAAAAGCTCACGAGAAAGCTCCGAGGAGGGTAGTAACACCGAAGCGTTATTAAATGTTATTAAATGGGCTCCCCCGTCTAAGCTCACCTAATGTTTATTTTTATAGACGGCGAACACGATAACTCCCAGATGGATTATCAAGCCTCCGGGCCCTGACTCTCAGCCTGACTGACACGAAATTCGAAAGGGAGCCTTTAATCTCGATCTATCCTACCAAGAAGCATCTGCCCCAACGATATCTGCCTTTCGTGTTTTCACCGAAGCAAGATCAGCAGTCACCTAGATCAGAGAACGCGCGACTCGTTCGCCGCCGTTCACTGAGCTTCGAGTAGCATCTGCCACTGTAGCTACCCCATCCTCGTTAATCAAATCGAACGCTGTGCGATCGATTTGCGAGTGAACCTGGGGGGTGGGGAGGGTTAACTGATGCAGGAAGGAAATTGTGACGTAAAAATATAATAAACGATATTCAAGCTTGAACTTAGACCTCCCGGAAAACCGATTCGATTTCATCGATGAAATTTTTAGACAATACGGGACACGTAGCAAGTAGCGTCGGGACGCCTGACGTGTCTATAGGGGCAGCGGGACAGATAAAAGCGTGCCGGTGAATTTCCAAAGCAGCCCCAGGAGTGATATAGGAAGGTCTAACCTCTCTGTGATAAAGAAGATTGCTATATTGGTACTTCTGGTGCTTCGTTCTTCAGCACTATACCTATACACAGTATTACGTGTGTGAAGAGACTGGTGGCTCCGCGTGTAGTATAGTAGCGACACCAGTGATTATATACACACATTATTTAAATAGAGCTGGGACATGTGTATGTGTGTACGTCCATACGTGATATCAAAGATCTAGCCTAGTTCACATTAGGCGGCGTCGGTTTCTGCTTCAGTGGTGTAGGCAAATAGCGAATGAGGCAGAAGGAGGATTGATGCTTTGGCATGTGTGTGTGAGAGAGAGAGGGACAGGGATGAGCTGAACCACCGAGAAGGACGAGAGGAGAGACGAAATTCTGAGGACAAGACAGAAGGGATGGAGAAGATTCGACAGCTCGTAAAGCGCGCAGGGTGAGAGCGAAGCGTCGGAAAAGGTGAGAGTTGAAGAGATAAAGCTGGTTTTTATGTAATTAGACCCTTGAGGATAGAGACGAGATCAGCGGCCTCGGAGGCATCAAAGACATCAACATCAGCCGCGTAGACAGAAGGGCCAGATGCCCGATAGGCACCTCGGAGCGTCCCTTGGAAACACCTATAAGGTTACCCCTTTCGGGACCCTCCGGCACCTTCGTCCATCCACTTCCCTTTGGTCCGAGCAGCAGATGACCATTTCTGCGTTTTATCTGTACAATTATAGCTAACGGCTCCGAACAGGGGATGAACTGGTTTTCCGTGCTTACGATTCTCCCTAATAACCTTAGTCGACCGCGTACACCACCTAAACTCTCAATGTATATGTATATACAGACACGTTATATCCCGTGGGAGCCTCTAAACTTCTCTGCGTGGACAGGACTCTGCGCGAAGGATCCTCCAAGTGTGCCGGTAGCGAGAATGTTTTCTACCCCGAGATAATATGAAAATTCCAAATTAAATATCCAATCCCCTCGACGATGGTGTACTGGGGTGGCTGGTTCCCCCAGCCATCCACTACCCACTCCGTGGTAGCAACCTCTCTGCCTCCTGGTAGAGAGCCGCGACCCCCCTCCCGCTGCGTTTTTCTCCCCTTTTTCCGGCTCCTTGACTGGCCATTTTCCGAGCGGCGGCTCCAGGCTAATAACGCCGGGCGACGCGACCTGAGCCAGTTGCCGTGCAGCCGCAATTCCGCGTCGTAACGCGTCCGCAGCCACTGTCTCCCATTTTATCCACCGAGGAGCTCGGACCAGGAGAAGTGGCCCTGCTGTACCGACCATTAGGACTTTTTAAACCCTTCCACCTTCTCGAGAGTTTACCGGCCACTCGGGATAAAAACTTATTTATACGTCCTCTTAGCTGGACGTTCAAACCGGCAGGGACAAAGGCAGCTGCTTTACCGTGCGGATCGTCAAGGGTGCTCCTCCGGCAGACGAGGTGTTTTGACACCCCCCCCCCCACCGACCACATTCCCCTATCTAATTACGTAACGCTCTCCGGAGTTGTGTGTCTACACACACACACACACACACACACACACACACACACACACACACACACACACACACACACACACACACACACACAC